>CM042411.1:12973001-13478001 GCA_023634145.1 Thymallus thymallus
TAAGAAAGTTATTTAGAAAGATAAATATTTCATACTCAGCATCAACAAAACTTTCTCTATCCTATCTTGTTAAGTGTGTTCAGGTGTGTTGGCCGCGTCCACTAATTGGCTACACCTGATCTTAATGAGTGCTTGTTTCCTTCTAAATGGGGTCTGTTTGAATCAACCAAAATCCAAATAAATATGCTATGCTAGCTCCATCGTGGTGGCACAGTGGACTAATTCCATGGATAGAGAACAGAAGATCATAGGTTTGAATCACACTGATGCCATGCCACAATAACAAATATATGTTTGAATGATTGATTTCCAATCTGTGCTTGGAGTTCAAAACAGTTAAGTAGTTTAATTACCTTCAAATAACCTATAATCTCTTTTTTTTTGGAATGTTAATAAAACCTCCCAGGAAAACATTCAGAGAACACTAGTAAAACGTTCTCAGAACCTCCCTGCAACCTAAAAATTTACATTCCGAGAAAAAGCAACATTTTCGCATCTGTTCTCAGATTGTTGAAGAACTTTCAGTTTTATCGGTCAGGAAACGTATGGCTTCGTTCCCAGAACCAATGGGAAACCAAAAGCGTATGTTCCCACAACTTCCAAGGAACTAAATGTGCTAGCTGGGAAGTGTCAAACTGAAGGATTTTATAATCAAATGTTTTACACTGGTTGAGATGCTACTGTGCACTACTAGTGGTGGGCACCAGTATCGCTAATTCAATACGATATTGATATCGGTTGACATCGATATGAGTGTGACATGTCTTGATATTGTATGGTCTTTTTGAAAGAAAAAAAAGACGTCTGTATGCAGCTTACTCTGTATAGTAATGATGTTGTTGCCCTCATCTGTGTTAGCGTTAGTGTGTGTGTGTGTGTGTGTGTGTGTGTGTGTGTGTGTGTGTGTGTGTGTGTGTGTGTGTGTGTGTGTGTGTGTGTGTGTGTGTGTGTGTGTGTGTGTGTGTGTGTGTGTGTGTGTGTGTGTGTGCCCCTCAGCAAACAGGGATACTAAATCCTTACAGTAGTGATTGATCAGTGTCCCATGAAGAGGGAGGTTGATCTAAAATACTGTTATGATGTAGCTACCCATGCTTCTCCACGTCTCTATTATGGCACAATTGTATGTATATGTATATCAATACAATATTTGAATGAGCAGAACCTGGGCTACGCTCTTTTAAAACATTTGAATTAAAATGCACACAAATTACTAATACGATGATATGTCAGATCAATTAAATCAATAGTATTTTTCTCTGCTTTGAAGTGTCACAGTGGGACCTGTGACCACACACACATGAGCATGGTCTTATCTTCAGCTAGTGTTTCCATGTACATTTTGGCAGACAGAGCGACTTACAGTTAGTTAGTGCATACATGTTCATCCTTTTTTTTGTATTGGTCCCCATGGGATCTATTCCCACAGGTGGTTACTGTTAAACAGCCCATCAGAGCCAGGGAGAGGAATGCTGAGAGAGAGTGAAGGAGAGAGAGAGAAGGGGTGGAGGATGACAGAGGGATGCTGAGAGGGTGGCAGGTGGAAGCGAGAGCGGGCGATGGGGAGGAGGAAGAAAGGAAGGGAGAGATGAAGGTCATGTGGAGAGTGATAACACGAGAAAAAGGGAACAAGCAAGCGTGCATGGGGGTGGGGGGTTGGGGGGGGGGGTTGCGCTGGCAGGTCTGGAAGGGAAATTGCATTGGTAAGGATTTATTGCTTCAAGTGTAATTGGGTTCAACCAGAGAAAATCCATTGAAGTCTTCCCCAGTCGGCCTGTGTCACGGTTCTTATGAAGGACCCGAGGCTCTGAGCAGTAGAATGAAGACATTCCTTTTATTGGTGTCCAAAAACAAGAAAACAAAGGAGAGAATGAAAACACTAACCGATGTGCGACATGCACAAACAAAGAACCACACACCGTTCGGAAAGTAATGAACTTAAATAGGATCCCCAATTAGAGACAACGCATGGCAGCTGCCTCTAATTGGGGACCAACAGAAACCAAACATGAAGCCGCCTAGACAACCCTACTGTCACGCCCTGACAGTATCTCAAGTCAGGACCTGACACCCTGTAATGTATTCTTGAGAACAGGCTGTTCATTCTGTGGCTTGTGGGTGCCTCCCTGGTGCATTGTCTAGTGATACGTTGAGGGGAAAACACAATGGAAATAGCCATATTCATATTATTATTATTCTGCATTTATTCAGGGAAACCCATTGAGACCATGGTCTCATTCCCAAAGGTGCCCCGATCATAACCATAAAACAACCAATACAATGTAAAACAAAACAGCATTTAATACAAAACACAAGATGTATGAAAAACAGTTAGTCCTCAGATACTTGGCCCTCAATTAACACCCTAAACTGCCCGAGCGGCACCAGAGCATCTAATTGTAATGGGTTCTGCAAATTGTTCCAGCAGTGAGGAGCATTAAAACTAAAAGCGGATTTACCTAATTCGGTGGAACCTCAAGAGCTAACCAACCCTGTGTTAACCAACCCTGTGTTAACCAACCCTGTGTTAACCAACCCTGTGTTAACCAACCCTGTGTTAACCAACCCTGTGAACGGCTTTGGTAACTCATGTTTTTATACTTTTATACTCATGTTTTTAGACTTTAACAATGAAGTTAGGTAAGTCGGAAGCTTGAAGTGACCTACGGGACTTTAATGAGGTGAGTATTAAAACTGTCGCCTGTGATAAACAGAAGGTCACTATGGTATACGACATCCAAAGGTTTAAGAGTAGTGGCTGCTGCATTCTGGTTAAACCACAGGAATGAACAAGCCAAGCTAATAATGGGACATCCTTACAGTACTGCTGCAACCACCGTGTGAAATTTGTACTCATCAAAAACCTACAGCCTCTTCAGAATTAGGCTAAAACTTCTGAATGGTATGCTGTTCATCAGCTATTTTTCACGCCTCTCAAAGTCATGTCTCAAGGCTACTACTCACACACCATACTATTCTATCAATGTCATTTCACTGAGACAAGAAAAGAGCCTAAAACATTATTATTATTTTTTTACTTTCCAGCTCATTGTATCGAAAAACAGATCGCATATCAGCTTGTGTTTTATGAAAATATTTGTATATGAATCATAGATCTATGCACATGCTCCGCCTCTAAAATGAAACCATGACATAGTCATTCCAGAGAGGGTTTCCTGGCGCAGCACCGTGTGTATGTGTGTGTGTGTGCACTCCCAGTTCCCCACCTCCACCCGCTACTCCCTCCCTTCTCCAGTCCTCACCCCGCCCGCTGCTGAAGTGCAATTCCCCTTTCCTCTCCCAACATGCAAGAGCATTCACAAACCCACACTGCAGAACAGGCCCACTGCTCCAGAATACCAATCAGAGAGAGAGAGAGCGAGAGAGCGAGAGACAGGGGGGAAGAGAGCGTAAGAGATAGAGAGAGGTTATAAGGGTCCATCCCTCTCCCCACCACTGCAGACAGTCAGCCAGCTAGCCAGTCAGGCCCAGCAGAGAGGGAAACCTATTAGAGGAAAAAAAACACTGCAGTTTAGAAAAAGGGATTCTCCTTCTCTCCCCTTGGTAAAAGAATGGAGGGAGAGATGGCGAGTTGGAGGGAGGTATGGATAGAGGGGAGGCGGGGTGCTATAGACACAATGCTGTCTGTTCAAAGCGTGGCGCTGTGGCTGCATGGGACTGCCTGCCACGCCCACTCTAGTCAAGTGCAGATCTTTCTGTGTGTCTTGATAAGGTTATTGACTGCTTCCATATATGGGATGGGGCCATTGATTGGGAATGGGGAGAGGCAGGCTGGGACTGGGACAGGGACAGGGACATCAGCACGATCTCCTGTTCTGCTCCATTCCCATAAAGATAGGTGGGTGTGGCCGCGTCATCACAAACGAGCCTTGTTTCCCGCCCTGGGCCGATTGCACGGAGCATGGCTGTCCTTGAGATGATCCAGGATACATCTGGGGGTATCCTCTCTCTAATATATTACACCTTTAGGTGGGGGTGGAAATTCGGTGAGGTAAAAGTGCTTCGTTTCCAGTCCATTTACCCTGCTGGCACTTAGAGACACACAGTAAATATTTGATGAAGCTTGATTGTAGTGAAATGGCAGTATTTGATTGAAATGGCCTTTGCATGCTCAAATCATGGTCGTCATATTTTAGCATGGGGGAATCATTGTTACAGTGGAGAGACACGGTATGCAGGCTGGTATAATAGCATTTTTATCAGAGATGGAGGAGGGAAGTCTAGGTACCAGTCTGTTTAGTTATCATTCCACTCCTTGCTACTCCTTGTTATGCTAAACAGACTGGCCTCTCAGCAGTCTTTGGCATATGATACAGAGTACAACCCACTGGGCACACACTGGTTGAATCAATGTTGTTTCCACGTAATTACGTTGAACCAACGTGTAATAGGCGTTGAATTGACGTCTGTGCCCAGTGGGAAGGAGCGGAGTGTTAGCTAAACAGACTGGTACTTAGACTAGGATGACGGGGACATAATAATGCATCTACAGCATGTTTAAGAAATGCCTACATTTTTGGAGTCAACCAAGTGTTAAAGGATAGGTGATTCTTCGTATCTATATCAATTTACTGGCCAAAACCGCACCCATCTCTAATGCTTGAACATAGTGCAATCATCTCTTAATACAATGTTCAGTCTTAATGCTGAATCATACGATAAAGTGGCTACCCACTGGGCACAAGCCGGTTGAATCAACATTGTTTCAACGTAATTTGTCAACGTATTGTGACGTGGAATCTACGTAGCCATTTTATTTTTGTCAGAGGTCATCATGGTGACCAAATTTCAACATAGACAAAGACAAACCTTGTATTAAAAAAAAGAAATTGGACCTTTAAAGCAATGTCAGATCTTCAACGTTATATCCACTATCAGAAAAAATCTATGGGCTGGGCTGCCCCTCCTACTGGAGAATTGATATATCTATGTACTGCTAGCCTTTGGTCTCCCATCCAAGGTTTTAACCAAGACAAGCCCTGTTTAGATATCAGTGACTATTAGCAATGTGCTATCATGATAATAATAGTTGAGAGATCAAATAGATTCACTGTTGCTATCGAGGTAATTTCAAAGCATATGTTTAACAGAGCAAATGAAATGCAACCATACATTATCACTCATATATCATCAATGATACTATTTAGGCCTATATAGCATTTGTAAAGTCATCAACAGCTATTCTTTCAATTAAACCCAGAATTCAACAAAAACAATTAAATACAATAGGCCTAGGGTTTCAAGCTCTGGTTGATTTAAAATGTAAAGATATTTAGTAACATTGATTAAAGTGAATCCAACATATCAATTATTAATTTTTAAACAAACTGAAATTAAAGTCAGGCTATATCAGTGGCACAGGTGGAACTATCCAAGCAGAAGATGTACTGCATCTTCTTTAAATGTTGATATTTGGTTGTGTTGACAACCAACACAATTCAATATAACATTTGAAATACTATAAATAGCCCATTAACTTGTCGACACGTTAACAAATTATATTTTGGATTCACATCTCCAACTCAACCAAAAATAAAAAATAAAGAATGGGATTAAGCCAGTTGCTCAGATGGAACTATCAAAGCAGTAGATACGTCTCCTTTAAATGTTAATATTAGGTTGTGTAGTCTTACTAAATAGCCTAACGTTAAGGCAATCTGACAAACTAATGTAACATTCAACCTTAAAATTAGTTACACATCCATGGCCACATTTTGAGGTTACTGTAACTATATATAAGTCTTCTTATGTAATCATATAAAGCATGCATGTTCAAGATAGCATGCATAGGTTGTCGCAGGTCTGTGGAGATATTCACAATTGCTGTAATAATCTGTGCAGAATCTCAAACGGCATTGGTCACTTGCACTATGTACTTTTAATGTAATCTCGACTGCAATCCAGGTCATTTGGTTCTGCTATTAGATGAAGCACAGTGATAACACAGTCATCTTTTTTATAAATAAACAAGATATCTGACATTGTATTGCCATTTGAACTTTGCTGTGCCTTTAAATGGTTGAAAGCACAGTGATAGTCATTTGGGTGACAGCTAAACCAAAAATCTGACATTGTTGTTTTTCCAGTGGAATTTGGTTGTGCTTTTAGATGGTTCAAAGCATAGTGATAACACATTGGAAATTCAACTAACTTTTGGCTGTCTTTTTGAGTGGGTGAATATAGGTTGGAATAATATTTCCCAATTATCCACGTTGAAATGACGTGGTGTGTATCTTCCCCAACTGTTTCTGCACTTCACCGTTTAGCGTCCATTTGCATTCCAACTTGTTTTCTAAACTATGCTTTAATGTCTGAGCCAGTCAGACAATGACAAACAGGCATAAACAAATATTCACTCTCTTTTCGAAGAGAAAATAAATATGGCAATTATGGGGCTTTATGTATCAGTTAATATCTGTGTAACGTGATGTAAACGGCCTAACAATGCCTAGCAATACGGTGGATCTCCACGAGGAAAAAGCTATTTGTTTTCATCAGAACAAAGACAGGGGCCCCCGAAGGTCTCCTTGCTCCTTCTTCATCTTAATGATTATGCAACACAAAACACAGGGTGGAATTGGATATGTTCCATTCACCAACGGATCCACACGTTACATAATAATGCACAGTAGTCATCTGGAAAGAGGACTTAAAATGTTAATGTATTTTTCAGTGAAAAGGAGAATATGAATGTGTTTTCCGGTGTCATCTGTCATGCTATGTTTCATGCTGTTATGGAGATACTGTAGTTTTGCGTTTCATAGGTTCGAATAGAAGAGCAGAAGTATTATGATCTCGCAAACTAAGAAATAATATAATATATTATCTGTTTTAGTTTTTGTCAAACTAATATTGAACAATGTCAGTAGTTCATGTTTCCTACTCAAACAAACACCTAATCATCAATACAAACATGTCTCTATCCACTCTACAGAATACTGATGTAACCTATGGCAAGTAATAATTAAATATTTTTGTAAGCCGACATCGTCTTCTACAGCCTGGGAGGGGAGGAAGCATATAGCTTTACTGTTAATAGTCTGGAAACAAAGATAACAAAGAAACTAAGTCAATACTCTCTCTCCCTCTCTCTTTATCGCCTTCTCTCTCTAACTCTCTCTTCCTATAGCTCTCCTCTCTCTCTGTCTCTCTACCTCTTGCTCTACCTTTCAGGCTTAAATGACACACAGACTACTAATGGTATATAGAAGCGATGGCAATAGATGATGCAATAGCACCCTTTTGGCAATTTCCAACTTACTTCACACATAAAGTGCATTCGGAAAGTATTCAGACTTTTTCCACATTTTGTTAGGTTAAAGGCTTATTCTAAAGTTGATTAAATGGTTATCTTTCCTCATCAATATACACACAATACCCCATATTGACAAAGCAAAAACAGGTTTTGAGATTTTTATGCATAAAATAAAATTACAAAAAAACGGAAATAGTAAATTTACATAAGTATTCAGACCCTTTACTCAGTTCTTTGTTGCTTTGTCATTATGGGGTATTGTGTGTAGATTGATGAGGAAAAACAAATATTTAACCTATTTGAGAATAAGGCTGTAACGTAACAAAATGTAGAAAAAGTCAAAGGGTCTGAATACTTTCCGAATGCACTGTATGCTGCACTTCCACCTAAGATTTACCCTACACAGTGTGTCGCCAGTGTTTTATGTTAATGTGGCTCTAATGTAATTGTGTTTCCATCAGGAGTGTGACACTAAAGACTTGGGGCGAGCAGAATCAACAACCTCTGCATCATTCAAGGCAGTTGATTTGTAAGAAGGTGTTGAAGTTCACAATTAGCCATTGTTATGTAAATTAAGCTGAAAAGTAGCAGTCGCCTGGCATTCGCCTCAAGTCAGAGCAGGTCCACCGGAGCCATGGCTGAGACATGGGTGCCGGTCCACGTAGATGGAAACAGAAAAGCCTGAGCCTTTTGGGTTAAACACTGGGGTAAATCTCAGGTGGAAACTCGACAATAGGGATTTTCTGGACATGTTCCAGTTATAGACACACCAGGAAAATGAATAGGCTTCAGAACACATTGAGATGCGTTTCATCTCCTATAGTTACTGTAGGTGTATGTTTCACACCTCCCTCTACCTCCAATCTGTCTCTGTACTCTCTCCCTCTCCCTCTCTCTCTCTCTCTCTCTCTCTCTCTCTCTCTACTTATCTCTGTAGTTTCCAACAAGAGATAAAAATATAGACACAGTAAATGTACAGTACAGTGATCAACTGTCTATGCAGGGCCCATACAGTACACAACATCCTGTAACTAAGAACTTACTGTAACAGACACTCATTTAGTATTGGTTCCACAACTTCAGTTTATCTCTGCCTTTTTTTTTTATTACATTTTTTATATTTGAATAGAATTCTACAATAGCCATTTAGGCGTGTATGAGAAACACATCAGTGACAGTTACAGTAGCAAGAGGCCATGTTTGATCACGATAACCTTATCAAACCATTGTAGCCTACTAGCTGACTAGTGTGTGCTGCTGAATAAAGCAGGACAGATCACACTGGCTGGAGCAGTGCCGCAGTATACCTGTGTCGTGCAGGGCCGGCTGGGCTGGATGCATGGGCCCAGAGCAGGACCGTGCCAGGTTTTTGTACCTAGGCAGCGAGGCTCCTTGTCGGTGTCCCAAATGACGCTCTATTCCCTACGTAGTGCACTCCTTTTGACCAGAGGCCTGGGCAAAAGTAGTGCGCTACACAGGGAATATTAGGGTGCCATTTGGAATGCAGCCCTTCTCTCTGTGAGTGCTGAGGTTACTAAGAGACACTGAAGGGAGATGCTAGCGGTATGGGCTGGCAGTTGACACTCAATTCCTCCCTCGCTCAAATGCCTCGCCTTGTTGCATAAGAATATGGCGTCAGCGGACCACTCCGTCACCGTCACCACCCGTGAGAAGCACCACAACAAAAAAACAGAAGAACAACAAGGCTACAAGACAGCGTTGGACGAGTTTCTCTTCTGCACACCTATGAAAAGCCCTGCTTATTGATGTGGGTCAATTATGACTGTGTAGACAACTCGCTAGTAAATGACTCTGATTCAACATGATAATCCTGATAAATATCATGTCATTATTGTCTTACCCTGATATGACAGTCATTTGCAAATGATATCCAGGTATCACAATAAAATAATATGCTAATATACACTGAGTGTACAAAACATTTAGAACACCTTCCTAATATTGAGTCCTTTGGGTGGTGGACCATGCTTGATACACACAGGAAACTGTTGAGTGTGAAAAACCCATCAGCATTGCATTTCTTGACACAAACCGGTGCACCAGGCACCTACTACCATACCCCTTTCAAAGGCACTTAAATAATTTGTCTCGTCCATTCACCCTCTGAATGGCACACGTACACAATCCATGTCTCAATTGTCTCAAGGCTTAAAAATCCTTATTTAACCTGTCTCCTCCCCTTCATCTACACTGATTGAAGTGGATTTAAGTGACATCAATAAGGGATCATAGCTTTCACCTGGATTCACCTGGTCAGTCTATGCCATGGAAAGAGCAGGTGTTCTTAATGTTTTGTACACTCAGGGATGTATTTAGTGATGTGAAATAGGGATTCATTTCCAACATAAGATTAAAAAGCTTCACCATATTAAACAAATATACCTAGCCTATCTATATCTTATTAAAGTCAATAATGTTTTCTGTAATGTTTGACACTAATCTGATTAGAGATTACCAGAGGATTACCAAGGGTGCAGTCAGATTATATTCAGGGCGGTGAAACTGCCTCTCTTTCTCCCCCCCCCTCTCTTTCTCTCTCTCCCCCTCTCTTTCTCTCTCTCCCCCTCTCTTTCTCTCCCTCTCTCTCCGTACACTATTCCTTCACCACAGACACGTCAGACAGTCCCAGCTATTCTCATCTCTAACAGAGCACCATGCCAATCTCTGACAGAGCACCATACCAATAATTCCGTTGCTGCCCAGCCATTGATCGGAACACAAAAGGAGATTGTGTTGCCATCAATAACCCAGGAATCCTTTACAGCCACACACAAACACATGCATACACACGCACCTCTGGCTTCCCATTTCTATGTGAGAGAGAAGAAGCAGAATCCATTAGCACTGCAGCCAATCTGAGTGTTGTTCGTTACCAAGAGAGTCTGGGTAATGAAGTAGCAGAGGCTATGACAATGTTAATGAGATCAGATCAGATGTCCAGGAAGACTTAACATGCTTTGGAGTCTCAAATGCTTGGCAGATCTGAGCACGCCTGTCTTCTGTCAAGGAGAGCAGAGCACGACTGCTTTTAGGGGAGCGTCCACGATGCAGAAAAAAAAGCCAATTAGTGTGTGTGTGTGTGTGTGTATGTGTAAAAGATAAGCTACCCACTGGGCAAAATATGGTTGAATCAATGTTGTTTCCACATCATTTCAACAAAAAATGGCAATGTGATAATGTTGAATCAATGTGGAAAACTCATTAGATTTGCAAAAAGTAATCAACGTAAGGGAATATCATATTTTTTTCCACCTAACTTTTAACCTAAATCCAATTACATGGTGAAATGTTTTGTTGATTTCACATTGAATTCACATTAGTTGACAACTGAACCATCTGTGCCCAGTGGGTAAAGCCTGGTGTTTCCGAGTGGATAAATTCACACAATATTTCAGGAAATCTACCGGTTTCTCAATGTGTCATGTGTCCTCCCTCTGACGGTGCCGTCGTTTGCCAAGCTGCTGAGAGAGCGAGACACCTGGACTGTGAATTTAGCTTTCAACACAAGGTTTTTCATCTAAATGGCGCAGTTGACATTTAGATCATTGCGTACATTAATATTACTCAGTTCGATCCAGGAATGTATATTCTGACCCACGAAATGGAAATGTCAACATCATTTAACATTTCTTCAGTACAGCAAGAAACTATGATGAACGGGATAAGAAAAGGAAGATAGGAAAAGCTTCCATATTCAAAGTGAAAAAACATTGAACCATTTGAATAACTGTTCTGTTCGGCAAGGTTTTCCAGGACACCACTGGCTCCACTTCTTCCTAAGGGTTCAACACATCTAAACGTCAAGTCTTTATGACGAAGTCTCCTGCTTTGAGACTTTATTGATGCACTATTGTTGAAGCCCTCAATGATGTTTTATGATCTTGTGCCAAATGCTAAGCACCCCAGAGGAAGCAAGTATATTTTAACTTCCTCTTAACATGTTGTTATTATCATGAGACATTGACAACAAATTCCAAATGATTATTGACATAATCAAAGTAGATAATGTAAGTATACTATGATAATGTAAGTATAATGACGATTAGGGATAATATGTTCATAGACAGAGTATGCTGTGTCTCATAGAAACCTACCGGGGGTCAGTATGTAGTGAATGACTGCCCTCTGGTGGAATGTATCAATTCCATTTCAATTCAATTTAAGGGCTTAATTGGCATGGGAAACCTAAATTTACATTGCCAAAGCAAGTGAAATAGATAATAAACAAAAGTGAAATAAACAATTAAACATTTTACATGAAACATTACACTCATAAAAGTTCCAAAAGAATAAAGACATGTCAAGTGTAATATTATGTCTATATATACATCTAATGATGTACAAATAGTTAAAGTACAAAAGGGAAAATAAATAAACATTAATATAGGTTGTATTTACAATGGTGTTTGTTCTTCATTTGTTGCCCTTTTCTTATGGCAACAGGTGACAAATATCACACAATAAATATGGGAGTTTGTCAAAATGTGATTTGTTTTCAAAATCTTTGTGGGTCTGTGTAATCTGAGGGAAATATGTGTCTCATTTGGCAGGAAGTTAGGAAGTGCAGCTCAGTTTCCACCTCAATTTGTGGGCCGTGTACAGGCTCACTGAGCCTGTACAAAATCAATGGAATTTATCTCCAACTGGCCAACGTCTGATCCACTGTAGGTGTATTATCCACAGTCACCACAAGGTGTCACTTGTAATACACGGAGTGAACAAAGATTTTTATAACTAGACCAGAGCCTGTCGTTTTAAACGGGAACAAATGAGTCACAGTGGGCAGAACAAGCAAAGAGGTGGACAGAGCCAAACACGAGCAAGCGTGATCCTTTTGGCGCGTTCTAGGACCTACTCTGTGAATTGCGCGTATGCAATAACTCGATTCGCCTTTGCACTCTTTCTAAACAACGCAATTTCATCTTTAGCAAAGGGTAAAGTCAAAAAAACGTATACCACTCTGTTCTTATCAGAATATAGTTTTGGGAATACTGTATTGAGATCAAAGGTTTCATCAATTAAAAAATTAGCAAAATGTCTCTCAAAATCCATCTCGTTCCGTCTTCTCCAACTGCCGAGTGCCGGCCACTGGGCTTCCTCTCACTACCATATTTAGTAGTGAGTGGAAACGCCAAGAGGATGCTTCACATTTATACATCCGGTGAAATACCTGTCTCGTTGTGTCTGTGGTGTGAGTATGCAGCTACGCACAGGTGACTAGATGTGCCAGGGACAGCAAGACAAATAGCGGAGTATGATAGGAAATCTAGCCTTTTGGGGGCCCTAAGCGATATTTGGTTGCCCCCTCGCACCCCACCTCGCGGGCAAAACAGTTTAGTGCCCAACCCCCTTGACAGCATAGAGAAATGTTTGTTTTCAAGTACATTTCCTGCAATTCAACACATTTAGCCAAGGGGCGGAGAAAAAAGTAGATTTTGTTTTACAAATGTCATGCAATTCTACTCATTTTGACATTGGGCAGAGAGAAGAAAGCAGCTAAATTCCTGCAATTCTACCCATTTTTCCATGGGGTGGAAATAAATTTTTTCAGTTTTAAAGCATATTTCCTGCAATTCTACACATTTTGCCATGCCTTATGCCATGTTAATGATATCTGAGTGAGAGTGACTAACAAAATCAATGGGCGCCATGTCAACTAACAATTTTTAGATTGGTAAATTAATCTAGCTAGCTATCTAAACAACCACATTTCGAACTTGCACCTTGTGTATTCTACCATTCTAACTCTCAATAGTAAGTTGAGACCCCGACTGAGTTCCTAAAAAATGAATGCAATTCTACAGTTTGACATGGCCTCTCTTGAGGGGTATTTTGTCATGGCCTTTCTTGAGTGGAATGATACCTTACAGTATATATATAGAGTCCTGATATTCAGTCTAACAAACAGCTGTCATTTAAGACAATACTAGAGCTTGGGACTATAACCCCCAGAGTTGTTTGAGGCACCGGTGCATCAATCTAAGTAACATAATACAAAAATCCCCATCAAAATCTGTCAATTTAAGATAGAGATATCTGTTTTGAACTACAGGTCTTGAGACAGCTCTTTGCTTTTACCCATCATGAGATGTGTCTTGTGTGACACCTTGGCAATGAGACCTTTTTGTAGGCCATCAGATGGGACTGAACCAGTTGATATAAATTTTCACTGACAGGGGGCTGGATTGCTTTTTAATTACTGATAGTTTTCAGCTGTTGTCTTGGCTTTCCATGCCTTTTTGCACCTCCCTTTCTTCATGTGTTCAATACTTTTTCCCTGTATCATTTCACATTATGACACATAACTTAATTTCTGAACTTATTTGTATTGTATGTATGGATTAATTGGGTTGTTACCAACATCTGGTGAAAATTTCATGTCAATAGCACCTTTGGAAATATATTTACTGAGAAAAATGGTGACGTGTTCAATACTTATTTCACCCGCTGTATATATAAATATTTCCTGAACTTTCTTATTTCTCCTAGATAAAGGACAAACACTTCAACCCCCCTAATATCGTTCCCATGACTTGAATGGGATTTGTGCCACAAATGCTAAGAAAATAGCAATTGGAAACAGTCCTAGGGAAACAAAATAAAATCTAATTGTATTTGTCACGTACCGAATAAAACAGGTGTAGACCTTACCGGGAAATGCTTACTTACGAGCCCTTAACGAACAATGCATAGTTTTGTATTTGCTAAATAAAATGAAGGAAATATTAACACAATAAAATAATAACTAGGCTATATACAAGGGGTACCGGTACCGAGTCAAAGTGCAGGGGTACGGGTTAGTCGAGGTAATTGAGGAAATATGTACAGTACATGTAGGTAGGGGTAAAGTGACTAAGCATGGATAATAAACAGAGAGTAGCAGCAGTGTATGTGAAGGAATATGAATGTCAGTGTAGTATGTGTGAGTGTGTGGTTAGAGTCTAGTGAGTATACATCAAGCCTGTGCAAGAGAGTCAGTGCTAAAAATAAGAATAAAAGGGGTCAATGCAAATAGTCCAGGTAGCCATTTGATGAATTGTTCAGCCATCTTATGGCTTTGGGGTTGAAGCTGTTAAGGATTCTTTATTTTTTATTTATTTTTACCTTTATTTAACCAGGTAGGCCAGTTGAGAACAAGTTCTAATTTACAACTGAAACCTGGCCAAGACAAAGCAAAGCAGTGCGACAAAAACAACACAGTTACACATGGGATAAACAAACAAACAGTCAATAACACAATAGAAAATCTAAGTACAGTGTGTGCAAATGTAGTAAGATTGGGAAGGTAAGGCAATAAATAGGCCATAGTGGCAAAATAATTACAATTTAGTATTAACACTGGAGTGATAGATGTGCAGATGATGATGTGCAAATAGAGATACTGGGGTGCAAATGAGTAAAAAATAACAATATGGGGATGAGGTAGTTGGGTGGGCTATTTACAGATTACAGGCTGTTTACAGGTGCAGTGATCGGTAAGCTGCTCTGACAGCTGATGCTTAAAGTTATTGAGGGAGATGGTAGTCTCCAGCTTCAATGATTTTTGCAATTCGTTCCAGTCATTGGCATCAGAGAACTGGAAGGAATGGCGGCCAAAGGAGGTGTTGGCTTTGGTGATGACCAGTGAAATATACCTGCTGGAGCGCATGCTACGGGTGGGTGTTGGTTTGGTGACCAACGAGCTGAGATAAGGCAGGGATTTAACTAGCAAAGACTTATAGATGACCTGGAGCCAGTGGGTTTGGCGACGAATATGTAATAAGGGCCAGCCAACGAGAGCATACAGGTCGCAGTGGTGGGTAGTATATGGGGCTTTGGTAACAAAACGGATGGCACTGTGATAGACTACATCCTATTTGCTGAGTAGAGTGTTGGAGGCTATTTTGTAAATTACATTGCCGAAGTCAAGGATCAGTAGGATAGTCAGTTTTACGAGGGCATGTTTGGCAAGTGAAAGAGGCTTTGTTGCGAAATAGGAAGCCAATTCTAGATTACATTTTGGATTGGAGATGCTTAATATGAGTCTGGAAGGAGAATATGTGGACACCTAGGTATTTGTAGGTGTCCACATATTCAAAGTCAGACCCGTCGAGAGTAGTGATGCTAGTCCGGCAGGCGGGTGCGGGCAGCGCTCGATTGAAGAGCATGCATTTAGTTTTCCTAGCATTTAAGAGCAGTTGGAGGCCACGGAAGGAGTGTTGTATGGCATTGAAGCTCGTTTGGAGGTTTATTAACACAGTGTCCAAAGAAGGGCCAGATGTATACAGAATGGTGTCGTCTGCATAGAGATGGATCAGAGAGTCACCAGCAGCAAGAGTGATATCATTGATATATACAGAGAATAGAGTCGGGCCAAGAATTGAACCCTGTGGCACCCCCATAGAGACTGCCAGAGGTCCGGACAACAGGCCCTCCGATTTGACACACTGAAATCTATCTGAGAAGTAGTTGGTGAACCAGGCGAGGAAGTCATTTGAGAAACCAAGGCTATTGAGTCTGCCGATAAGAATGCGCTGATTGACAGAGTCCGAAAGCCTTGGCCAGGTCGATGAAGACGGCTGCACAGTACTGTCTTTTATCGATGGCGGTTATGATATCGTTATCGTGCTGAGGTGCACCCATGACCAGCTCGGAAACCAGATTGCATAGCGAAGAAGGTACGGTGGGATTCGAAATGGTCGGTGATCTGTTTGTTAACTTGGCTTTCGAAGACTTTAGAAAGGCAGGGCAGGATGGATATTGGTCTGTAACAGTTTGGGTCTAGAGTGTCTCCCCCTTTGAAGAGGGGGATGACCGCGGCAGCTTTCCAATCTATAGGGATCTCAGATGATACGAAAGATAGGTTGAACAGGCTAGTAATAGGGGTTGCAACAATTGCGGCGGATCATTTTAGAAAGAAAGGGTCCAGATTGTCTAGCCCAGCAGATTTTTAGGGGTCCAGATTTTGCTGTCATACCATGTCCATAAACTGCTAACAGGGTAAGGAAACCAATGTGTCTTTTTGTAATTTGAGTTCCAAACCTCTCTGCCAATAATAGCTAATTTTCGATTTCCCCCTCCCACTCCCAGACAGTCCTGGCAAAATTCTTGCTTGAGAAATTGCTATTTACCTAGAAGTAATTTTTTGTTTATTTTTTTACCATTTTAATTGAAAACAATCACAGTAATGTATCTTAATTGTTATCCAGAAATGATTTGATATTGAGATAAAAACGCCCCCTCCAGCCATAGAGCGACACACGACCATTATTCGTTTTCAACGTCTCTATTGGCTAGAGAGGTAAGTTAATTTCCTTTTTATTGGTCGTTATCCTACGGCTCCTATATACTAACCAATTACATGTTGGTATGGGCGGGGCTTAGAGACGCTTTTTTTACGGTGTTGGAGGGAGGGGTAAACGGAAAAAATAGCGTTGTTGTTGTACGGTTGAAAGTAGGGGATGAAAGTGGGCTATCGGGGTGCAGAGACATCAGATCTCCCATTCAAAAGTATTATTTGAAGAAATCACTGGTAAGTGGAATTGAGCGGTCAACTTTAAGAACGTTTTTTGGGATAATTAAGATAAACGGTAACGTTAGTCCCTGAAATATTTAGCCAACGTTAGCGACGCAGAATCCGTGTCATGCGAGTTCACATGGATAGAAGAAGCCGCAGGAAGTGAGATTTCTAAGGTAGCTAGCCAGCTAGCCTACTCGTGTGTTTGCCGAATTCATACATGCTGAGTTAGGTAGGTAGCTAAATCCATTAGTTAAAAATTGTATCTGAATCATTCCTTCTAAAAACCTAGTAAAACTTCCAAATACGTAGTTCTTTTCGGCAATGAAATGGTTTTCTGGTCGTGACATGAGCTTGACAGTAGTAGTGCTACTAGTCTAGTGAGCCAACTAGGTAGATAGTGTTCTGCTAACTGCTTCTGCCTTGCATGTTCATACAGCTACACGACTTTAAAATAACGACATCCTAGTTTTGAAATGGTAAAATTAGCTTTTGATAACCTGTTGAATATCAACAGCTCTTCAATTGAGCATTGCAATAGGGGGGGGGGCATTGCACAGTATCGTTGCACAGTATCGTTGCACATCCTTTAACGTTAGCTAGGTTGCTATGCTACTGATAGCTACAACATCACTAACGTTATCCTCAGGCCAGTGTCTCGGGCATGCCTAGAAGCAAAAACAAAACTGTACATTACTTAATATCTCAGGGCATTCAACCAATACAATTAGGAATAGGACATCTATGTTGCAACCTGCCAAACTGGCAATGGAGTCTAGTGATTTTTGGCTTCAGGTTGCTGCTGCCAGTATCAGACCGCAACAGCTGTTTCTCACTTGACAACCAACTGCCAATGAATGACTCTGCTGCCTGCTGCTAACTCCTGGGAAAGTGATTGCAATACTAGAGATAGACGCTTCAACAGATGAATCATAGGCACACTATGGAGGCACACAAACAAGTCAACAGCAGGCAGGAAAAGGGACCTTCATTGGTTAGACATGGGAACATAGCTAGCTGACTGGACCACCCAAATACTTTGCATTTTTGTGTTTCTGTCTGTGCCCAAACCAGCCTGAGCAATTCCTTCACCGCCAGAGGATTCCCTGATTTATTATTGTGCCTGATCCATTGTGAAAAGCTGCCTGTTGTTGGACATACAGCGACAGCTGCACTTCTCAACGCTGAGCTGGGAGCGGGGCCTTTTGGTGTGCTTCGTTTTGGTTGGAACGCCAGGTATCTTGTTGCAGCGTTTCTTCAGTCAGTGATGTCACGGTTACGGCAGATGGGTTTTGTGAATATGGATAATTTGTCCTGGAAATGACTGAACTGAGTAAGAAGGCTAAACTTCCTCTTGACTCTTGTTTTTGCCATAGTGTCATAACTCCAATACTAATACTGTACCTACTGTAACCAAATTACATCAATGGATATGTTTTTTTGTGGTGTTTTTTCTCTTGAGGGATTTCTGAACCTTTAATCAATTACTGTACAGTTTTTGTGAGGACTTTGTCAGACATTTATAGACACCAGATATCGTGCTGAGTGAAGTGTTGGAACATATGAACATGGTATAGGGACTGAGTGCCAAAGAGAACTTGAAATAAGCTATTGGCTCTTGGAAAAGCATGATATATCAGCATAGTTTGCCCACCCAACATTCTCCACTTGCCCTCCAGCCGACAGAGAACAGAGTGTAAAATCATAGTTAATCCACAAATGTCTTCTGCTCAGTTTTGTGCACCTGACTGTGAAAAACAGTATCGGCTTGCATGGCACTTTCACAACCAGTCAGAGGGTTGTTGTTTATTGTGGTTTTGAGCTGCTGCTGCTGCTGCAATGTCCTATCACCAGTAGCAAACGCATACCTTAGATATTGTCTGATTTTTTGCATAAAAATTTGCTTTTTTCGTTTTAACCAAAACTTTGCTAAACTTGTTATATTCGTTGGATGTTTTAATCTTTATCATCATGTTGTGTTATTGAAAACCAATTCTTTATAAAGGGCTTTTTAGATAATTAGTCTACATTTTACTTTGGTCGTCATTCGTTGAAGTATAAATCAAGCTTTTCGTCAATTTTATTTGGTGCATAAAATTGATTATCCCACCAGATTTCCTCCAATAGCCTAATAACTGATTTTGGTATTAGCCTAGGCTTAGCTAACCAAGTAATTCCTCTGAGCTTTATTCAAGACATACACCTAAGGGTCAAATGGTCATATCTTTCAACGCCTAGAGAATTGTTTAACATAAACATCCCAGGGACATAATACTCCATTAGGCCTAGCCTATATATATCAATCTTATTATATAGTCTGGCGACTGCCGTCTGCTTCTGCCTACATCGCGACATCCATAAATACAGGCTGGAAACACCCCACCCCTCCCAGTCTCCTCCTCTCAGATGCCCTCTACAGATTATCAGACAGTTTACCATGGTCCATCAGGGTGCAGCAGCATGCTGAATCAGCTAAAGGGCCATCTGGCCTGGATTCAGACAGCAGCAGCAGCACAGACCTGAGCCTCATTGCTCAGACTTAGCAATGATGATAAGATTGGGCTACCTCTGGATGGGCCTAGATGGGCTGGCTGACTGACTTAACCCTTTCATCTGTGAATCAGCCTTTAGGCTACTTCAGAACCCTCATATGACCAATAAAGTGGTCTTAATCATATATAAATCTGATCTTTATGGCTCTGGGCTATATTGTTCAATGTCTTAATCTGTGAAATGAAGTGATGAATGTTGGTAATGTTAGAATGTACGTGTCTATAGCCTTAGCCTACATGCCATAGCAGTGTTTCCATATAGCCTATGCATGGTCCATATTATTAGGTATGCTCTTAGCAATAAGCATTCTATCACCTGTAGCCCAACTGATGCAGCATTTATGGCTACAAATAAATCATGGGGTTGCCTATCTGCATTAACCCTACTGGGCTAATCATTAGTAGAGTCCTGCATCTTGTTGTATATCCATGGTTCCCCGCGGGTGAGCCGCAAAAAAATCGGGGAAGGCCTATTTGTGTTCAGTAATTCTGTTAATTATTACGTTAATTCAGGCTTTCGTTCATTAGACCATTCGCAGGCCATATAAAGTGTAAACCAGCGCGGCTGGTAAAAGTTTGAGTAGCCTACTAAATAAATGTAGCCTATTTTTGCAGGCTTTATTTGATTATGTGCCTTGAGAGGAATATGTTTCTCGCATAGAACACACAGATAAATCAGAAACCCCCTAGTAGAAATAGTTTTTTTTTTTTTTCTATTCATTACTCATTATGTTTGCAGAGGAAAAGTAAATGTGGACTGTTCCAGCATCTTCAAAGTACACCTCTGCAGAAATATTTTTTCATGTTCCATATTTCTTTGGCCGTGGCACAGCGCCACAGCTAAATAACTGCAGCGGAAACACTGTGCCATAATAGCCTTTTTTTTCATGTTTTGTTTCTGTTCAATATTGGCATTCCAGGATTTTATTTTTCTTCAGTTTTTTTTGCCCAGACAGGAAAGGAGTTATTTGTATATGGCCGTGCCTGCCCTGTGTTGCTCTGCAAATTTATCATCTGGTAGTTTCTGAGTTCCTGTTTCACCCAACCTGTCTGTCTGGGGAAACAAGTGTTTGAACTGAACCGCCCCGGATATATGGCTGCACACTCAGTCCGTAAACTTCCTGCTCACGTTTCACTTTTCTCATTCATATCCGGAGAGTATGAGACTAACCCTTTGTGTTGAAATCTAAGAGATAGGTTACCATGTGTTGTGTAGAAGGAAATGGGCCTAGAAATGCCTACTACTCGCACTAGTAGCCTATTTGAAGTCACACTTAGCCATGAAGTCAAACCTAAGCGTAGCTACATTGACATGGTAGGCTATAGCCTAAAGATCAACTGACGGACACAAACAATGTTGTTGAAACCAGAGCTGAGGCATGAATCATAATGTAGGAAAAAAATAGGCCTATACTCTGCTCCCTCATGTCGATTTTGTTAATCTCTGTGGTTAAAAACACCTCTAAACTGTCATATTTTTGCCGTAAGTACAGTTCTTTGTAAGCCACTTAATGCTTTGGAAACACAAGTTTCCTTATCCTAGTCAAAGATGTAGGATTGACTTTCATCCCATGTTACCTGCCCAAAAATTACATCTCTACGCAGTAACTGTTCAATCATTAGTCCCTAATAGTTTGGTTGACGGCAGGTCAATGCTAGCCCTAAAACCTGGTTTATTCAGGAGTGTCAGTTAGCCTAGCAATCTGACAAATAATGTCATACAGTTCAGTCGTTAGTCTCCTTATGATTTGAATAGACTGGTCAATGATATAGGCCTAATCCTGGAGAGTTAGCTCGCTAGACAAACATTCTTACCACTCTTTTACCGCCTGTTTTTTGAGTTCTCCAGCTGGCATCTGATCTTGACTTTAACCTTGGCCCCTGGCTGCCTGCATGGCTGCCTGTCTGTTCTCAGCTCTGCAGCGTGCTCATTGATTTCAGCAGCTGCTAGAATCAGAGGGAGATTTATGCTGTTTTGGTCAATGGTAACAGTCTGGGAAAGTACTGGGAATATTATTGAGGCCAAAAAGAAGTGCATCTCTTGGTAGTATATAATAACCGAAAGCGCCAAAAAGAGGTCCTGAAACTAATTACATAAGAAGAACAAATCATAACATGACCACAGAGATCCTAATGCTATGAAATGCAGAGATCCTAATGCTATGAAGCTTTATTGTTCAACTCGCTTCCTCTTTTGCAAATTTAAGAGAAAAGACAAAACATAACAGATATTTTAAAAAATTGTAAAAACCTGTTGAGGTTGGAAGCCCAAATGAAAAACACTCTAGGCTGTCTTTCTTTCTATAACTTCTAAGCTTTATAACTTGGTGTTGCCGATGACAACCTGCTGGCCAGCAGCTGCAGTGCAAAGGTGAGGAATTTGGACCATGTTGAGGATGAAGTAACAAGGTAAGGTGGCCTAGATATGTTTGACAGCCAAAACAGCAGGTCCAACACCTCTCCTCCATAACCACGTGTCACTGAATCATAAGCAGATAGGCAGGACTAATGACCTGTGGCTTTGGGCCTAAGCTATATCTCATTCAGACAACACTCTATAATGGTTATTATCCTCAGACCATACTATACTGATAATATACAGTGTAATGTGGTTCTAATCGCTCAGTCAGTGATTGTTACACCAGAGTGGGTTTGATTCTTACATTATCTACTGAATAGCAGTTGCTTCGGATAAAAGCATCTCATTGAAAGCTTACAACAAATAGGCCTAACATTTCTCGCTTACATGTTGGGCCTAGCTATCTTAGCATAGCCATAGCAGTCTCCACCCCAGGGAAAAGGCCTGTAGTGAATCTCTCATCTCTCTTCACTCTCTCACACAGCGAAATGGCTCCTTTGTATCTCGCCAGAACAGAAGTGCTATTCAGGCCGAAGAGGTCGACGTAGGAGGATTTCTACGCCTGGAGTCCCACGCGCTAATAAACTGGTGCTAAGGACCGAGCAGGGCACTCCTCCTCTCTGCCCTCTATGGGTCTGAATACCACAGCAACCATCAGTCTCTCTGTGCCATTGATTGGCTGGGCTGACTGACTAAAGAGCTCGTTTTTACCTCTATACCCATTTAGCTCTGCCTCTCTCTCTCTACTGTTTGCTTTAATTAAAGGTCTACACTGCTTGCTAAACAAAAAGCCAGGCGAGTGAGGCGATGTCTAAAATGTAAAATGCTCCTTTGATGTCGTGACCCTTAACCTTTGTACAGTGTTTGTGAGACGTCATAATCTCTCGCCCTCTTACTACAAAAACACATATGGGTGCTGCAGTGCGTTTGTATGAGTTCAGCCCCAGCCTTGAACCCAACCGTGCTAATGGGAGTGAGCATCGGAGTTCCTACAGAGGAGGGCTAGGCCATGTGGCAGTCAGTCGGTCAGAGGAAGCAAGGCAACCATTGTGGCGGTTGGGTGGGTAGGCAGGTTCCCATCCACACCCAACCTCTGTGCCCTCTGCCCATATAAGGGCAAAACTCAGCCAGTCTCTCCCTGAAGCTGAGCTCAGCTCCCTGACACATCACTGGAGCTCCAAGCCTGAGGGAGGTACTGCACAGCTCTGCTCTCCTAACCAAAGTTTAGGCCTGTTTTTCTCACCAGTCGATACAGCCTAAGCTTAAAATGCATTTTAGGTTGGTGGCTTGCCTTTGGCAAATGATTTTATATGGTAGCCTGAATTACTAAGGTCTATGACGTTTGTTCTGAAACAAGTGATGAGACCGTTTTTTTTGTTACTATAATGGAGGATGTGTAGTAGGGTTGCACATTTTGGGGAATATTCAGAGGTGGAAACTTTCCATGGGAATTAATGGGAATATATGGGAATTAACAGAAATATATGAAAATTAACTTTAATTAAATGAGTTGACTCTTCACATGGGATGATTTCACTGAACGATCCATCTCATCTCCCAAAAACGTTTTCAACATACATTTGTTAAATGATAGTCTAGAAACTAAAGCTTTGGTTCAGGCCGTGCTATCATAAGCTCACAATTACTCTGATGGTTTGTTTGAAGTTTAGAACCTACAATTGATTAGTTGGATTACAAAACAGGAGTGATTTCATCTTCGATCAACTGGTAATTGTAACTAACATTTGATAGGCTATATAGCTAAGCTAGATGTTAAAGAAAACAGTTGAATTGTGGTTTTCTAAGACGCAGAGTTGCGTGGTGTGTACAGATAATGGAGACAGACAGGAAATTAATCTTTCTCTTATCTGTGTTTTTTTCATTTGGCGAGCTTTTGGTTTATCAATTTTTTTATTTTTTTTAATGTTCAGCTCAGCAGCAGTCTGTCAGAGTAGTACACTGATTGAAATAGTCACCTGGGTGAGCGAGGAAACTTTCCCCCACGCATTTCAGGTCGAGTTCAGCTAGTTGGCTGGGTTTGTGGAGAGGAAGCACAAGCACAGCATTTCCTGGTCTCTTTGGTATTGATTGTGTTTAGACTACTGTCTTCAGGCACAGCGCAATAGCAGGGTTTGTGTCCTTGTCAAATGTAGGACAAGCAGTGACATCAGTTTACCATGGTAATTCTAGACAAAATGTGGTAGATGATAGCTAAAGTAGTAACTAAATAATAGCAATTGCTCCTAATAAATATAGACTGATCTAAGAATATATATAGAGATGATGAGATGCTAATATGAAATCAGACTTTGACCTGATTCTAAGTCTCAAATGAGACTTATTTAATAATGACGATAACACTGAACTTTGTCCCTTTGGACCTTCAACACATCTTGGTGCCTTAGTCCAAGCAAGGGATTGGTGGAAATAAGCGTATTAGTGTTGGGGCATTGGGTTCTGTACTGGTTTGGGGTCAATTCTGTTTTGGCCATTCAATTGAAATTAATAAAGAAGGTGCTCTTTCTTAACCCAAACTAACAGGAATTGACCCTAACACCTACTAAGCCCCAGCTTCTGAATGGCTCGGAATGTGTTCTCTGTCAACGTGTCTGGTAAAAACAATGGTTAAATAAAATGACAAAGGCTCATATTGCTGAAGAAAAATTACATGTTCTTAACTAAATCATATCCAGTGCTTCAGTGGAAGGAGAGGAGACAGGCTAGACCGCCATTCTGTTGCCATGCAGAGTTGAGATGGTTAGATGGCCTGGTGTTTTGACACAGAGTCACTTACTCATGGGACGCTGTGGATCTTCCAGTCCATTGAACTTCCGTCATTAGCCCTGGGTTGACCCTAGAGAGTGTGTCTGTCTTGTCGGTTTAGAGCTACTCACACTAAGCTAAGGCAGATGTCTCGCCACAGGAAAAACACTTTGCCAAGAGCCGAAGAGTGCTGTTGCTATGGCCTACCCACACTGAGAGAGACGGACAATCCTGAGGCAGCAGCAGCATGGAGAGGGTGTCACATGGGTTTTGCTAGACTCTCATTCGCTCCTCTTGGGTGACCTCCACTCTGAGCATAGTCTATCGCTCTCATTCTGGAGATGGAGAACATTCGGGTGAATAATGGATTCCTAGGTGAAATCTGGGAATCTCTCCGTTAGCTCGTCAACAACAGGCCATCTGACACTATCAGGCCATGAATATGGCCAACATTTGTGTATTTCCACATTTGCCTATAGCTATGATAGTAAATTCATGCCATATAAAGAGTTCTCTTGACTCTGACGGAGCCATTAAGAAACCTTCCTACTAGGCCTAGATGTCTCTCGCTCTCTGACTCAAAGTGAGTTCGTCTCACTCATTCACTCTCGAGCTTCACCGAAAGTGTCTGGGAAAGATGTTCCTCAAATCTCTTCGCTTCTAGGATGACTGAAGGGAATTTCCCCCTGGTCTAAATGGGGAAGGAAAATAAGAGGGGTTCTCTATTGTTGGCTTGGAATAACTTCAGTAGAATCAGAATTGCGTAGAATGTCTGACTGAGTGTTACGGTTCACTGTGTCGGTGAGGAACAAAGAGCTGGTCTGAGGTGTGTTCTCCCTGTCTCCCTGCTACAGAAATGTAATCTACCCATGCGTCCCCCTGTTCATTGGCCTGTAGTAACCATGGCAACAGCTTAGCACCTATACTGCAGGCTGTTGGCAAGGTGTGTGTGCAGAAGGACTGCAGAGGCTAGGTGGATCACGTTGTCCATAATTCATGACAGGAGAGTAGACCTTTAGGTGAGAGGTCAGAGGGGAACACCCATTATCAATGACACTACTACAGTCTGACAGATCAATCAGCGTAAGATTATCACCACACACTGGAAGTCTTTATCTAGATACAGTTAGCCCTTGTAATGTAGCCGTAGCATAGATAGATAGATAGTGAGTCGTGGTCAAATGTTTTGAGAATGACACAAGTATTGGTCTCCACCAAGTTTGCTGCCTCAGTGTTGATGGCAATTTGCATATACTCCAGAATGTCATGAAGAGTGATCAGATGAATTGCAATTAATTGCAAAGTCCCTCTTTGCCATGAAAATGAACTTAATCCCCCAAAAACATTTCCACTGCATTTCAGCCCTGCCACAAAAGGACCAGCTGCCAACATGTCAGTGATTGTCTCGTTAACACAGGTGAGTGTTGACGAGGACAAGGCTGGAGATCACTCTGTCATGCTGATTGAGTCAGAATAACAGGCTGGAAGGAGGGTGGTGCTTGAAATCATTGTTCTTCCTCTGTCAACCATGGTTACCTGCAAGGAAACACGTGCCGTCATCATTGCTTTGCACAAAAAGGGCTTCACAGGCAAGGATATTGCTGCTAGTAAGATTGCACCTCATTCAACCATTTATCGGATCATCAAGAACTTCAAGGAGAGACATTCAATTGTTGTGAAGAAGGCGTCAGGGCGCCCAAGAAAGTCCAGCAAGCGCCAGGGCCGTCTCCTAAAGTTGATTCAGCTGCGGGATCGGGGCACCACCAGTGCAGAGCTTGCTCAGGAATGGCAGGTGTGAGTGCATCTGCACGCACAGTGAGGCGAAGACTTTTGGAGGATGGCCTGGTGTCAAGCAAGGCAGCAAAGAAGCCACTTCTCTCCAGGAAAAACATCAGGGACAGACTGATATTCTGCAAAAGGTACAGGGATTGGACTGCTGAGGACTGGGGTAGAGTCATTTTCTCTGATGAATCCCCTTTCCGATTGTTTGGGCCATCCGGAAAACACCTTGTCCGGAGAAGACAAGGTGAGCGCTACCATCAGTCCTGTGTCATGCCAACAGTAAAGCATCCTCAGACCATTCATGTGTGGGGTTGCTTCTCAGCCAAGGGAGTGGGCTCACTCACAATTTTGCCTAAGAACACAGCCATGAATAAAGAATGGTACCAACACATCCTCCGAGAGAAACCTCTCCCAACCATCCAAGAACAGTTTTGTGACGACCAATGCCTTTTCCAGCATGATGGAGCACCTTGCCATAAGGCAAAAGTGATAACTAAGTGGCTCGGTGCACAAAACATCGACATTTTGGGTCCATGGCCAGGAAACTCCCCAGACCTTAATCCCATTGAGAACTTGTGGTCGATCCTTGAGGCGGGTGGACAAACAAAAACCCACAACTTCTGACAAACTCCAAGCATTGATTATGCAAGAATGGCCTGCCATCAGTCAGGATGTGGCCCTGAAGTTAATTGACTGCATGCCAGGGTGGATTGCAGAGGTCTTGAAAAAGAAGGGTCAATACTGCAAATATTGACTCTTTGCATAAACTGAATGTCATTGTCAATGATAGCCTTTGACACTTATGGAATTCTTGTAATTATACTTCAGTGTACCGTAGTAACTACTGACATAAAGATCTAAGAACAATGAAGCAGCAAACTTTGGAGACCAATACTTGTGTCATTCTCAAAACTTTTGACCACGACTGTAGATTAGTTTGTGCTTTTGTGTACTCCATTGTCATTCGCATGACAATTCCATAAGGAGTTGGCAAGAAGCAGAAACAGACTGGCACCCAGGATAACTTCATCATGCTAAGGAGCAACACGGCTTGACTGTTCAAGAGACTGGCCATGATTCAGCCACAATATTGAATGTCCAAAGCCTTTCACACCCTCTGCTAGAGACGCACACCATCCTATCTCGTCTCTTCTGACCTAGGTACAACACTGGTGCTTCTGTTATTACCATAGTAGGGTCACCGGGCTGGAAAATTCCACTCTGCTGAAAAACATGTTTATTTTCTTGTATTCTCTCTCTCTCTCTCTCTTCCAAATGGCACTACTACTTTTTGACCAGAGCGTTATGGGCCCTTGTCAAAAGGAGTACACTAAATGAATAGGATGCCATTTGGGACACAGATATTTTCTCTTCCTGATTCCAGTACCTGCTGTGTCTCTTCCAGGGAACACGCAGACAATCTCTCCATCATTCCAGAAAGAGTGCTAGGGGAAAAAGAGATAGTGAGAGGGAGGAAGAGAGGCTGTTTAGTCAGTGAAATGTGTCTGTGCTGTACACATGGCGTGTTGCCTACCTGGGTGTGTATAGGTGTGTATCGCGTGTGATGAGTAATGGAGTGTCTAGCGTGGTGAGTACAAGACCACTCGTGTTGAACCATGGGGATCCTCCTGCTTCTCCACAATGGCCATATAAGGATTTCTGCTCCACTATGACCATATAAGGACTGCTGCTCCACTATACCCATATAAGGGCCGCTGCTCCACTACTACAACAGTCTCCATGGGACCAGACCAGCTCTCTCCATCCATCCTCTCTTCTGTCGCTCCACAGCCAGCCAGGCAGGTTGGATGGAGGTGTGGGGGGGAGGAGGAAGAGGGTGAGGACTATTTGCTGTGACCGATGAGAAGTGAGGTAGAAGGAGCAGATCTCTCCATCTCTTTCCGTTCACTCCAGAATGTGTATTCTGTGACCCACCAGAGCAGGAGGCTAAGGGGCTGTCACAGCCCCGAAACAACAGAGCTATAAGCTTGGGCATTCTTAGGACATGCACTGTTGCTAGAACTGAAGCCTGACTCTAAGGGAAACCCAGTAGAGTGAGTAGTGTGTGCGCTTGCATGTCTGCGTTGTAGCCCTGTTTGTGTGAGAGTACTTTAGTCCTGTTTGTGCGACTGTTGCTAACACGTACTGTTGCCATCTATGTTTGTGTGTTGACAAAGCAACTAATGGGGATTGGTGTTTTTTTTCTCGTCACGTGTTGCCTAGCTCTCGCTCTCTCTCCTTGGCTGGGTTGTAAGGTATTCAGGGTTGTCCTGTTGATTTAATTTTGGCACACAGGGGTGGGAGAAAATGGTTGCCTGTGTTTTGCTACTTTTCAGGATTGTTGACATACTTAGGTTGGACTATATGGGTATTAATGAATTTTTAGCATTTTGTACTTCCACATTTAGCCTAGCTACTAATGCACATTTGTCTTTTAATATAGGGCCATGACACGGTAACAGGATGATGCTGAGTCTCCGAATTTTCACTTTAAAATATATACCAAACAAAAACCTATGATTGCAAAGTTAAACAAACCATTTAACTTTATGGACTACTTTTTAACATTTTCTACAGAAAATTGTACAAAACCACATTTACTTGAAGAACAGGGTAGATGCAAAGTTTGGACTGTTTGTGGCATCATTCTGTTAACAAACTTTGCACTGCCATTACAGCCTAATTTCCATTCCAATTCCTCGATATTAGATGTGGGAGATCTGATAGTGAACCGACAGTGATGGAATTCTGACGGCACAGTAAGCCATACTGTATGTACAGAACGTGACATTGTTGCTCTACATATCTTGACTCATTACACAGAGCCCAGCTGTGGCATTTGACACGTGTTCTGTGGCAGTCACTGTAGTTGGGGGGTGTGTGTGTGTGTGTGTGTGTGTGTGTGCTCCTTCTCTGCGGACTAGGTCTGGGTCTTCAGTGGGCTAGGAGGACGTTAACATGGGACAGAATAATTTTGTTGTCTTTAACCCGGGAGAAAGAGGAAGTTGATCAACGAAAACCTCTGTGTTCGGGCACACACGTACCTAGTCAGAGATGCATATCAAGACGACTACACTTTGCTGTTGATCTGACACTCATTGACTGCTTGCTTTTAGATGTTCAATGCACTATATTATGCAAGACAATGAGATATTGACAGAAGCGGTCTCAATTTGTTTTTTCAGAAACCAAGAAGAAGTGGATGCTCTAGAGGGGAAGCCAAGTCCTCCGCCAGATAAGGTACAGGTAACAGATCTCTAAATCAATCAATCAATCAAATGTATTTATAAAGCCCTTTTTACAAGGCCAGTTCTTCCTCCAAGATGTTCAAAATGCTCACATTGTTTAGATACGCCTGGGCCTGTATTCATAAGGCGTGTCAGAGTATTGCTGATCTAGGATCATGCCCCCCCTTTCTTTATAATCTTATTCATTATGATCTAAAAGGCAGAACAGATCCTGAATCGGCACTCCTACTCTGAATTATATAGCATTATACAGGCCCTGACCTCGCCACCACGCTTGCCTCATTCAGTGAGTGATGCTGTACAACCCTGTAACAATGTTACTGTGGTTATCATGATTACGTGGTACTTAGTCTAAGATTAGCCTCTTTGTTATGAGTCTGAGTCTGTCGCCATGTTCTCACAGCTATTTGGTCATCTACACTGAAACATGTTTGAGGTGGTTACACCGATGATGTTTGTCTATCGGTTGCACAGACCCAGATGGTGTACTCCAGCATAAAAACCCACTTGAAGTGGAATGTTTTAAGACCTGGGTCATGTTCAGCAGAGCACACCGTTGCCAAATGTTTTTCAACAGGAAAACTAAAATGTATATTCTTATTGGACAAGTAACTGTTGCACTTCCTCTGTTTCATAAAGTTTTCTCCCATTCTGTACAGAACACAACCCAGGAGTAGGACTAAATCTTGGTCTGGGCAACCACCATTGAGGGTTTAGTTATCAATTTACTACAGTTCTAAAATATGCGCACCAAAATTATATCCTGGTTTCAACCCAGAGCAGAAGTTGATGTGCCAGTTTATTTTTCTCTAGACACACACTTTTCCCCAACTGAGGTTGTTTCAATTTAAACGCAGCGAGGAAAGCCGTTTAGCATGTCGCTCGTTTCGACTTTAATTGCACTGAGTGAGTTTTAATTACGAAGCACAAAGCGTGACAACCGGTGACAATAATGTTATATTTCTTAAATTGAAGTCAGGACAGTGTTGTGGAGCATTGTACACCAGCCCTACTGCGGACAACAACTCACACAGCAGAGAAAATGAGAAGGAAAAACAATTATTTAGACTTAACATTTAGACAGACTGTTAAAGCAGTATTGCTTTCTGTCCTCCTAAAAGACTTCCCTTTAACACTAGCGCTATAATGATACACAGGGACCTTTTTTAGGATTTAGCAACTGCTGATTGCCCCTTTTTTTTAAGGTTGTCAAGAAGAAAATGTGACTTCTTTAGTGAGGTATCATGTATCCAGGTTGAGCCAATCCAAGACCAGAAAGAGGGGAACATTTTCAATCACTCAATCATTGTTTTTCAGGTTCAAACATGCAGATAAATAGTTGACAGTAGAACTGAGCATGTCTGAATTCCCCTCCATATTTACCATTCTGTCAGTGAGAGGCATCTGAGGGTTACACTGGAAAGGCCTTGTCTAATAGCAGGAGGCCCACCGAAGACCATCACAAACACACACCGCCAAGGTCTCTTCATTATTCCTAGGAATTATTTATGTAGCAACATGTTTGTTTGTAGTCAGTGTTCCTTAGGCCTTCTATCTGGTAAGTTACAGGTGACAGTAAGGTGATTAATAGTACACCAATAATGCAGCCAGTCAGCACACCTGCCAAGTGGCGCAGTGGCAGGTGTGCTACAGACAACCTTTTTCGAATCCAGACTGTTTCACAACCAGCCGTGATTGGGAGTCCCATAGGGTGGCGCACAATTGGCCCTGCGTCGTCCGAGTTTGGCCGGTGTAGACCGTCAATAAGAATTTGTTCTTAACTGACTTGCCCACTTAAATAAAGGTTAAATACAATTGTTGTTACTATGGTGATACCCAGCCTAACTATCCCCCTGTCCCCCTCTGGTTATTAGCTTCTGCTTGTTTAGACTGGATCTGAACTGGTTGAATTTTATTTTTTATTTCTCTGTGTGACACATGAGACTGAGAGTCATCCAGCCTGGCCAAGACAGAAATAAACGTCATTGTGTTCCACATTCTCCTCTCTACTCCACACAGATGCACTGGGCTGCTTCCCAAATGGCACCCAATTCCCTGTATATAGTGTGCTACTTTTGACTAGGGCCCATGAGGTTCTAGTCAAAAGTAGTGCTGCACAATGTAGTGCCATTTGGGACACAGTCTGGAACTTTGACAACTGCAGTGGGTCTCCCACTAGAGGCTTTTGTACTAACACCTGATTCAACTGAATAGTGGTCTCTAGAATCGAGACCACGTTTAGCTGAATTGGTTGTGTTAGTGCTAGGCTGGGAAAAAAAAAAAAACTGTACACCATGAAGCTCCATCTAAAACTGCTGTATGCTGAAGTTATGAAAGGAGAGAAGCAAACCCAGTAGTCATCAGCTCTAGGACATTCAATGAAGTACTACACTGTACTGGGAAAAGCAACATGAGCCAACAGCAGCCCCTAGTGGGCAAAAGACAAATGGAGGATGTAAAAATGTAATAAATGGATTATATTCTCAGTAGTATGGGGGGTGGGTTGAAGATTCCAAAAGGGATTGATTGACTGGTTGACTTATGTATGCATTGTTAAGTGTTAGCCTATCACTTTGAAGAGCTTCGCAGTAAGAGAGATGCAATGTGAGAGAGGGAGAAACAGTGTGATGATCTCACAGACAGTGGGTCTTTGTCACCAATCGAATAGTTACTGTCTGGTATCTGGAAAAAACAGCATTAATATATCACTGTACTGTGTGTGAGTTCTCTAGAATTCAACACCTGGATATAGAGACATGCATATCAGTTTTACTAATACCCTTAGCTTATGGACCAATCAAACCACAAAACACCTTCATAAGTAGACTCAAACAGCCAATAGGCCGAATCATCTGCCTTCTCCCGAAAGTTTACACTCATTCACTACCTACCCCTTCTGTTTGTTCCAGCAGTGACTGCATTAGATCAGTGGTTCCCAACCTTTTCGGTTAATGTACCAACAATCAGAATTTTGCTCTGCCCGGAGTACCGCTGAAGTACCCCATTGTGCATTTTCTCAGTAAGCCTATGGTCTCATGAGTCTTCTCAAGTAACAAGTCTTCCTAGTACCCCTGGTTGGGCCAATCACCCTCTCTTAACGGTAATCATGTTCACTAGCCTCTTGATGTAGCTAGCCTGGTGCCTATCCTCTAGAAACTACTACCGCCTGTTGTTGCCTCGAATGAAACAGTTTAAAGAGTGTCTCAACTGGTGTTTAAGACATAAATACCCCTTTCTTTTGATTTAACAAGACAGCTCTTAAAGGACTTAATCTTCTAAAGACTTGACGTGAAGAACCTCTGTCTAAATACACATGCACATAACCTGTGAGACATAGAGGAGCCACTGTGTTATTCCATTACACAGGCCTAGTACATGCATTCTGTGAACACCTAACCCACAAGTAAATCACATCACTATATCTTGATGTGGAGTAGAGCAGTGGTTCTCAACTGGTTTTGCATCTGGTTGAACCAGGTTGTCTCAGTTAAGACTTAATATTCTCGTTGTGAAAAATAATTGCCAAAATACAATCTGGCAAACTTTTTGTGCTGTATTGATAGTAAATGTTGCAATTATATGACATGAACAACATTCCCATCTCTTTCATAATAACATTTTGCACATATTCTTGATGAAGAATGTTAATAAACTACAAAATCTACCAAAATACTGCTGCTAATAGCTGCATATTGAAAATGCTGTGATTGATAGAATAAACATTTCAGAGATTAAATCTGTGTGTATACATACATTTTTTTATTATTTTTTACATTAAATGCAATTTTCAGAATGTCCCCAGTGAAAGTTGCGCCGCTGGATTAAATTGTTCAATATAATTTCTACACACTTTCTACCTTGTTTAAGTTCAGACTGGAGTATTTTATTTATTTAAAAAAAAAAAAAAAATTGCTCAGACACCTGCGACTCATTCAAAATGTGGGTTGCGACCCACCAGTTCTGAATCGCTGGAGTAGAGGACACCTCAGCTTATAACTGTACCACACACACTGGTGAGAGAATGCTAATGGCCTGGAATGTTTGACAGTGTCTGTGTGAGAGAACCGCTTACCAGTCAGGCCTCAGAGGTTTAGTGACTTTCACTTTTACACAATTATTGTCGATTTGGTTATCAAAGTCTATAAAGGGCAGAAACAAGTTGAAACAACCTCTGTTGGTGTACTATGTAGTAGTGTGTCGTGTTCAAAGGGGATTATAAATAAATGCCATCTCTTTAAAATCATTGAATGTTTTTACCACAATGAATGTTCTCTTGAATAATTTTACACATTGAATTGTAAATATATTCAAATGCATCTAAAATGATTGACTTATACTTGTTTGATTTTATCATTCTTTCATTTTTGATCAGGTTTGCTGGAATGGGTAATCTTCTAAAAGTCCTAACAAGGGAAATAGAGAACTATCCACATTTTTTCCTGGACTTTGAAAGTAAGTCTGAAGGAGTGTGCAGGAGTTTGACTAGAGGTGTAACCATGAGACTCTTCCCTCCTTCAGCCCCAGTCAGTGTAATCACAAACCTCTAGCCATAGTCAGTCAGTCAGTAAGCAGGTGGTTTGTATCTATGGGTCACTCCTGGACCCAAAGCTGTGGAGGTGTCTCTGTACCCATCTCGATCTCTCCATGGTTATCTCTCTAACACACCACACACCTCCTTTTTTTTTTCCTCTCTCCTTTTCTTCTCTCGCTTTTCTCTCTTTCAGAATCCAAATGGGGAATCTATTAAAAGTGCTCACTTGCACTGAGCTTGAGCAGGGGCCAAACTTTTTCCTTGACTTTGAAAGTGAGCACAGCTTTTGCTTGGCCTCTTCTTCCTTCTCTTTTACTTCTGCAGAGATACAGTACTTTACTAACCAGGGTTGTGGGACAATCCATTTAAATTCTGCCCCTTTTTAACTAACCTACCTGCATGCTTCATGGTCTCTCTGCTCCTAGAACAGCCCATCGCTTGCGTATTGTCAATCATCTAACCAAGTGATATCTTTTGAAAACTTTTTTTTGCACGCACCATTTGTCATCTTCCTCACAATGTCTCATGCCAGCAAATTATGGATTATATATATTTTTTAATATCTTATTGTATTTTATGTTTAATTTTTTTTTTGAAAATGGCCTATACGTACGTGATTATTTTTGATAAACCGATGAAGGCATACATATTTAAAACTTCCCAATTCCTGTAAACGTACTGTTTGCCTCATCACATAATCATTAAAAACCAAAGTGTCAGAATGTGTATGAGTTTCAGTGTTTTGTTGTCTATGTGTTGCCTGCTAGCTAGCCAGGCTAACTGTTGTTGTTGTGTGTCAGATGCACAGCCTACAGACTGTGAGAGGGAGGTATGGAACCAGGTGAACACTGTACTCCAGGACTCTGAGAGCATTCTCTCTGACCTACAGGCCTACAAGGGAGCAGGACAGGAGATACGAGATGTATGTATACCTACTGGATAATGCTGACACACACACACACACACACACACACACACACCGTTATATTCCATATAGATGATGTATATTTAACCATGGTGTCTGTCTGTGTGTCCCCAGGCCATTCAGAACCCCAATGACATGCTCCTACAGGAGAGAGCCTGGAACTCAGTTTGCCCCTTAGTCTTACGGCTCAAAAAGTTCTACGGCTTCTCGCTGAGACTAGGTAAGTTCAACATTTATCCCTCCACGAAGAAGCAGAGGGCATGATATTTAGAATTACTGTCAAAGCCAATCAATCACATTTTGTGATGGTGCTAATACTATTATCTATTATCCAGTACTTTTGTATACGTTTTAGCCTGTATTTCTGAAAGTAGATCTCACAAGCTAAAAGTGGCCCCTGAAAATTGTATACTACGTCACACAAGTGCAGATATGTGCACCACATCATTGCTCTCTCTCTTTGCTGTGGATGCATGATGTGCCACTTGCTAGCTGTCACTCATATGGCGAGGGGCTGATGCTCATTGGTTGAACTTAATTTGCCAGGAGGCTGGCCCATGTCGGAGACAATTTAGTCAAAATGGCGCAGCACAGCTTCTAGGAAAAACAATTGCTTTCAAACTAGAGATTTCGTTGCTAATTGAGGTAAAAATCTGTAATTCCTCAAAAAAATCATGCACGTATAAACTACACATTGACACATCCAGCTCAAAGCAGGATGTAAAAAATACTTAGTATTTGCCAAAGTTTGCGAGCATGTAAGTGTAGTCTCTTTCACCATTGAGAACTGAAAAGTGTTTTTTGACAACCTAGCTTCTTTCCTTCACCTCATGTGTGGAGAGGGCCATGCGTAGCCTGCTGGAGAGCCTGGCGTGTTTAAAACCGTACTCCATGTTTGTAATGTAATATCAGTGCGTTTCCTCTCCTGTAGAGAAGGCTCTTCAGAGCCTGCTGGAGTCCCTGACGTGTCCCCCCTACACCCCAACCCAGCACCTGGAGAAGGAGCAGGCTCTGGCCAAACAGTTTGCTGAGATCCTCCACTTCACCCTGCGCTTCGACGAACTCAAGGTCAGACTGACTTACGACTGCTCTTGGAAAACTACATCATCATGCAACACTTTAATTACACACACCATTTCAATCTGTTCATTTCGGTACAAGTGCAACGTTAGCACCTGATTTATTCCCTCGGTTAAATAAAAGTTCCCATATTGTCCACGTTGGTACTAAATGATTGTCCTGTCTTTCAGATGAGAATTCCTGCGATCCAGAATGACTTCAGTTACTACAGGAGGACGATCAGTCGAAACAGGATAAACAACATGAATGTGAGTCAGAGAAAGTAGTGTCACATCTAGGGTTGCAAAAATCCTCTTAACTTTCCCAATCCTGCAACCAGGAGTTTTCTGAAAAAACGTGGCAATTTTGGGGGAAGGTACCATCAATTTGCGACCCTAGTCATGTTTATTTTAGTCCCGATGTGACAAAATAGTTTGTCTGCGTTTGGCCTGTTTCGCAGTCTGAACTCCTTTGTCATTGCCATCCAGTCTCGTCTGCCTTGAAGCGAAAGATGGATCAGATATTGACACTCCGACTCTCTGTGCTTTTACTCTTGTCCTGTCTCTAGTTGGATATAGAGAGAGAGGTCAACAATGAGATGGCCAACAGAATGTCACTGTTCTACGCCGAGGCGACGCCCATGCTGAAAACCTTAAGCACAGCTACGACAAACTTCGTAACAGAGGTAAGAGACTGCTCCTCTCCTCCTTGTTGTCAGCTGCTCTGTGATAAGATTTGATGGTAAGATTTGTGTAAACTTAAGTTGATAGCAGTACCGTCTATTAGCGTTCTGTTAAGTGTAGTCATCATCATGTTTAGTCTGATTTTGAGGCAAGTTGATGGTAGTAACCTTGTTCTGCCCCCCCCCCCCCCCCCCCCCCCAGAATAAGACGTTACCCCTGGAGAACACCACTGACGTTCTCAGCACCATGGCCAGCGTCTGTAAAGTCATGCTTGAGACACCGTGAGTTAACTTGACTTGACATGTAGGCATTTTAGCAGAGCGCCATTCCAGGGAAAATATATCCCGGGTCGGCTTATCGATGGCGCTCTATAAACACTGTTCAACGTGTGCTTTTAATTGACTAGTGTGTGCATGTCGGTGTCTTTCTCTCCAGAGACTACACAAGCAGGTTCAACAGTGAGGACACGCTGCTGTTCTGTATGCGAGTGATGGTTGGTGTCATCATCCTGTACGACCACGTCCATCCCAACGGAGCCTTCAACAAGTCCTCCAAGATCGATGTGAGAACCTCCTCTCTAGTATATACTGCTACTATAATACCCTAAAGGCCCAATCTTACCCTAATGTTAGCATGCGTCATTTAGCTCTTTCGTCTAAATCAACGTCAATGGAAAATGAGTGTCTATTTCGAATGCTTTAAACGTGTATTTCAAGATACATTTTGATATTTTTTGGGGTGTTTTTCATCAGATGAAGGGATGCATAAAGGTCTTAAAAGAACAACCAGCAGATAACGTTGAAGGTCTCCTGAACGCCCTCAAGTAAGTCTCTGTCCTCACCTGAGTTTAGTACTTCTCTGATGAGGAGACGGGCAATGTCCAACCTTACTAATGTTTCCTGATTTAAATAACAAATTATTTATAGATGGTGCTGTGGTAGGAGTGCTACTTCCAATGTTCTAGAATGTTAGGGTTAGACCCTAACACGCTCTTTGGATAGAAGCATTTTCTTGGCAATACAGCAAACAATCCATGTATATCTTTTAAAAACCTTTATTAATATGGCATATATTGATAGAAAAGGCAGAAAATAGCTGCCACCTAGGTGTTTCAGTCCTGTGGCCTGCTTCAAATTAGTCTGCTCTCTCTTTCAGGTTCACCACAAAACACCTGAATGACGAGTCCACTCCAAAAAACATCCGAGCGATGCTTCAGTAACATTTTTATACAAAGAGGATCATTGTACTGACCTCAAAAAAAGATGTATATGTTTACATAATTTAAAAGACTGGATGTTAATACTTGTGTATTTACATAGTCATTCCCTCCAAGTTACTGAAACGTATAGAACATGTACCTTTTACTTTGAAAAATGAATTGGCTATACTTTAATTATTTTGATGCACAAATTGTGGGTATACCTTTCAGCCTTACCAACTGAGCTTGGCAAGCAGCACTTGGAGAAAAAGCACTCTGGTTGGTTGCTGTGAGTGAGTGGGCGAATGAAAGGAGCTTCATCATTGGTGGTTCAGTATCAACAGAAGCGGAGTTCCAAATTGACCTCTAACCTGGTCTCCGATCACTTTGCGCTGTCTTCCTAACGCCTATGGTTGTTCATTGTTGGCAAGACGGCACAAACTGAACTCAGACCAGGCTCCCTAATCCCTGTGGATTGGAGTGATTTGAATAGGTGTAAGCAATAATTCCACCTAGTATATCAGAAGACAAGGGGAAGATTGTTCAAACCTATCCGATCTACAGAAGTGCCTGTAGGGTAGGGGCTAGAGGTTGGTTTGGAATTTAGCAAGGGAAGCATTGAGGTAAAAAGTTATGATGGCTTTCATATAAAGTGTTCTCTTTAAATTGGTGGACATTGTTGTGCTTTGTTGGCAAGGAAGTGACCGCGCCATAAGAAATAAACTAATCAACCAAATGTTTTAACCTGTATGGCAGGAGGATGAGGATACAGTAGGTCATTTAGTCTTCTTTGTTTTTCATGTATGAGGTGTGTTCCCTTCGTGTGTGTGGCTCTTTGTATCTAACACAAATCCATTGTTTGAAGAAGCAGCTTTAAATACAAATTGTCAGGTTTTTTTTTTTTTTGCGACACGCAGTGGTAAAAACAATTCCTTCCTCCGCCATTTGAAGATCTCTACCTGGGTTGTAGGATAACTGATGATGAGCCTTAACTTCTCTCCTAGTCGTTTTCCTTTATCCTGTAAGGACCAGCGAAGCCTCCGTCTGACTGTGGTCCCATTCTCCATCCTAACACCTGAAGTGTACACTCGTTCCCTCACCCGCAACATTGGTGTAAGGTCAGGAGTTCCCACACTTGTCCATTCTACGAAGGGGTGTGAACGAGTACACACTTGGAGAAGAAGGGTTGAGAATTGGACTGCGGTCACACTTCAAGACGGTCACTTCTGGTAGGGCGAAAAAGGAAATCCCAAAAAATGTTCACATTAATACCAGTTATCATTTGAGGATATTTTAAGTGCCATTCTGTAGAATAAGGTAGTGTCGCTCACTACCATACTTTTACTTGCATCCAAATGTACAAAGATATTTGTGTCACTGATTTTGTTTGGAGGCACTCAAAGATTAAATCTAGACTCCATATCCCAGCAGTAAGCTGGGCTCTCTTGGTTTTTGATGATTTGATTAAATATGTCAATTTCAGACTGCCGTTGACCCTGTAACTGTTTTTTATTTTTTTTTGTATGTGCACCATTTGTTTCATGCTAATGAACATTGACCAAAGGGGCATTATAGGCGTATTCTCGAAGCTCATTCAGCATGTATACACTGGTGTATGTATCTTTGACTTGGTTCAGTGGTGAATTATATTCATCAAATTATTAACAGGAGAACCTATTTGAAAGTGATCTACAAAATGTCAGGATTGTGAGGGCGTCTGTTCAGGAAATATGTGGTGTTTTTATGAATTGGAGAAGAAATGTTGTTTGGTAAAGGTCAGACAATCGCTTGTTATTGATTTAATGACTTGTAGAATATCTGCATTAACTTGTGTTGTGCTGCTGTCTCGATCCTGTCTGTCCAGACGCATGTGGTATTTAAGCTTTTTTATTTAATGATGGGGAAATGCAGAGATGAACCATTTAGACTATGGCTGTGTTTACACAGGCAGCCCAATTCTGATATTTTGCCCAATTATTGGCAAAAGAGCTGATCGGTCAAAAGACCAATTAGGGTAAAAATATTAGAATTGGTCTGCCTGTGTAAAGGCAGCCTAATAGGACCATGTCATGTTGTTGAGCAGCATGGAAACAATTATTAGCCTGGTCCCAGATCTGTTTGTGCTCCTGCCAACTCGCATGCTGTCATTGTCAAGCCAAACATTTTGTCACTTGACAATGAGTGACCGGTAGTTGGTGTGATAGCATAGACTGGCACTCTGGCTACTAAACAATAGCTTGCCTTTTACAAATGTATCCTGTTCACTCTCCTGGTCACATTTTCCTTATTAGAGAAAATGACAACCCTATGACCATTAATGGGCTTTTATGCTAGACTAAAGTAGCTTGTCTTGTGCCTTTTCTTGTCACTAAGTCAGCAATAGTCACCAACCTCGGAGAATGATGAATTCAATGTATTTAATTATACAGTAAATTATTAGGATCTACAGTATTAATGTGAAATGAGACAAAGGGCTATTATAGAGTTTTTCAAATCCACACACAATGAATATCTATTTAGTATTTCATCCAAGCTTCAATAAAATCCTTACACACTCAATGCATCTCTGTAACATTACTTGTCATTATAACATACAATACTACTAACAAACATTTAAGAAAAAGATAGGTTGAATATCCACCATGGATTTTAATATTCATGTTAATTATTTATGCTCTATATTTTCTGGTAATCCATAATACACTGTGACAAGTGTGAGCCATACCTTTTGTGTGTGATGGATGCAATTTATATATGCAATGAATGAATATTGTACATGGACTCAGAAATGTAAAGCTAAATGTACACCATATAATATTAATACATCAATATACTGAGGATGTTTCAAAGGTTTAATTCCATAAAAGAGTTCTGTCAAACTTCTGTCAGTATTGAACTACACAATGTCTTCTTTAGCCCAATATTTGCTATTATTATTATTATTATTATTATTATTATTGTGTGTTGTATGCAAGCTGTGTTGAATATTATTGAGATATTTGAATATAAATTTGATTTTTTTTAAACTGACTACTTTTTCATGCTTGGAACGTTGGTTCGATGTTTATAAATGGCTTTTGCTTTATATTGCATATTGAAAGGATGTGTGAACTGAAAATTAAACTGGTACATTTTCTGCACCTGGGTTTGTCGTCATGAATATTTTATTGACATTTTCCAGACCAAACATCAAATAATATAGTCATATGTCCATAAATTGTGTGTTCCTGTCATAATTGAACGTCAACATGATTTTATGTGAATCCCGTCTCGATTACACTCAGTTCCATCCTCCCAGTACTGTACAATAGCCTATTGGCTACTGTCTAAAACTATACGGGTACAGCCTCAGTACTCACTATATATGAATGGCAGAAGTTGCACAAAATTGTACAAGTTTACAAAAAATTGCTCAGTGCCCCAAACAATTACAGAGAACGTTGGTCACGACACCCCAGTTGAGAATCTCTGCAGTAACTGTCTGTGCTGCAGTACTAACGTATTTCACAGGGTGGCGATATAGTTCACTACTCGTCTGATCCACCAATGGAAGCTTGTATCCTCCAAGGCTCTCCCTCAAACAGTGGTGCTGCTGAAACCCCAAAACATGTAAGTCAATTATATATCATACATGAACATTCACGATAGGAAAGAAAGCATTCATTGAGTACAAATGTAGTCACATGTTGCTTTGAACACAGAGACTTCAGCACAGAGACAAATAAAATATTGCTTTTTGAAGAATGTACATTGAAAGGATTAGTAATCTATTGTCTTAATAGGTGTGGTCCTGTGTGTCCTCTGGGATGGGCAGAAGAAAGGAAGGAAAGTAGGAATGAGGAAAAGGAGGAAGGAAGGGAGAGAGGAAAATATGCATTCTAAACATTAGTCGTGTTTCTTACTAGGTGTACTCCTGTGTGTCCTCATTGATGCCCTCAGTCCTTCCTGACTGAGCCTGGGAACCGCTGACCTCACCGGACCAGGTCGTATCCCAGCATTCCATTGGCTCGACCACGACAGGCTCTTGGCTGTTGCCTTGGTGACAGGGTACTCCAGGCTCTGTGTGGCCCACTGGGGGCGGAAACGGTTCTGCTGCTGCCGCTCTGCTCCAGAACCTGAACCTTTACCTGAAGTCAGGTCCAAGGACAGGAACATCTAAGAGGGAGAAGAACAGATGCAAACAATGTATATTTTTATGGATGCCTACATGTTATAGTGTCTGTATTGTCCCAATCTATGTCTATGTTGCCAGATGGGACTATAAGTAAATCCTTTTTATTGTATTACTTAACAATATATTTAGGTATGTTTTATATTTTAGTTTGGTATTTCCAGTGATGAAATGTGTGGAATTTCTGGTATTTCTGTAAACGGAAACACTTAGAATGTTCAATGGCAGTGTTCTCTCTCCTCCTCCCCTAAAGCAGCATCAGCATTTTTGTCCTCACACACACACAGTCCCCAGGGTGGCGCATTAACATGAATTTCCATGTAAAGTCTGTTCCATATGCATTATGTCTCTTGGTGTGTGTGTATGTGTGCGTGTGTGTGTCTCTCGTGGGAATTCTAAGCCTTGCCTTGGCTGTTATCTAAGATAGGGTCTTCAGACGGGTCATATTCTGATGAGAGGTGCTTACCAGTGACTTTGCCTTGCGTAGTTTATAATTGGCTGCAGACAACTCTTGCCTCTTTGCGTTGTCGGTGTTGAAGTCCCCTCTGCTCTTCACTTTTCTGGAAAACAGACCATTGTCACTGGGACACCAGTTCATGGGAATTCATAGCCTGATTTAACCAATGTCTGATTGTTCAACTGGGGTGGCAGGTGCCTAGTGGTCAGTGTTGGGCCAGTAACCGAAAGGTTGCTGGATTGAATCCCTGAGCCGACAAGGTGAAAAACCTGTCAATGTGTCCTTGAGCAAGGCACTTAACCCTAATTTTCTCCAGGGGCGCCATACTACTATGGCTGTCATTGTAAATAAGAATTTGTTCTTAACTGACTTGCCTAGTTAAATAAATTAAATTCAATGTTCTACTTTATTTATAGCCTCAGGGGAAATTAAGAATTGATTGTGCTTTCATTTGGGAATGAATGCAATGGTTTGGTCAATGCTTTGTATTTCAAGACTGATGTACTTTTCACTACACACACACACACACACTAACTACATACTAGAGTGGTCTTACGCTTGGCGGGCGTGCTCTATGGGGTCCAGATTCTCCAGATAATTGAATCGCACGGTGTCCGTGGGGTGTCTGTCTGCACCTCTCCACGGGGGTAGCCCCTTCAGCTGGGATCCTCCTGACCCCCTTGTGGTGCCACCAGCGCTCCTCTCTCGCTGGACGGGGGGTGCGGATCGCACCTCTCTGAGGAAGCTCCCTGATTGGTCAAACGTCACACTGTTTATGGACGTCACCTCAGGGACAATGAACTCCTGTTGTGATGGAGTCTGAACACACACACAAAAACCTGTGTCTGTTCCGTGCAGGTAGTTTTATACACTGGCCAAGCCTCCAGTCACTCACCTTAGGTTTGCCGATGTGGAGCTCCAGTACTGTCTCTATGTAGTGTCTCTTCCAGACCCCCTGTTCAAACGGTGTGGGGGCAAAGTTGATGTACCAGCCCAGTCTAAGACACTTGGGCATCCATTGCTGGTCCAACTCAACTATGCCCTTCCAGTGCCAACTCACCTGCCAACACAGGTACCGCTAAGATGGGCCAGAACATGTCATACATTTAAGTGTGGTAATGTGGTGTCTAATAGCACGTCTGATGATGAAATGACTCGGTGGACGTATGTAGCTAGGAACCTATTATTAAAGAATATTACACAATTGTTGAGAGAGGTAGTGTCTCATAATATTTTCAATAAAATAACTTCAGTCACTTAAGTTGTTTACTGTTCAATTATTGCTACATATACAAACAAGGCCAGAAACAAGCAGCCCTTACCTACCTACTGTACCTACCTACTGTACCTACCTACTGTACCTACCTCCCTACTGTACCTACCTACTGTACCTCCCTACTGTACCTCCCTACTGTACCTACCTACTGTACCTACCTATTGTACCTACCTACTGTACCTACCTCCCTACTGTACCTACCTACTGTACCTCCCTACTGTACCTCCCTACTGTACCTCCCTACTGTACCTACCTCCCTACTGTACCTACCTACTGTACCTCCCTACTGTACCTACCTACTGTACCTACCTACTGTACCTACCTCCTTACTGTACCTACCTACTGTACCTCCATACTGTACCTACCTCCCACCCTCCCTACTGTACCTACAGTTGAAGTCGGAAGTTTACATACACCTTAGCCAAATACATTTAAACTCAGTTTTTCACAATTCCTGACATTTAATCCTAGTTAAAATTCCCTGTCTAAGGTCAGTTAGGATCAGAACTTTTATTTCTTTCATCACATTCCCAGTGGGTCAGAAGTTTACATACACTCAATTAGTATTTGGTAGCATTGCCTTTAAATTGTTTAACTTGGGTCAAACTTTTTGGGTGGCCTTCCACAAGCTTCCCACAATAAGTTGGGTGAATTATGGCCCATTCCTCCTGACAGAACTGGTGTAACTGAGTCAGGTTTGTAGGCCTCCTTGCTCGCACACGCTTTTTCAGTTCCGCCCACACATTTTCTATAGGATTGAGGTCAGGGCTTTGTGATGGCCACACCAATACCTTGACTTTGTTGTCCTTAAGCTATTTTGCCAAAACTTTGGAAGTATGCTTGGGGTCGTTGTCCATTTGGAAGACCCATTTGCGACCAAGATTTAACTTCCTGACTGATGTCTTGAGATGTTGCTTCAATATATCCACATAATTTTCCTTCCTCATGATGCCATCTATTTTGTGAAGTGCACCAGTCCCTCCTGCAGCAAAGCACCCCCACAACATGATGCTGCCACCCCCTTGCTTCACGATTGGGATGGTGTTCTTCGGCTTGCAAGCCTCCCCATTTTTCCTCCAAACATAATGATGGTCATTATGGCCAAACAGTTTTGTTTGGACATTTCTCCAAAAAGTACGATCTTTGTCCCGATGTGCAGTTGCAAACCGTAGTCTGGCATTTTAATGGCGGTTTTGAGGCAGTGGCTTCTTCCTTGCTGAGCGGCCTTTCAGGTTATGTCGATATAGGACTCGTTTAACTGTGGATAATAGATACCTCCAGCATCTTCACAAGGTCCTTTGCAGTTGTTCTGGGATTATTGTTCTGCATACTATTGTTTGTACAGATGAACGTGGTACCTTCAGGTGTTTGGAAATGGCTCCCAAGGATGAACCAGACTTGTGGAGGTATACAATTTTTTTTCTGAGGTCTTGGCTGATTTCTTATGATTTTCCTATGATGTCGAGCAAAGAGGTACTGAGTTTGAAGGTAGGCCTTGAAATACATCCACAGGTACACCTCCAATTGACTGAAATTATGTCAATGTAAGAAGCTTCTTAAGCCATGACATCATTTTCTGGCATTTTGCAAGCTGTTTAAAGGCACAGTCAACTTAGTGTCTGTAAACAATTGATGGAAGAATTACTTGTGTCATGCACAAAGTAGATGTCCTAACCGACTTACCAAAACTATAGTTTGTTAACATGAAATCTGTGGAGTGGTTGAAAAATTATTTTTAATGACTTCAACCTAAGTGTATGTAAACTTCTGACATTAACTGTACCTACCTACCTACCTACCTACCTACCTACCTACCTACCTACCTACCTACCTACCTACCTACCTACCTACCTACCTACCTACCTACCTACCTACCTACCTACCTACCTACCTACCTACCTACCTACCTACCTACCTACCTCCCTAATGTACCTACCTACCTACCTACCTACCTACCTACCTACCTACCTACCTACCTACCTACCTACTGTACCTACCTACCTGCCTGCCTGCCTCCCTCCCTCCCTCCCTCCCTCCCTCCCTACCTCCCTACTGTACCTACCTCCCTACTGTACCTACCTCCCTACTGTACCTACCTCCCTACTGTACCTACCTACCTACTGTACCTACCTACCTACCTACCTACCTACTGTACCTACCTGCCTGCCTGCCTGCCTCCCTCCCTCCCTCCCTCCCTCCCTCCCTCCCTCCCTCCCTCCCTCCCTACCTACCTACCTACCTCCCTCCCTACTGTACCTACCTTCCTACCTCCCTCCCTACTGTACCTACCTCCCTACTGTACCTACCTCCCTACTGTACCTACCTCCCTACTGTACCTACCTCCCTACTGTACCTACCTACCTACTGTACCTACCTACCTACCTACCTCCCTCCCTACCTACCTACCTACCTACCTACCTACCTACCTACCTACCAACCTACCTACCTACCTACCTACCTACCTGTGCACACCTGCAAAGGCTCCTGGGGTCGAGGAAAGAGAAGACATAGAGAGAGAGAACTCTGGGCAGGACAGAGGTGAAGTCTAGGTTCTCCTCTGGAACCCTCTTGGTCAGGTTCTGACGGAGGAACCGCAGCTGGCCCACTGAACACCGCGAGAAGAAGTCCTGTAGAACTGCCTTCCTCTGGCCGTCACTCCACTTGTCAAACTAACAGACAAACACACACACAGCGATGGTATCTTAAGTTGATGTATACTGTACAAGTACATTCTTCAGATGTGGGTAAATTAAGTAGACGGGAAAAGCTGTAAAGGGATTGTTTCTATGTGGTTCTGGTTGCATTGCTGTATGTATAACCTATTCTCCATGGTTAATATTGGATCAATTTATAACCTTCCATTTTTACAGGCTCACTTACCCATTTTCCCAGCAGGTTTCTTCGCTCTTCAAACACCTAAAGAAGAGAGATATTTAATCTAAGTACAAGATTACATTAAACCTGGTTTATTATATAGATTAGAGTGACCTTTACATTGCTATTAGACAGCTGGTGGTTAAGAGGTGTCCAGGCACTCATCTTGGTCTGCATCTTGGCGGAGGTTAGTGAGGTCCTCGGTGCAAAGGACATCTTTCAGCTGGACTGGACCTTAGGTGCTACAAGTCAGCAACAAGTCAGATCTGTGTGGAGGGAGAAGAAGACTGTATCACCTGGTAGAGACATTGAAGTGAACCATTATAGGTTAGGGCTATTGCATATGTCTTTTTTTGCATTAGTTGCCTATTAAATCAGAGTAGCCCAAGTAGGCCTAATCAGTCAATAAACATAAAACCTACATAAGCTACTTTCACTATTACTAGCCCTGCTATCTCTATAGTATAGATGTGCATGGTCCACTAGTCTAGTTGACTAGTCCTACCATCAAATTCCTCCAGCCTCCGATGCATGAAGCAAGCATAGTTATTATCCCAATCACGAATCCTCCGTGTTATGCATTCATATCTTGTCCATAGGATTACCAGTACATCTCACTATGTTCTTGAAGCGTTCGTACAGTTTACCAGTTTCCATAGTAATGGGTGTACGGTGGGGTGCACCTCCCCCTCCTTCTCTACCCAACCCTGTCACCTTCGCCGCTTTGCGTAGTCAAGAGCAACGACATGAGCGGCGCAAACACCACTTGACACACAAGGGTGGCGCTGTTGCCACCGAAATTCAAGCCACACACACACAATGCACGCATGTGGTTTCAATGGATACAATGTCACTGTTCACGATGTTGCAAATCACGCAGAACATGTTGCACCCATTAATACGGATTTTGTCTAGTTTGCAACAAAAGTTGCCGTTCAGGGAGTTCGATGACTTCTTGCAATTAAGTCATAGCCTGCATTTCTCCCACTTCTATTTTTATGTTATTCCTTATAGACATAGGCCTTCAGTGCACACAAATATCTGAACCTCATTCAAACAAATCATTTTGTCATTTCAAAACTGGAAAGGTAGGCTATTGAGTGCAGTTGGCTGCGCGTCTGTGTTAATGCGCGCTCTCGCTCTTCGAGGACATCATTTGTAAACCTGCTGGGAGAGGCGGAGGGAGAGAGGGAGCAGGAGAGGAGTGGGCTATTCACTCATTGTTACGGCCTCGAGGAGCGGCGAAGACCCCCTACACGTGAATTATCTTCCCGACAGAAAGGTAAAATCTTCTTATTTTATTATATTTTCTGGCAGTCCCCTATATACTTTCTGTTACAGAATTGCGGTCACATGTAGTGCCAACACGTCTGGCTGGATCGTAGTAACATTATACCATCGGGATACGCCTGTAGAGATTCAGTTTAGGTAGACTACATACGGTTACTATCAGTTGAGATGAAGTAGCCCAACCGTCATCTTTTGTTCTGCTTCATAACATTTTTATTTGTCCATTACGCGCAGTCGGAGGAGTGGACAGCTGACTTTGGCAGATATAAACTACTATAGTTTCATGTCATCACTGTTGTGTATATTTACCGGTAGTTTTGTAACATGGTTCTAAGCATGTAATGCGCGAAAAGCCTGCGGAAGACGTCAGTAAATGCTATTACGCACATTAATTTGCCTACAGTGCAAGCCACTACCAGAATATTCAATTGTGAAATATCACATATTGTGTCAAATGTTTCGGTTGTATTACGTGTCAGATTTAAAAGTGCACGATCTGTTAGTGGTAAAGGATGCTGTAGAAAGTAGCTTATATGGAATAATTATTTTCCAACAGGGTGTGTGCGTATTTACAGAGACAAGATATAATGCAAATTGCTATAACTGTACTATTGTGGTACTGTTAGGCTACTACAATAATATAATTGGTGCACTAATTCACTTATTCCATATCCACCCACATACCAGATTATAATCACCATGAAAAGATAATAATGGATCATTTCTCATAATGTGCCTCTTAAAATATTGTGTAAAGATGTATAATCAATTGTAGTCGGATTTGTAATTATTTACATTTTGTAAGCATTTATTATTCAGGCAACAATGTGCTTACTTTTTCCCCTCTCTATTCTCCCCCCAGATTCCTTGACATCTACACTTATTGCAGGGATCCACTCTCTGATCCAAATAATTGTTTATATGCTGTGTATAAACACAATGAGGTGGTGAGAAGTGCTACAACACCCAACACCAGGCCTCATGCTCAGCTGATGGAGCTCCTATGACTCAAGAGGGCGATGGATACAGCCAGCCTCAGCCATGGCGGCCATCTTGGATTATACCCATGTACACAAACTGTCACTCTCTGAGACCAGGAACAGGACCAGTCTCTCCCCTGACTGCCATCTCTCTCTCTTGCACTGACCTTTGTGAATGAGGCTGTTGATTCGGCCTGTCGCTGTGCCCAGCCTGGGTCCCTCCCTACCCCTGTCCCTGCCCCTGCCTGCGGGGACCATGGGGATGCTGTGGGTGCTGTGTGCGTCAATGCTGATGGCTCCAGCAGTGGTGGTAGAGGCCATCCCCATCGAGTCTGCTGCTGGGAGCCACAGCATGTTCACCTGTGAACCTATCACCCTGCGCATGTGTCAGGGGCTACCCTATAACACCACCTTCATGCCCAACCTCCTCAACCACTACGACCAGCAGACCGCCGCGCTCGCCATGGAGGTGAACACCGACTCACTGTTTGTCATGTCTCTCTCTCTCTCTCTCTCTCTCTCTCTCTCTCTCTCTCTCTCTCTCTCTCTCTCTCTCTCTCTCTCTCTCTCTCTCTCTCTCTCTCTCTCTCTCTCTCTCTCTCTTTCTCTCTCTCTCTCTGTCCCTCTCTCTATTTCATTTCAGCCATTGCCAATTAGTTGGGATAGAAAGTGCTTTAATTAAGTGCTTAAGTAGTATCATGTGTCTGGATGAAAATCAAATCAAATTGTATTGGTCACATACACGTTTAGCGGATGTTATTGCGAATTGCTTGTGTTTCTAGCTCCAACAGTACAGTAATATCTAACAATTCACAACAATAAACACAATACACACAAATCTAAAAGTAAAATAATGGAATTAAGGAATATATAAATATTAGGACGAGCAATGTCGGAGTGGCATAGACTGAAATACACACATACCGTCCTTATCTGTGCCAGACTCTATGGTCTGTCTGCCCCATGGACATCATAGCAGTAGCTACCATGGATAACTAGATAACTGGTAATGTTGATAATATCAAAGTGGTAGCCTACTTTTAGTCGGCTCCTCTAGCCCAGGGGATTGAGAGTATATTACAAAAACATTATGCGATAAATTAACTTTTAACATTTCTTTTGGGGCCATTTTTAAAAGCATCAATTATTAAATGACTCTGTGAAGTGAATTGTGTGGTGGTCTAGTCTGCTGCAGCAACCTGCTGTTTCTATTGTGACAGACAAGCCAACAGCAACTAGAGACGATTTCAAGTAATTTCTGCTCTAAAGACTATAAAAAAAAACATTTTATGTAACAGGCTTTGGTGGGTTTAACATTTGGCTAGAATCTAGATCCACTCTGCTGAAGTGAAGTCAATGCACAGTCTTGTTCATGACACAACGTTTGATTTCAGCCGCTGCTGGATTAAGCTGCCTGTACAGTGCATTATTTACCAATGTTTATTGTTCTACTTCTGTAATCTATGGAGCTTTAACACACACACGCATACATGCACACAATCACACACTCACACATACACACACACAGAGCTGGTGGCTATAATCCATGGATGTGTCCTTGCCTTTGACTGTTGAGTGATCCTCTACAAGGTTGATTGTTGGCATTTGAACTCAAACAGAGAGCAGCTGCATTGCCTCGTTAGGTTAATCTAGTGGCATGTATATCTATCTGTGTAAATTAATCAATCTAGTACTTAGTAGGTTGCTTTTATTGCCTTTCCATCCCCCCATCCATCCATCTGATCCATCCACCCAATGCTCCATGCCACCCAACCCCACCCTCCACCACTATCCACCTCTCTCTGCCCTGCCCAGAGGTACAATGGAGGGGATGATGCTGAATGCTGAGCCCTGTATGCCCACCTGTTCCTATTCTACTAGTAGTGGACAGAGATGTAGGAGGCAGAGAGGGAGAGAGAGAGGAAAAGTAAGAGAGAGAGGGGGAGAGAGAGGAAGAGAAAGAGACAGAGGAAGAGAAAGAGAGAGGGAGAGAGAGCAAAGCATATGTGGTGGTTATGTAACTAACCTCTGCTCTGAATGTGCCCTGGCCTCGGGAGATAGAGAGAGGCACTACATCACATCTGCACTAAGTGAACCCAGCTTATCCCTTTTAAATATCCAATCACATTGCCATGCCATTCCCTGTAGCATTCCTGAGATACCGACCTTAGTTGGAGGGTTTAGTCAGTTGTGATTCATAACCCAAAGTAGTCATCGTTATTTGGCTGTAAAATGACTAGCATTAATATACAAAATATACAATAACTACCCTAGATGTGAACCAGTTAACTTGACTTACTATTATATTTTAAACCAGGTGAATGTATCTGCACTGTTATTTTTTTGCCCAGGTTTTTTACATGTTTAGTTTGAATGTGCACTAGACTGCGGCTTTTGGTTAGAGACAGCATATCAGTTTGATTAGACATGCTTTCACCAGCATGTCTCTGTTAGCACATTCAAAAGCTAGTTTGATGTTTGGAAAACACATGAATCCCAATAGATGATGAAGACTGCGGCTCCAAAACGCCTCTTTATCTCTAGGTCCACGTAGTCTCCTTATACTAGCCTTGGCATGGCCGACCGGTCCATGGGAGAATACCAGAGCCTTTAAGAAGAGATAAAGCCAAATGAGGATTGACAGTTGATTTGAAAGGGAATTAGGTCCACCCAATAGCCATGATAATGATGATGAATGGCTTGTAGCGTGGAGAAATTGTGACTTGGACGAGAACCAATGGCCTCCTTTCATCCCTGTCTGGAGAGAAATCCCTCAGAAATGGTGTGTCTTTAAAAACCTTCATGTCTTTTCCTTCTAAATGAGGTTGGGGCTGGGAAATTTGTAGCATAACTGGCTAGCCCTTGTCTCTAGAGTAAAAAAACACTCAGTATCTACATCCTCCCTCAAACTCCAACACTCATTTAATCCTCCTCCAGTATAGTGTTTTTCAGTTTGGCTTCTGGTTGTTGGCTCTGTGGTAGCTGACCATTTGGTGTACAAATGCCAAATCTCTTAAAATAAACTCCCAGTCAGTCGTTGGGGATTGTCGTGGCTGTGCCTGACCTCGGTATAACCCCACCGCTGAAGTGGGACACCAGCCTGAAGGCTGGGAATCTGCTATTTCGGTGCCATTATCTGTGCTTGCTGAGAGAGAGCTTTGGTGGTACATCTGCATGGAGTGATATTAATGCCACCAGAAATTTCATATGAATTTACTAATTTCAGATTCAATTTCTGATGGGACTAATAGATCTGCTTCGGTAGAAAGAGAAAGGTGATAGATATATAGATAAAACATTATACAGTGGGGAGAACAAGTATTTGATACATTGCCGATTTTGCAGGTTTTCCCACTTACAAAGCATGTAGAAGTCTGTAATTTGTATCATAGGTACTCTTCAACTGTGAGTGACGGAATCTAAAACAAAAATCCAGAAAATCACATTGTATGATTTTTAAGTAATTAATTTGCATTTTATTGCATGACATAAGTATTTGATACATCAGAAAAGCAGAACTTAATATTTGGTACAGAAACCTTTGTTTGCAATTACAGAGATCATACGTTTCCTGTAGTTCTTGACCAGGTTTGCACACACTGCAGCAGGGATTTTGGCCCACTCCTCCATACAGACCTTCTCAAGATCCTTCAGGTTTCGGGGCTGTCGCTGGGCAATACGGACCTTCAGCTCCCTCCAAAGATGTTCTATTGGGTTCAGGTCTGGAGACTGGCTAGGCCACTCCAGGACCTTGAGATGCTTCTTACAGAGCCACTCCTTAGTTGCCCTGGCTGTGTGTTTCGGGTCGTTGTCATGCTGGAAGACCCAGCCACGACCCATCTTCAATGCTCTTACTGAGGGAAGGAGGTTGTTGGCCAAGATCTCGCAATACATGGCCCCATCCATTCTCCCCTCAATACGGTGCAGTCGTCCTGTCCCCTTTGCAGAAAAGCATCCCCAAAGAATGATGTTTCCACCTCCATGCTTCACGGTTGGGATGGTGTTCTTGGGGTTGTACTCATCCTTCTTCTTCCTCCAAACATGGCGAGTGGAGTTTAGACCAAAAAGCTCTATTTTTGTCTCATCAGACCACATGACCTTCTCCCATTCCTCCTCTGGATCATCCAGATGGTCATTGGCAAACTTCAGATGGGACTGGACATGCGCTGGCTTGAGTAGGGGGACCTTGCGTGCGCTGCAGGATTTTAATCCATGACGGCGTAGTGTGTTACTAATGGTTTTCTTTGAGACTGTGGTCCCAGCTCTCTTCAGGTCATTGACCAGGTCCTGCCGTGTAGTTCTGGGCTGATCCCTCACCTTCCTCATGATCATTGATGCCCCACGAGGTGAGATCTTGCATGGTGCCCCAGACCTAGGGAGATTGACCGTCATCTTGAACTTCTTCCATTTTCTAATAATTGCGCCAACAGTTGTTGCCTTCTCACCAAGCTGCTTGCCTATTGTCCTGTAGCCCATCCTAGCCTTGTGCAGGTCTACAATTTTATCCCTGATGTCCTTACACAGCTCTCTGGTCTTGGCCATTGTGGAGAGGTTGGAGTCTGTTTGATTGAGTGTGTGGACAGGTGTCTTTTATACAGGTAACAAGTTCAAACAGGTGCAGTTAATACAGGTAATGAGTGGAGAACAGGAGGGCTTCTTAAAGAAAAACTAACAGGTCTGTGAGAGCCGGAATTCTTACTGGTTGGTAGGTGATCAAATACTTATGTCATGCAATAAAATGCAAATTAATTACTTAAAAATCATACAATGTGATTTTCTGGATTTTTGTTTTAGATTCTGTCTCTCACAGTTGAAGTGTACCTATGATAAAAATTACAGACCTCTACATGCTTTGTAAGTAGGAAAACCTGCAAAATCGGCAGTGTATCAAATACTTGTTCTCCCCACTGTATATACAAAAGTATGTGGACACCCCTTCAAATTTGTGGATTCGGCTATTTCAGCCACACCTGTTGCTGACAGGTGTATAAAATTGAGCACACAGCCATGCATTCTCCATAGACAAACATTGTCAGTAGAATGGCCTTACTGAAGTGCCACCTTTCCAATAAGTCAGTTTTCTGCCCTGCTAGAGCTGCCCCGTCAACTGTAAGTGTTGTTATTGTGAAGTGGAAACGTCTAGGAGATACAACGGCTCAGCCGCGAAGTGGTAGGCCACACAAACGCACAGAAAGGGACCGCCAAACGAAGCGCATAGTGCGTAAAAATCATCTGTCCTCCGTTGCATTACTCACTACCGAGTTCCAAACTGCCTTTGGAAGCAGCGCCAGTACAAGAACTGTTCGTCGGGGGCTTCATGAAATGGGTTTCCATGGCCAAGCAGCCACACACAAGCCTAAGATCACCATGTGGAATGCCAAGCGTCGGCTGGAGTGGTGTAAAGCTCTCCGCCATTGGACTCTGGAGCAGTGGAAACGCGTTCTCTGGAGTGATGAATCACATTTCACCATCTGTTAGTCCAATGGACGAATCTGGGTTTGGCGGATGCCAAGAGAACGCTACCTGCCCCAATGCATAGTGCCAACTGTAAAATTTGGTGCAGGAGGAATAATGGTCTGCGGCTGTTTTTCAAGGTTCAGGCTAGGCCCCTTAGTTCCAGTGAACATCAATCTAAACGCTACAGCATGCAATGACATTCGAGACGATTCTGTTTCCAACGTTGTGGCAACAGTTTGGGGATGGCCTTTTCTTGTTTCAGCAAGAAAGAAGTGAGGTCATTACAGAAATGGTTTGTTGAGATCAGTGTGGAAGAGCTTGACTGGCCTTCACAGAGCCCTGACCTCAACCCCATCGAACACCTTTGGGATGAATTGGAACGCCGACATGCAAGCCTGGCCTAATCGGCCAACATCAGTGCCTGACCTCACTAATGCTCTTGTGGTTGAATGGAAGTAAGTCCCTGCAGCAACGTTCCAACATCTAGAGGAAAGCCTTCCCAGAAGAGTGGAGGCTGTTATAGCAGCAAAGGGGGAACAACTCCATATTAATAACCATGATTTTGGAATGAGATGTTCGACAAGCAGGTGTCCACATACTTTTGGTCATGTAGTGTAGATACCATACTGGTGTAAACATGCCAGAAGTCTGGTCATGGTGTTACAGTACATTCATCTTTTATAGTTACCATAGGGATGGATGGTAGAACTGATGCTGATTTGGTTGGTTGTTTTGCATTGGCAATGCTTGCTTTTTACCGTTAGATCATTGAATGTCTGGTGCAATGTACAGTTTGGCTGACTAAATGTAATACTGTCTATATTTATGAAACCATAATAGTTGAATTCTTCCTCTATTTTATGCCATTTGTCAGTGTTTGACATACATTTGTCACCTCTACAGATAAGGTTTACGGTTATACAAATCCGATACTCCACCCGTTCGCTGTAAATTCATGTAAAAGGCTGACTGTGGTCTCTGATGACCGCCAGACAGACGTGCACAGTATACAGATAACATATGGCTAGTAGCTAGCGAGGGATGTATGCTACATGTTATGGTCTGATAAACCCAGCTCACTCTGACCCAAACTCACAATAGACCTCTGTTTTATTTTATGTCAAACATGCTGTTTATAAGCTGCGGACTGAATGGAGTCTCTCTCTCTCTCTCTCTCTCTCTCTCTCTCTCTCTCTCTCTCTCTCTCTCTCTCTCTCTCTCTCTCTCTCTCTCTCTCTCTCTCTCTCTCTCTCTCTCTCTCTCTCTCTCTCTCTCCCTCTCTCTCTCTCTCTCCCTCTCTCTCTCTCTCTCACGCAACAACAACTGGTGTGTGTGGTTAATAAACAGTTATGTGAACAACACGGCCGGCTAGCTGAAGGAGGAGGTGGCCCGTCCTTCTCTCCTTTTTTCTCCTCTGCCATATCTCAGTCTTTTGTCCTTCGCTCCCTCCCCTTCCCCCATGCGAGGTACACTGCACGGTTGCCTGGGAAACGGGTCCCAATTGTGTTGTTAACAAAGGAGCCGGCTTTCTGTGGCTCTCAGGAGGTGGTCCCCGCTCGCCGCCCTCTGACCCCTGCTGAACACACCACGGCCCCGCCCTCAAACTAGTCCATCCGTTGGTGCATCAGCCGTTGTCATGGTAGTCAGGGTAGAAATGCAGAGAGGGGGAAAGGAAGGAAGGAGAAGAGAGGGGAGAGAGAGAGGATGGGAGGTGAAAGAGGAGAAAGCGGGAGTGGATTGAGGGAGGGATAGATGGGAATGGAAGTAGTAAATCACTCAGATCAGTTGTCTGCGCAGAAACAGTACATTGTTGATTGATCTGTCATTAATTGGGTTGGCAGGTAGGAGTGTTTGGCCAGTAACTGAAAGGTTGCTGGATCGAATCCCAGAGCTGATAAGGTGAAAATTTATCCCAGGTTCCGATGATGTAATTGATAATTCTCTTATCAGTGGTTTCATTTGAGTCAAAAATAAGCTTTACTGTACCGGTCTTGAAATAGATATCTAAAAATTCAAAAATAGCACATTGATGTATTTTTGAGGGCAGCCTTATGCAGATGACTGCATCTAATTTTACCACTTTTTCGGAGATCCAAAATCTCTCAACTAGCCCCATAAATACATAATCACATTACTGCGAGTTGAAATTGCATTATCATACTTCTCCTCAGGGCTAGAACAGCACTTGACAGAATTGTACGTATTACACGCTTGAGCCACTTACATAGTAACAGTGGAGTGAGGGGGCTTTGGGGCAAAAGCAGGCCAACTTCTGGCACGCACAGACACACACACACACAGACAACCTATTGCAGACACACAGCAGCTGTTTCTAATGTGACCAAGTTACCATAATACACTGTTCTGTTCCAGAGGACACAAGACAAGATGTCTACATTTTTTTGAGCTGCCAGGTGGATAAAGATAGATACACACACACATACAAGGGTTGATTGGTGGTACCGGTTACCGAGATTTACCTTGATTTACCGCCCAAAACCACTCCCTTTTCGCGGTATAAATAACTGTGAGAAACGGGTATATTATAATAAATTATTTATATGAACAGCATGGCGTGAAATGGAACTGTTAAATGATATGCAACGTCTAAATCTGGCTTCTCTATGGCCTCTACTTGATGAATCAGCAATGCTCAGGGTGGAGCACTGTTCACAATGCATGTGGACCTATCATCTCACCATGGTTACTTTCATTCTTGTAACAAGTAGACCTGCATTTGCTGCAGCATAGTCTATGCTACAGGAATATAAACACCGAATGCGCATCTAATTTACCCATCGTCATCTGGCTTTCGGAGGTCACCTTATTTTTTAATTGTAAAGACAATTGTTTTTAAATTGCAGCTGCAGAGTTTTAAAACAGCCTATCACTTTAATATCGGTGCTTTAAATTATTGTTGTTGTTTAAATCTTTCTGTCTCTCCATCACATTGTATCCAAAATAGATAAACCTGTTCTAGATTGATATATAGCTTTATATACAGATGTCCTGACCTAGCCTACTTCTTTCAGGTAATACATCCGATGCAGTATTAGCCTTATATTTAGCTAATTAATGATGGTTATGCATAATACGCTTCTAACTAGCCTCTGTCTCTTGCGCAATACGCACGTACCTGTGCTCTGCTGACCTCTCTCCTAAAAAATGCTCCTTAGCTCTTGGAGTCCCATGCAGGAAAAGCCAGACTAGAATAGCTTGCTGTACATAATCGATTGAGCATTTCTTATACCAATAGACTATTCGAAGAGGGACACAAGCTCTTGTTTGCTGAATGTTGAATACAGCAGCCAGTAGAACTCACGGGTAGTTTGAAAGAAGGGCGAACGTGCGATGGCGGAAGGCTATAGCAGCTATTTATTAAGACCTAAAACCAGTCCATCTTCATGAAGAGAAGTGAAAGCCGCCTGCATTTAATTCTAGTCCTATATTATTTAAGGATGTCATTAGAAGGATGAAGATAAGGACAACAAAACGTATTTCATTTAACTGTTGAAAGGAGGAATGAATAAAGCAACAATAGAGAGAGAAAGAGGAGATGGCTAATAACATTAGGGGGAATATTATTAAAGGTGGCATACTAATTATACAAATATGCCCTATTATATTTTAAAATTAAAATCAAATTTGCTAGCCTATACTTGTAACATTATAGGCCGCATGTGCTGCACCAGAATCCCATGTTCTCTCCCTGCTGTATCATGGTTTGAACGCTGTGCGTATTTCCAATCCATATAATACAGTATAATACTATACAGTACAGTAATATAGTTCACAATCAAAAAGATTAGCCTACTGGAGCAAGTTTAATTTATTTACCCAAGAGAGCTTATAGCTAGCTACACCTATGGGCTTTTATGTGTTTCTGTCCTGCGTAATGTGCAGTAGCCTATCATACAGTATATGTATTGGATAATGGCACAATCATTTGGGCTTTTTTGGGCTTGGGCTCATTAAGTGTCTTTAATGTAGAGCTCATAAAATTTATTTAATGTATGGCTCATCAGGCTCAGGTAGCGTCAGGCTTGAATTTTTTAAAATCAAAGATCTAATCTAATCCAGACATCTGCCCTGGAAGTGAGGAGGCAGAGAGCAGGAGAAAGGGAAATCCCAGATGCATATCCACTTGAAGTTCATTAGATCATCCCTGTCCTGTCTGTGTGTGTAATGCACCATGACAGGGCTCTGATGAGGTAATCCATGTCACCGGACTGGAGGCTGGTGAACGCCAGGGAAGGGTGCCACCCTGTTTAATTCTATACAGAGCAGATAAACGTGGATGTGTTTGCCTGCTTGTTTGATCTCAAAGATTTGATTTGATTAGGAAGATGGTACCAGGTGTGTCATAAGATCTTGGTTTAATGAAAAGGAATGCTCAAGGGCTGGTGTAACAGATATATACAGGTTGGTTGCTATGAAGGAAGTTCTTCCCAATAGAGATCCTATAATACACTCTATTTAGTTCTGGTTATCTTACTATCGCCTCAAGCGAGACTGTTTTGGGCCTTGTGTCTGCAGACTGTCACGTTGTGTCAATGATCGGGAGACAGGTGCAGGAATGCGTAATAGGGTTTTTATTTCTACCCAAATACAGAGTGCCATGTAAAGGCACAGGGACGAAGCCCAAAACAAACAAGAATACAAAAACACAAGGTTGAAACCCAAACAAAAGAGCGAGGTAAACCTTGAATAAATACACGGGACGAGACCCGTAATAAATACACGGGACGAGACCCGTAATAAATACACGGGATGAGACCCCTAATCACAAGTGCACTATACACGCAGCACGAAAGCCGAAACGACAAATCACAGGTACTCACAATACCAACGGACATGGAAACAATAATCGACACAATGGTGAAAAAGGGGCACATATATACAATACTCATCAGGCGGAAATAGGAACCAGGTGTGCGTAATGGCACAGTTCCGTGACACAGACGGTCCATTTATTCAGAAATTATTGATTTGACTGGTTAATTGATCCGTTTTTGACAGGTGTGGAAGTGAACCAATCTACTAAAATACACATAAACAAGAATAAGCCAGACTAGTACAGATGCAGTAGTAAGTGATCAAACACAGTAAAACCTACTCAAAATAAGTTAATTTCCCTGGTGATGATGAGGACGCGTGGCATTTGTTTTTTCAGTTTAATGCAGTTAAATATTTTTCCCCAGGCATGCTGTGCCGTGCTGTCCTGTACATCTGTAGACTCAAATACTGTATGTGTGGATAACATTTTTTTAAACTGCATTCAATATTTTGTCCAGAGGATGTCAGTCATCTCAGATGTCTGTCTGAGCCCTATGTTCCAACAGTCACTAAACCGTCTAATAAAACCACACATCAATGTCACCTCCTTTGTGTTATGGTCAATTGAAAATCTGAAGGCATAAATATTGCGTTTGATATGTACAAAGCATTTACAAAAGCTGTCTTGATGTGGATGGGATGTGGGTTCATTGTGTGAGAATCGGCAAGCCTAACAGCCGTCCTAATCCCTTTAAATACAGGCAGGCGTCTGGGAGGCAGCCCAGACTGAACACTGGTGTCAAAAGTGGAATTCTATATACATTTCTACATTAGAATGAATTACGATGAATGAAAGGTGTAATATGTAGCTATGGTGATGAAGGATGACAAGGTGGATGTGCCTCCTGTCCTAGTCATAGGAAGAGTGTGTGTGTGTGTGTGTGTGCGCGTGTGTGTGTGAGGGAGTGTATGTGGTATTGAATGTAATAGTGCTGCTGTGTATTCTTGGAGACTGAATATAGGTTAAGTTAAAGCTACAATATGTAACTTTTTGGGTGACCCAACCAAATTCACATAGAAATGTTAGTTATAGATCTTTCATTCTCATTGAAAGCAAGTCTAAGAAGCGGTAGATTTGTTCTATGTGCACTATTTCTATACTTCTCGTTTTTAAGTTTTGTTTGTGCGTCTTTTACTTTCGGTTTTGTACACCAGATTCAAACAGCTAAAAATTCACAGTGGTTTAGATGTAGAGCGATCTCTACATAGTGCAGCTTTAATATAGGTTATTACTATGCAGAAATCGCTCCGCCATTTTCTGGTTGGTAAAATTCTAATAGTTCACCCAATTTCAGTTTATATGACAAAACAAGCAATGTATAGTGTAGAGAATCATTGTACCATCTAAACCGCTGTGAAATATATTTTCAATAATGCAAAATATTTGAAGCTGGTGTACAAACCGAAAGTAAAAGACGCACATAGAACATATCTACTGCATCTTAGACTTGCAGATCGTTAACTCACCTTAGAATGACAGATCTATAACTCACCTTTCTATGTGAATTTGGTCGGGTTACCTAAATGTTACATACAGCTTTAAGTTAATATAGGTCAAATTAATATAGCTTACGTTAATATAGGTTACGTTAATATAGTCACACAACATCCCATTGCCCCATTATTTAATAATCACATTTCTCATGACTCATGAAAAACAAACAAGACACAGCAGTCTCTTATACACTCCTTGTCCTTATACACTACATGACCAAAAGTATGTGGAGACCGGCTCGTCGAACATCTCATTCCAATATCATGGGCATTAATATGGAGTTGGTCCCCCTTTTGCTGCTTTAACAGCCTACACTCTTCTGGGAAGGATTTCCACTAGATGTTGGAACATTGCTGTGGGGACTTGCTTCCATTCAGCCTCAATAGCATTCGTGAGATCGGGCACTGATGTTTGGCGATTAGGCCCAAAGGTTTAGATGGGGTTGAGGTCAGGGCTCTGTACAGCCCAGTCAAGTTCTTCCATGCCAATCTTGTCAAACCATTTCTTTATAGACCTCGCTTTGTGGGCATTGTCATGCTGAAACAGGAAAGGGCCTTCCCCAAACTGTTGCCACAAAGTTGGAAGCGCAGAATAGTCTAGAATGTCATTGTATGCTTTAGCGTTTAGATTTCCCTTCACTGTAAGTAAGGGGCCTAGCCCGAACCATGGAAAACAGTCCCAGACCATTATTCCTCCACAAAACATTTTAGCGTTCTCCTGGCATCCGCCAAACCTGGATTCGTCCGTCGGACTGCCAGATAATGAAGAGTGATTCATCACTCCAGAAAACACATTTCTACTGCTCCAGAGTCCAATGGCGGCAAGCTTTACACCACTCCAGCCGACGCTTGGTATTGCACATGGTGAGCTTAGGCTGCTCGGCCATGGAAACACATTTCATGAAGCTCCCAACGAACAGTTCTTGTGCTGACGTTGCTTCCAGAGGCAGTTTGGAACTCAGTAGTGAGGGTTGCAACCGAGGACAGACGATTTTTACGCGCTATGCGCTTCAGCACTCGGCGGTCCCGTTCTTATGTGGCCTACAACTTCGCGGCTGAGCCGTTGTTGCTCCTAGATGTTTCCACTTCACAATAACAGCACTTACAGTTGACTGGTGCAGCTCTAGCAGGGCAGAAATTTGATCAACTTACTTGTTGGAAAGGTGGCATCCTATGATTGTTCTACGTTGAAAGTCACTGAGCTCTTCAGTAAGGCCATTCTACTGCCAATGTTTGTCTATGGAGATTGCATTGCTGTGTGCTCGATTGTGTACACCTGTCAGCAACGGGTGTGGCAGAAATAGCTGAATGCACTAATTTGAAGGGGTGTCCACATACTTTTGTATATATAGTGTATATTTAATACATATCCACTGAAGAAAAACCCTGTTCTGTTCCAATACCCACCACTATTACTCCCTATTAATGAAATTCTATTTAGCTCATCTTCACATTTTGGCTGCTTGGGTCCCTGTCTTGTCGCCCTCCCCCACTCTCCCTGTCACTGTCACAAAGGCTGGCCCCAGCAGGAGCCGGAGCAGGATTCGTCTAGCTTGGCTCTGGGTGGGGCTGGGGGCCGGTGGGGGCCCTTTCTTCACCCCCCCTTGGGATTTGCATACTAAAGCCATGCCTCACAGCTGCTAGCTAGCTACCGTTCTCTCCCTGAATGTATTTTGGCAGAGAGGGAAGTGTGTATGTGTGTTTGTGTGTGTGTGTGTGTGCGTGCGTGCGTGCGTGTGTGTGTATGTAACAGCGTGGCCCTCCCCCAAACACAAAGGACTCTCCAGAGCCCCTGCCTGTGCCGGGTATCTGATGAACGGGGGGTTGGCTTACCAAGCCTGTCCTACTCCTCCTCTCTCCCTCCCTCCTCCTCCTCCCTCTGTCTTATTGTGCCAGGCGGGGGGAGAAAGGGAGGATTATGAGGACAGGGGACAGAGTTGTGTTTTTGAGTCAGCTCCAAACTATGTCAGACAAGATGTTACTGTCTGTTTGTGCTCTCATTTTGGCTTCACATGAATAATGCTCTGCCTTAGAAGACTGTTCTGTTGTCTGTACGTGTCTCTTTAACACTGAGGGGTTGAGTGTTTGACATGTTCTGTGGTAGATGCACAGTGTGTTTGACATACGGTTTTTGCGAGCGTCTCTGTGTGTATGATTGTATATGACATTAGACGTACGATGTGTGTGACACCCCCCCCGCCTTCTCATACACAGCTGTGACTATACACCTCCTGACAGTCACGTGTTTTTCTCTCCTCTCTCCTCCGCAGCCCTTCCACCCCATGGTGAACCTGCAGTGTTCGTCAGAACTCAGGATGTTCCTATGTGCCCTCTACACTCCGGTCTGTACAGAGTACGGACGCATGACACTGCCCTGCCGACGGCTGTGCCAGAGAGCCAAGAGAGACTGCTACAAACTCATGGACATGTTCGGAGTCACCTGGCCAGAAGAGATGGACTGTAACAGGTTAGTAGTCTACTGTACTGTAGGGTACACTTTTACACACCCGGGGCACATATATATGTTTTGGTATCATTCCTTTAACCATTCATTTATCAGGAAATACCTGGTCATTTCTGTACCATAACATCAAAAAGAATGAAATGGCAAAATGGTAATTACATAATAATAACACATGACTTCCTAGCAAATACAAAGTAAAAACTGTGGAAACAGTATTGTAGTCTTTCTGTAATTTACATATAATGTGTCTAACGTAAGCTGTTTCCTCTCTGTCCCCCAGGTTCCCAGACTGTGACGAGCCATACCCTCGTCCTGTAGACCTGCTGTCCAGCTCAGACTCCACAGAGTCGCCCATCTCCGTCCAGCGTGACTATGGCTTCTGGTGTCCCCGTGAGCTCAAGATCGACCCCGACCTGGGCTACACCTTCCTGGGTGTGAGGGACTGCTCGCCCCCCTGCCCCAACATGTACTTCCAGCGGGACGAGCTGGTCTTCGCCCGCTACTTCATCGGCGTGGTGTCTATTGTATGTCTCTCTGCGACCCTCTTCACCTTCCTCACCTTCCTCATTGACGTGTCCAGGTTCCGCTACCCGGAGCGGCCAATCATCTTCTACGCCGTGTGCTACATGATGGTGTCTCTGGTCTTCTTCCTGGGCTTCCTATTGGAAGACCGGGTGGCGTGCAACGCTGCGAGCCCCGGGCGCTTCCAGGCGTCCACCGTCACCCAGGGATCCCATAACAAGGTGACCCATCGTCGGCGTAGTGAATGATTGATAAGTGATTTTTTTATTAACTAATTGATCGATTGATTTTCCATTTTCTCTGTGACAATCAGGGCTATTATATGAAAAAAAGCAGAAACGATTTTAGGACAGTATTTTCAATGTTCTTGGATATTCAGTCTTTTTTAAACCTCGTTCTCTTCTCCTTCTCTCCTCTACCCCCTCCCTCCCTCCTCCAGGTGTGCACTCTGCTTTTCATGGTGCTCTACTTCTTCACCATGGCTGGCAGCGTGTGGTGGGTCATCCTCACCATCACCTGGTTCCTGGCTGCCGTGCCTAAGTGGGGCAGCGAAGCCATTGAAAAGAAGGCCTTGCTCTTCCATGCCTGTGCCTGGGGCCTGCCCGGCTGTCTGACTGTCACTCTGCTGGCCATGAACAAGATAGAAGGGGATAGTGTCAGCGGGGTGTGTTTCGTGGGTCTGTATGACCGCACAGCGCTGAGATGGTTCCTGCTGGTTCCGCTGGGCCTGGATGTACTGGTGAGAGGGCTGGAATGAGTCACAGTGGGATTAGGGGTGTGTAACAAATGCAAAGTCTATTTCCTATATAGGGGATAGGTTGGCATTTGGGATGCAGCCTAGGTGATTCAGTAAATCTTTGTAGGATGTCCCTTGTGGGTATGTGTGCGCAATATGTGGGTATGTGTGCCCAAGTTCAGTACACGTGTTGACACTGTTTGTGCCTGCTCCTTTGATTATACCACAGTCATACACATCTCTAAAGTCATAAGAAAGTGGATCTGAACGGAACTGAAGGAAATTATTGAGCAACCCACCAATATACCGTATTTACATCCTGGTCTTTCTTATGACAATATCTTTTGTCTAGTCCTTCCATATACACTCTGTCTGATTCTAGGTGGGTGTGGCGTTACTGCTAGCGGGCATCCTGGCGTTGAACCGCGTGCGTATGGAGATCCCTCTGGAGAAGGAGAACCAGGACAAGCTGGTGAAGTTTATGATTCGTATCGGGGTGTTCTCTGTGCTCTACCTGGTCCCTCTGCTGACGGTCATAGCCTGCTACCTGTACGAGAACAGCTATAGGACTGTCTGGGAGACTACCTGGGTACAGGAGCGCTGCAGAGAGTACCACATCCCCTGTCCATACCAGGTGAGATCCATACTCTAACCAGTACACCACATCCCCTTTCCATACAAGGTGAGATTAAGGCTGCTGCGGTGAAAGTATTACCGCTACACCAGCAGTCAAGAGTCATGACCGCAGTAAAATTCCACGTGACCGCTGAGTCACGGTAATCTCCTCGCTAATGGCCTGGTACTCAGCACTCTATTGTCCCTCTAACCACTCTGACATCAACGCAAATGCAATCGAAAATCACATTAAACACTTATCATCGAAACACTATCATGCTTTTAAGACTTGCCTCACTGTGATGATCAATTTGAAGAAAGAAGTTCAACGGTAGGTTGAAACTGAGTATAAAACCTGGTTGTTGTGGATGTTATTTCAAAGCCTAACACAACGAAATGGACAGTGCTTTCTAAGGTGATGATTTATTCAAAACACCCATATGCATATTAGAGTTTACACCCATATGCCCAAGCCCGACAAAATGTTTTAATTAAAATGATGATTATGCTGTTATACAATACATAGCCTAGCACATATTATGCTTGGCAGAAAAACACAAAACAAAACTGATTTAGACGTCTTTGGTACATAATTGGTCTAGTCTATACTAGTTTAGAGTATAGCCCTAGGAGATGCTGTTGGTTCATTGATTGAGCAGGGCGGCTTACAGTTAGCTTACAATTATAGTGAAATTGTATATGATTTTGAATAGCCTAGAAATTGGGAATTTTGTACATTTTTATAATTAATAGGCTGACACATTACCTTTAGCTACAGAATATCTCACCACTATGCGTTTCCATCTTCTCCTCTCCCACCTGTATTCCTTTCTCAAGCACGCAGATGGGCTGTCAACAGTTTAGTGAAATATGTTTAGTTGCGAAAACATGTTACTATCGATGTTCCCGAACAGATTTCACTTGGTTTCCCAAATTAAGCACTAGGTAGCTGCAGGAACAGGGTTGGAGAACCCATGGCATACAGAGTTTGGGCGGAATATCACCTGTCGCGCAGCGAGAGCATGCTTCTCAAACAGTGGTTGATGTGTGGAGTGAAATAATTGTTCTTATATTTATTTCTCAGCTGCTCATATTAAGCACAGCTTTGCTATAAAACTGAAGTAGCTTATCCGGCAACATTGAAAAAAACACATATCCTGAGGCCGCATTTATTGTAGCTGGGGATTTTAACAAAGCAAAGTTGAGGAAAACGCTACCGAAGTTCTATCAACACATGGATTGTAGTACTCGCTTAGGAAAAACATTCTAGGTGCCTTTTCGAGAGTTCTACAAGGCGCTCCACTGCCCTCCCTTCGACAAATCAGATCACGACTCCATTTTGCTGCTCCCTTCCTATAGGCAGAAACTCAGATTCAGAAACCTTTCAGTTACGGACCCATTGCTCTAACCACTCGGCTACCTGCCTCCCCAAAATATGTATGTGGCAGGGACTACAGACAATCACGGATTACAAAGGGAAAACCAGCCACGTTGTGGACACCGACGTCTTGCTCCCAAGAACTATGGGGTCTCGTTCTCTGTGGCCGACGTGAGTAAGACATTTAAGCTTGTTAACCCTGGCCAGGCTGCCGGCCCAGACGGCATCCCTAGCCGCGTCCTCAGAGCATGCGCAGACCAGCTGGGTGGAATGTTTACGGACATATTCAATCTCTCCCTATCCCATCTGGACAAGAAGAATACCTACGTCAGAATGCTGTTCATTGACTATAGCTCAGCCTTCAACACCATAGTACCCTCCAAGCTCATCATTAAGCTCAGGGCCCTGGGTCTGAACCCCGCCCTGTGCAGCTGCGTCCTGGACTTCCTGACCGGTTGCCCCCAGGTGGTGAAGGTAGGAAACTACACCTCCACTTCGCTGATCCTCAACACAGAGGCCCCACAAAGGTGCATGCTCAGCCCACTCCTGTACTCCCTGTTCACCCATGACTGTGTAGCCACGCACGCCTCCAACTCAATCATCAACTTTGCAGACGACACAACAGTAGTAGGCCTGATTACCAACAATGACAAGACAGCCTAGAGGGAGGAGGTGAGGGCCCTGCCAGAGTGGTGTCAGGAAAATAACCTTTCCCTCAATGTCAACAAAACAAAGGAACTGATCGTGGACTTCAGACCGGACCGCAGTAGAGATAGTGGAAAGCTTCAAGTTCCTCGGCATACACATCACTGACGATCTGAAATGATCCACCCACACAGACAGTGGGGTGAAGAAGGCGCAACACTGCCTCTTCAACCTCAGGAGGCTGAAGAAATTTGGCTTGGCCCCTAAGATCCTCAACAACTTTTACAGATGCACAATTGAGAGCATCCTGCTGGGCTGTATCAACGCCTGGTACGGCAACTGCACCGCCTGCAATCGCAGGACTCTACAGAGGGTGGTACGGTCTGCTCATCGCATCACCAGGGGCACACTGCCTGCCCTCCAGGGCACCTACAGCACCCGATGTCACAGGAAGGCCAAAAAGATCATCAATGACATCAACCACCTGAGCCACAGCCTGTTCACCCTGCTATCATCCAGAAGGCAAGGTCAGTACAGGTGCATCAAAGCTGGGACCGAGAGAATGAAAAACAGCTTTTATCTCAAGGCCATCAGACTGTTAAATAGCCATCACTAACCCGCTACCACCCGGCTACTCAACCCTAAACCTTAGAGGCTGCTGCCCTATATACATAGACATGGAATCACTGGCCACTTTAATAATGGAATACTAGTCACTTTAATAATGTTTTCATGATGCTTTACACATCTCATATGTATATACTGTATTCTATTCTACTGTATTTTAGTCTACGCCACTACAACATTGCTCATCCTAATATTTATATATTTAACCATACCAGGTAACACCAGATTATACACCTACTGAAACCATTTATAGAAACTACAATCAACTACACTCAAATATTATTATAACCCCTACACTACATCAGTCATTCTCAACCAGGGGGCCTTGGTCCCCTGAGGGACCTCAGTGAGCTTTCATGGGTTCCCACCAAAAAATATGGAATTGGAATTTGGTGCCAAATTCAATACGGGAAAGAAAAACAACAGAGAAAGAATACAAAATAAATGTTGGTCTCACACAGTAGTTGCATTCCCAACACACCTAGCTCCAGTGTACCAGTGCAAACAGAGACGAGGAGAGATCTCAGGTTGGTTCTATTTAATAGATGAAGCACTTCAGAGAAGCTCCTCTCTGCCTGGAGCTGTGGAACACATCCCCACTCATCTGGAGAAGCAGTTAATAATTCAAAGTTGGTAGCAAGTGTGTGTGTGTGTGTATATATGTACGTGTGTGTGTATGTATGTATGTATGTATGTATGTATGTGTGTGTGTGTGTGTGTGTGTGTGTGTGTGTGTGTGTGTGTGTGTGTGTGTGTGTGTATGTGTGTGTGTGTTGTACTTATTTTTCTGTCCTTAAAAAGGTTTTGTGTTAGTAGTTATTGTTGTGGCCCAGATAGCAGGGTTTTGATGGGTAGAGTGAATATCCGCTCTACTTGCTGTTTGCAAGTGTCTGCTGCTCAACTTACTCACAGGAGGACTTTTTATCTATTTATCCAAACAGCTCGATTGTTTTTCAGTGCTATCTATTTATCTATTTGTGTGCATATGTGTCTGTCTGTGCCTGTCTGTGTCTGTCTGTGCCTGTCTGTGCCTGTCTGTGTCTGTCTGTGTGTGTGTCTCTGTGTATATGTGTGTGTATGTGTGTGTGTGTGTGCGTTTGTGTGTATAAATGTGTGTGCCCCCAACAGAGATGGCTTATGACGGCATTAGAGGCCTGTGGGGGGATGGGGGAAACAGAGGGGGGAGGCCGGGGGGAGGCAGGGTGAGGCAAAGGGAGTCATTTTGGGCCTTAATCTGTCATGCAAGAGAGTAAGAGAGCAGTGAGTTAATCTCTCTCTCTCCCAGAGGTTCTGTTGCTGGGGGCGAAATGGATCAGAGAGGGCTACGCTATGTTCTATTCAGTTATAAAGAAAGTAACGCTACACAAGCTACTGTATGGACGAAACTACACAGACAAAATGTAATAGTGATGAATGTCTGTGGTTTGGTAATCGGCTAGTAAGGGAAGGGTACTAGTTAGGGAAGGGTACTAGTTAGGGAAGGGTACTAGTTAGGGAAGGGTACTAGTAAGGGAAGGGTACTAGTAAGGGAAGGGTACTAGTAAGGGAAGGGTACTAGTTAGGGGATGGTACTGGTTAGGGAATGGTACTAGTAAGGGGAGGGTACTAGTAAGGGAAGGGTACTCGTTAGGGAAGGGTACTAGTAAGGGAAGGGTACTAGTTAGGGAAGGGTACTAGTAAGAGAATGGTACTAGTTAGGGAAGGGTACTAGTAAGGGAAGGGAAATAGTAAGGGAAGGGTACTAGTTAGGGAAGGGTACTAGTAAAGGAAGGGTACTAGTTAGGGGAAGGGTACTAGTTAGGGGAAGGGTACTAGTAAAGGAAGGGTACTAGTAAGGGAAGGGTACTAGTAAAGGGAAGGAAATTAGTGAAAGTCTTTAGTTTATTACGTAGACTGAGAATGGGCGGCCAGGTCTCTGTAGGCCCGCTGACTGTGTGATGTGTGGAGGATGTGAGTGGGAGGACTCTGCTTCCCCAGAGCACACATACATACAGTAACACAGTAGCTATCATGCAAACAGGCCATCCCCAGAGCACATATATACTATAAAGCTATGGTTCAGCAGAGACCTATATACACTATAGGTCTCTCAAATTAACGGATTCTGTAAAATCGAGCACACAGCCATGCAATCTCCATAGACAGACATTGGCAGTAGAATGGCCTTGCTGAAGAGCTCAGTGACTTTCAACGTGGCACAGTCATAGGATGCCACCTTTCCAGCAAGTCAGTTTGTCACATTTCGGGACCTGATAAAGCTGCCCCGGTTAACTGTAAGTGCTGTTATTGTGAAGTAGAAACGTCTAGGAGCAACAACGGCTCAGACGCGAAGTGGTAGGCCACACAAACTCACAGAATGGGACCGCCGAGTGCTGAAACGCGTCTGTCCTCGGTTGCAACTCTCACTGCCGAGTTCCAAACTACCTCTGGAAGCAACGTCAGCACAAGAACTGTTCATCAGTGCCCGACCTCACTAATGCTCTTGTGGCTGAATGGAAGCAAGTCCCCGCAGCAATGTTCCAACATCTAGTGGAAAGCCTTCCCAGAAGAGTGGAGGCTGTTATAGCATCAAAGGGGGGACCAACTCCAAATTAATGTCCGTGATTTTGGAATGAGATGTTCGATGAGCAGGTGTCCACATACACTACATGAACAAAAGTATCTATATCAGTATGTAAACAGAGCCAGAGAGCGAGAGAGAGAGAGTCCTGTGTGGCTCAGTTGGTAGAGCATGGTGCTTGTAACACCACAATCTTGAGTTTTGATTCCTGCAGTGGCCACCCATATGACAATGTCGGTCACTTTGGATTAAAGTGTGTGCTTAATGTCATAGAGAAAGAGAAAGGAATCAGCTGTGAAAACCAACTTGAGCTACCATTAGGTTCAGGCCTATAGAAATATTATTACTAGATGTGTCCACCCATTACAGACCCATTGACTTGAATTAGGATGGCCATTCTATTTCTACGGGTCAGTCCTGCTGCATCCATGGATCCTGTGTTTTTATACTACTTCCCCTCTGATTAGAACAATTGTCCAGAACCGTATGAGATGCCAATCTAGAGGAGTTTAGACAACAAGACATCTTAACTGAAGGGACGTATGACAGTGATTCAATCTGTCTCTTCTTATCTCATTCTGTAGTAATGAGGCTCTCTGAGCTCCAGGCTGCTTTGCCTGCCTTGCTCATAATGAGGCCATCAGGATTGCTGTGTATGTGCGTGCGTGTGTACGGAAACAACAGGAAAAAACTGAGGATGTGTGTGTGTGTATGTTTCTTACAGCGATGGGGGAGATATATACAGTGGGGAGAACAAGTATTTGATACACTGCCGATTTTGCAGGTTTTCCCACTTACAAAGCATGTAGAGGTCTGTAATTTTTTATCATAGGTACACTTCAACTGTGAGAGACGGAATCTAAAACAAAAATCCAGAAAATCACATTGTATGATTTTTAAATAATTAATTTGCATTTTATTGCATGACATAAGTATTTGATCACCTACCAACCAGTAAGAATTCCGTCTCTCACAGACCTGTTAGTTTTTCTTTAAGAAGCCCTCCTGTTCTCCACTCATTACCTGCATTAACTGCACCTGTTTGAACTCATTACCTGTATAAAAGACACCTGTCCACACACTCAATCAAACAGACTCCAACCTCTCCACAATGGCCAAGACCAGAGAGCTGTGTAAGGACATCAGGGATAAAATTGTAGACTTGCACAAGGCTGGGATGGGCTACAGGACAATAGGCAAGCAGCTTGGTGAGAAGGCAACAACTGTTGGCGCAATTATTAGAAAATGGAAGAAGTTCAAGATGACGGTCAATCTCCCTCGGTCTGGGGCACCATGCAAGATCTCACCTCGTGGGCCTCAATGATCATGAGGAAGGTGAGGGATCAGTCCAGAACTACACGGCAGGACCTGGTCAATGACCTGAAGAGAGCTGGGACCACAGTCTCAAAGAAAATCATTAGTAACACACTACGCCGTCATGGATTAAAATCCTGCAGCGCACGCAAGGTCCCCCTGCTCAAGCCAGCGCATGTCCAGGCCCGTCTGAAGTTTGCCAATGACCATCTGGATGATCCAGAGGAGGAATGGGAGAAGGTCATGTGGTCTGATGAGACAAAAATTGAGCTTTTTGGTCTAAACTCCACTCGCCGTGTTTGGAGGAAGAAGAAGGATGAGTACAACCCCAAGAACACCATCCCAACCGTGAAGCATGGAGGTGGAAACATCATTCTTTGGGGATGCTTTTCTGCAAAGGGGACAGGACGACTGCACCGTATTGAGGGGAGGATGGATGGGGCCATGTATCGCAAGATCTTGGCCAACAACCTCCTTCCCTCAGTAAGAGCATTGAAGATGGGTCGTGGCTGGGTCTTCCAGAATGACAACGACCCGAAACACACAGCCAGGGCAACTAAGGAGTGGCTCCGTAAGAAGCATCTCAAGGTCCTGGAGTGGCCTAGCCAGTCTCCAGACCTGAACCTAATAGAAAATCTTTGGAGGGAGCTGAAAGTCCGTATTGCCCAGTGACAGCCCCGAAACCTGAAGGATCTGGAGAAGGTCTGTATGGAGGAGTGGGCCAAAATCCCTGCTGCAGTGTGTGCAAACCTGGTCAAGAACTACAGGAAACGTATGATCTCTGTAATTGCAAACAAAGGTTTCTGTACCAAATATTAAGTTCTGCTTTTCTGATGTATCAAATACTTATGTCATGCAATAAAATGCAAATTAATTACATAAAAATCATACAATGTGATTTTCTGGATTTTTGTTTTAGATTCCGTCACTCACAGTTGAAGAGTACCTATGATAAAAATGACAGACTTCTACATGCTTTGTAAGTGGGAAAACCTGCAAAATCTGCAGTGTATCAAATACTTGTTCTCCCCACTATATATATGCATACTGTACATCAGTGGAGGCTGTTGAGGGGAGGACGGCTCATAATAACGTCTGGAATGGAGTCAATGGAATTGTCTCAACCACATGGAAACCACGTGCCTGGATGTGTTGGATACCATTCCATTGACTCCATTCCAGACATTATTATGAGCCGTCCTCCCCTCAGCAGCCTCCACGGACATACATACACTATGTGGGTGTGCGTTTACTAAGGCTGCTATGGTGTTACACTGCGGTGCAGTGATGCTGTGTATTTACAGGCTTGGGTGAGAAGATGAGGACTGCTGTGTTGTGTGCTGCTGTACTGTACCCTTCTGCAGTAGACCAGTGTGTGCGTGTAGCCTGAGGGCACAGGTGCACTATCTATAGGGGGAGCACGGAAGACAGAGGGAGGGTGGAGGGAAAGAGATACAACTGGAGGGGGGAGGTAGAGAGAGAGAACGAGTGGGGATGGATGGAATGTAAGTAGAGGGGGGGTGGAGGTAGGGAATGAGAGGGAGAGAGGGAGAATGAGAAAACGAGAGGGGGAAGGAGAGAGTCATGACATTGTTGGCTGATTTGTTTATGCCTGTAGCGATAAGCTGCTGAGTCTGTTAGAAAATACACGCATGTGGGAAAGCACACACGACTCGGAAGTACAGCGCCTCACTGCCTTGCACACAACCTACCGTAGTGTCATACCTGGGAACTACCTTCTCACCCACGCAGCCTAGCAGACATGTACAATCAAATGTACACACAGACACACACTGTTTCACTCCAGTACAGATTGTTAGCAGAGTACACACTAGCAGAGTATGGCAGACACACTCACACCTCTCTCCTCTCCATGTGTGACCTAGGTCGAGCAGACCAGCAGACCAAACCTGTCCCTGTTCCTCATAAAGTACCTGATGATGTTGGTAGTAGGGATCCCTTCAGTGTTCTGGGTGGGCAGCAAGAAGACCTGCTTCGAATGGGCCAGCTTCTTCCACGGACATAGACGCAAAGAGTAAGTCTCCAAAACACGTTTTCTTTCCCTAACATCAATACATCAATTTCTCATGAAGATCAATGGTTTTCTAATGACCTTTAATTAGATCAAATAAATATGCTATTGTAAAGGATATGGAATGGAGGCAATGCACTGCATCTTAATGTATTATACCTGCTGACTTTAAGTAAAGTGGTACCAAGATTTTAAATTCAACAGTGCCGTGTAGTAGTGGTAGTGATAGGCCCCCTCTCTGTGCTCAACCCCCTCCCCTGTGATCAGAGCATTAACCCCCTCTCCCACCCCCTGTTCCACACACTCCTCCTTCCTCATCTATCGTTCCACCTTCCCCGCCACCTTCCCCTTCTCTCTCCCGTCCCTCCTCCGCCTCTCCCTCCACTCCTTCCCTCCCTTCCCCTTCTCCTCCTCCCCCTCTCCCTTTTCCAGTAGCGTGGTCAACGAGAGCAGACAGGTACTCCAGGAGCCAGATTTTGCTCAGCTGCTCCTGCGGGACCCCAACACCCCCATTGTGAGGAAGTCCAGGGGGACGTCCACGCAGGGCACTTCCACCCACGCCTCGTCCACCCACCTGGCCATGCTGGACGAGCCCCCCAGTGGGAGCACCAGCCGGGCAAGCAGCGTCCGCAGCGCCCGCAGCAAGATGAGCAGCTTCCATGGAAGTCTGCATAGATCCAGAGACAGCAGGTAGGGATGGACGGGGATGGTGGGGGGGATTGGGGACCAGTTGGTAGTGGGAACCGTGGGGTGACAGATTGATTTAATTGATTTGGGGATTGAAAAAATCCAGAAAAACAGGTAAGGCCAAGATATGTAGATCCGAAAGGGTTTAGTAAGTGTTAACAACATGGAGTATTAGTCATGTTATGTATAATCCCAGATGCCTGACCAACCGTCTCTCTCCTCTCCTCTGTCAGGTACACGGCTTGTAGTTTCCGTGGAGTTGACGATCGCCTCCCCTATGGCAGCATGCCCCGCCTCAACGACCAATTAGGGTCCAAACACTGCAGCACCAACCGGCTAGACAGCCTATCAAAGCACGGCTCCACCCAGCGTCTGGATAGCCAATCACGGCACAGCAGCATCAGGGACCTTAACAACGTCACCCAGGCCATTCAGGACGCACCTGGCAACGGTATCCACAGGGTCCTAGAGGAGAATGGAGCCACGGCCTGAACTGAGACCTCTAAACGCAAAACAAACCTTAGCATCTACCCTAAAACCCATTCCAACCTTTTAGCTATACAAGAAGTGTCTAGGACATGTGTCATACACATTCCACAGAGGGCCGAGTGTGTGCAGGTTTTCACGCCATCCTTGTACTTCAATGATGAATTAAGGTCACTAATTAGTAAGGAACTCCCCTCACCTGGTTGTCTAAGTCTTATTTGAAAGGAAAAAAACCTGCAGATACTCGGCCCTCCGAGGAATGAGTTTGATACCCCTGGTCTAGGGGGTAGAGGTTGATTTTGGACTGGACATACCAGTCCTCTATGGCTACATTTACACAGGCAGCCCAATTCTGATCTTTAGCCCTTTAGTCTTTTGACCAATCAGATCAGGTAATTTGCCAATAATTTTGCAAAATAACAGAATTGGGTTGCCTGTGTAAACTCAGCCACAGTGTGACAGTTTAAAAGTAAGGAGATTGTGAGGAAACTGGACATACAGGACTGTTTGACAATGTACCTCAACATGTCTCCTCACTCAGTCTCATTAAACAGCACTGATAAATGAAGATAGCAGACGACTTGGATTCAGAGGACAGTGTAACTTGGACTTGCAGGAGTGAGAGCTGAACCAATAAGACTGACATGGAAGAAGAAATAATACTCTTGGGCACAGACTGCTGATTCTTTTTGTTCACTGTTCTGGAGTCAGCTCTAAGTGAAGGACACTCATACGCTTAAAGTGTAGGACAGCTCTGGGATCAGTTTCATGTGAAGGACATATTACAGAGCTTCTTATCTAAATCGGCACATTCCACTACTCAGGGGGGTGAAAAGGGTTAAATCTAAAGGATTCTACAATCTAAATCGTTCCATTATGGGTTACACAAGCACATGCTGCCAAGCACTCGTCCACAAAGGCCAAGACTCAACATTGTTTACCTGTACGAGAAGGGAGTACTGTAGACATGTCTCCAAAACCACTAATGTACTACACTACTATACATTAAGGTACTTTTTATAGGTAAATTGGTTTCATTGCACTTCTGATGGAGGCAGTTGAAGGGACTGTATGTGATGAGTAGGCCAGAAGTTTTTCCTGACTGTGACCTGTCCAGGGAAGTGATAATGTGAAGGCGATAGGGACAGTGTCTTGTCCTGTTGTCAATCAATTGAAAACAATTGACAATGAATCAGCCATTGTGAAATGATGTATTGTATTACAGGATAAAAGCGGAATTCCAAACTCCAGCCTTATTAGGTAGAATGAGTGTTCTTTTTCCCTCCAGTTAAAATTAGAATCAGTAGAATTATTATGTGTATACTTACTTGTATAGATAATTGTTAGCCATAACTTCTTCTAGTAGTGGCATGTGCATAGATGTAAATTGTTTGTTTTTTGGGGGGGGGGGGGGGGGGGGGTTGTCTTTTGTGAAATTTGTAATAAATATTCAGAAAATTCATCTGGGAAATGTGTAAGTGGATCTGTGTCCTAGCCTGGAAAACAAACTGAATTGCTCCATATTACAAGTGAAACAATAGTGAATTGGAGTGATTCAGTGTGGATCCAGGCTATTCTGTGTGCTCCCAAGGAAATAAATTATAATCAGGACACGAGACTCAGTGAAGCTGTATTTGTAACAGCCATCCGCTTTATTGAAATACATTGGAGTCAGGTTAATATAATGAGTTCTCCACAAGTGTGGTGGCCAGTTTCCATACATTATTTGTTTGACCTTACACCTTAAATATTTCTGTGCAAAAAGAATCTACATCACCTGTAGTGGGTTATCCTCAGTAAAACTCCCAAACCGTTCAAATAAAATGAGCAAGTCAAAATTAAAAACAAACAAATCCAAAATAAAAAAATGATTACATCTATAACATGCAAAACTGTACAAATTATTACAAAGCAATCCTAGAAAAACAAAGTGTATAATATGATATGAAAGAGCTAAATAATATAGAAGGAACTGAAGATAAGACCTCACTGAAATGCAAAGGCATTTTATTTTTTTAATGGTTATCATGGTGGCACCTCAGCCTCAAACTACTATCCTCCATCCGCTCTTTCACCCGTCACCTCTTTTCATCCTTAATTCAAAACACTGGTCTGATTTCTTCCTCCTTTTATCTGTTCTTGTCTTTTCTTCCACCTGAATCTTTCTAACCTTACGCATAGTCCCAGCTAGCTACACTACGGCTAAATTTAGCTCTTCTTTTCCAAGTGTAGTCTGTTCTGTCACACTCACTTCCATTGTTAGGATGAAAATAATCATTGGTTCTGACATTCCTGAGTTTTTTTTAAAAGTGGGATTTCAGGGCTTTAACTGTACAGTATAAAGCCTGGTCTATCATAATCCTAGACTAAGATATTTCCTCTTCGTTCTCAGCTAATACATTCTACAGATAAGGCCCAGCAGATATGAATAGGGACTCTTGGTAGCTTAAAAGGAAATCTTAAGAGAGGTGGTTAAGTTGAGACGGTCGAGTAAAACCAGCTTAGCGAGACTGACTTCTCCAGAGAAATTCGTATTTTGCAAGCTCAATATAATATTGAATTCTAAAAACACTTGGAATGAGTAGGCTAGAGATAAATAACTGTATTTTACAACGGAATATAACAGAATTGTGGTTTAGGGTTAAGGTTTAGGCCCCCAATGGCAGGAATGAAAGCAGAGATCTGTTCCGTTTTTGTCTTATATTTTGATACACTTCTGACTAGGATAGATCAACTGCCATGTTGACTACTTGGTACACTTCAACCCACCGAAAACCTTAAGACAGAAGGTCCCTTTGAGCAGTAAGTAACCAATGGTCATTCATTAAATGGTCTGTAACATAAAAATAATTCCTCATTAGAAATGAAAACATTTCATTCCAGAATAAGAGTCCCCTTTCCAGAATAAGAGTCCCTTCCCTTCCGCTTGAGAGAGACGAGTCAGCTGATCTAGGCACTCAACCCAAAGCTCAGAAACAATATCAAGTAACTTGTTTCCTTTCTACACATAAATACACATCAACAACACCATGCTGTGGTTTGGATTAGGGTTTGGGTCCATTTCAAATGAGGCAATTCAGAAAGTAAACAGAAATACAAATTCCAAAATTTGTCTCAAAGAAGCATTGAGGAAAAATGGAATTGGAATGGAACTTCAGCTTTCTCCCTGAATTGACCAAAAGAAAATGTAATGGACCCCAATCTGGGTTTGTACCAAGGTTATTGCATTAACATACAGTAATACACAGTTTACCAGTTAATAGTAAGAACGTAAGGACAGCAGGGAGGTTCGTAACAGAAATTGACCTTGTCATCCTAGCATTGCTTTTACATTATTTCACTCTTTTTTTTTACATCCATTTCAGCCTAGTGCTGAATGTGTAGCTTTACAATTGTAGTTTCTCTTTTTCGCCCTAGCCTATCAAAACATTCTTCAAAATAAGCAAGGCTGTCTGAAAAATAATGACTCAAGATTCCAAGTCATTCTTTTTTGGTTATAACAAGCTTTCCAAAATCTCTCAGAAGTCAACAAGGACATATGAGGTTCACACATTGGTACCACAGAGAATGGTATGGAAATACATACTTTGTGTTTCAGAATCACTGTCAGTTAGGAAAGATGCAATCCTACCTCAACTGATCTAACTGTGGACAATAGTGGAGTGGGTAACGCCAGTGTGTGTCTATGTAAGTGTGAATACATGCATCTGTGATAGGACTGTCACTTCAAATAAATGCACATATTCACTTAACAGCACGGGTCCATGTGACCCATAATATTAGTTTCCTCAAACGCAAATCAAAATGACACTTGACAGGTTGTTTCATACATGAAATAGAACAAAAACTAAAACAAATCTAAAAGCAATCATTTGAAGAACTTGAAGTGGTTTAAAATGGCTTTTGTGTGAATATAACCCCAAATCATACTAAAAAATAAAAAGGAATCGAGGATCTTCTCCCATCTATTTTTCTATAGTATTTTCCTTATCATATATTATTCTCTACTTTTAACCTATGTACATTGTTGTGATAGGAATCGGCTTTTTGTAAATGATCAGTGGTTGGTCTATTACTGTACTTACGGTAGTAGGTCTACACTACATGGAGAATGGTCCCAGATCAGTGGATGAGGTCACTGGCCCATGTCATGAGGAAGTCGCATAAGGAGCCGTGATGTCATCATCGAATGTTCAGTCTGTTTTTAAACACTGCTGTTGCTAAGAATTCTAGAACATGAAGCCAGCAAGGTGTCACTTAGAGTTAAAATACCCCTAACCATACTTGTATTTTGTACTGCTTTACTGTAGCTTTTCGCTGATGGTACGAAGAAATTAAGTCACTGCACATATTTCACTTCATGAGCAAAAAAAATAAAAAATACATCATTGTTTTCTTCTTTTTTTTTTTACGTTATTTTGTGAGCCTTGTATTGTAAATGAAATTCCCCCTCTTCTTCTGCGGCCAACTACCATTTCGGAAGAAAGCAACAGAAGGGAGAGAGAGAAAACATCCTCCCTTTCTCCTCTAGCTGTAAAGCACCTTGCTCTCCATGTCTTAGATAGAATAATAAATAAAAGGTGGTCCCCCAAGGCCAAAGGGTGCTATGTACACGTATCAAATGATCTGTTGTTTCATATTGATCCTCTTCTTTTTGTCGCGTCTTGAGGTTTGTGTGTTTCTTTACAGGAGTTGCCAATTACATTATATTCTACACGGGCTAGTAGTGCTGCAATTAAAAGTACTCTCAATAAAACTCAGCGCTTTGCTTATTCTGGTTATCAGCTACAAAGCAGATGAAAGGGGGTGTACATTTGAATTCCTATATTGTATACCCTCCCTCAAACAAACACACACACACACACACACACACACACACACACACACACACACACACACACATACATACACACATACCCTTTCCCAGCATTTTCAAACACTTCCTTTCCCTGTGTTTGTTTGTAGATTTCAGTTCCATCTTGGGAACTTTGTGGGAGGTCAAAGGTGAAGTAAGTAAGTAGAAGGGGCCTGTGGCAGCGGGTGCAATTCCGTGGGCAGGGGATAGGCTGAGCCCGGGAAGGGGGGGCGGGCCCAGGGGCTTGGTGAGGGTCAGGGATTAGAGTGGTGTGCTGTCTGTCACTCATGTGTCCCAGCCAGTCATGCGGTCTGTGCTCTCCAGTGAGAGGGACTTGGTCTTGTGGGGTGAGGCCGGGCTGGGGGGACTGCTGAACGTAGAACTGTTGGACGCCGTCGAGTGGCGGGGCGAGTCAGAGTCCTGGAGAGAGAGGGGAGGGGGAGAGAAAGAGAGAGAGAGAGAGAGAGAAGGAAAGGGTAGGAACAGGGAGAAAGAGAGAGGGAGAGGCACTTAGATGTCATACTTTTCTCACAGCTAAACACAGAACAGGCAAGGGTCACAGTCAGTATGCATGCAACGCTAGAAAACACTAAAACACAGGAGGCGATACTACCTTAACTTCTCTGAGAAAAATAACACTTTCTCCTATTCGTGCCTACTGAACACAACCCATCTCTCCAATGGGCTCCAGTAGATCAGGCCTGGTCAACACTAGTCCTCAGGGACCTCTGTGTATGTGTGTGTGTGTGTGTTTGTCCTTTCAACCAACCACCGTCATCATCAAAGCTGATCTGCTGTTTGATTACCGATGTGGACATGGTGATAACACTTCACATCACTACACAGAGTGCTATGCAACAAGGAGTTAATGCCCCGGAACCTTCCACATCATCAGACAATGAGCAGCTCGATTGACCGGAAGTGATTGGTTACAGCAAAACACATACACAACACACAAGGTCTACTCCAACAGTACTCAGCAGTCAGTGGTGGTTGACCAACTTTTGTTCCAGCCTAGTTTCAAATAATAAACACATATATGGTCTTGGAGCTAGAACGCAATTTGTTAAAATCAGGGGTGTCCGTGTGTTGGGCTGGAACAAAAGCCTGCATACACTGCTCTTCCTTCAAAATTATGATATGTCACCCCTGCTATACTATAGTATAGCATTGTGTACAATATATCCCTGAGGACAGCATTGAGAGTTTCTAGTTAAGAAAAGCAGGTTTGAGAGCATCTCCCTTCTTCACTGAAGGGAGGAAGTAGGGTTGCAAAATTCCAGTAATTCCACAATTCCCAGGTTTTCCAGAAATGTCCTGACTATTCACCCCTGATTCCAGGAATCTGAAAAACCTGGGAACTTGAAGAAAGTTTGCAACTCTAGATGGGAGGCGGTGAGGGTGAATTTGTCCTCTGTGCGCATGTTTCTCACAGACAAAAGAGTAATTTTTCATTTCTATGGCTATTTCTACAGTAGGCTACAGATGTGGGAGCTACAACTGTCTACCACAGCACTACAGTAGCTGGCACATATGTACAGGTACTATAATGGCCTATAGGAGAGGAGCGCCACAGTTCAGATACTGTCATGGTCATTATTAGAAACATGAGTTGAGCTGGCCACAGGGGGGACAGTATGGAAGCAGACAGACGCATGCGGAGTAGAGGATGGTGGTGACACACCATTCCAAAAACCAAACCAGGAAATTAAGTAGAAACACCAGGGCAGGTCAGAGGAGAGGGGAATGAGTAACCACCACTCTAGCCAGAGGGTGCAATCAGATGCTGGTGCTGCTGGGACTGAAATGGTGCAGTGGTGGGTAGGAGGGGGGAGTGATGGAGGCTTTGGGGCAAAGCTTCACGACTGTGTGCGTGTGTGGGGTAGGTTACAGTGCGTCTGGGTTGGTTGTGTGTGCTGGCATTACCTTCATCTTACTAAGCAGGGTCCTTAAAGCCCTTTTCAGATCGGGGGTCTTCTCCGATGGCGAGACTGCCTGCCACTGGAGAGGAACAGTTACAGACTCAGCGACCCGGCCCGGCCCAGAGAACAACATGCTGGGGCGGACCGAAGCGGGTGGAGGGGGGCGAGATGGGGGCAGGCACGAATCCCGATGGAGCTAGCCAGGTATGAGGGACGGTGAGGGTGGTAGACAGTCAGCCAGGCCAGAAGAGGGAGCCAAAGGCAGGATGGATAGGTAGAGCAAGAATCCCTGCTTTGAGGATGGCTGGATGCTTGAGGTAAAAGTTGCTCTTAAAACCCAGACCTAGGATCAGATTTAGACCCCAAATCTAACAAACATTAGGGGGATGAAAAAACTATCCGACCCTGAATTAGTGGTTAGGGGTGACTTGTCTCTGACTGGGTGGTTGAGGCAGAGGGTGGGAGAAGAGAGGACCAGAGAGGGGAACAGCTGGGACTGAGGTTTGGGTCAGGGTTGCGTAGGGGGGGGCCTATTGAGTTCCCGCTGAGGGGCTGTGGTGGGTCTAAGAACCAATCGGACCGAGGGATAGGATGAGGCGAAAGCCGATATGGGAGGGCATGAGAAGACGGAGGCTGGATGGTGTGGATGAAGGGGGGAGAGTTATGGGGCACACTTTGATATGTCTAGTTACATAGATGTTTGATATGTATTCCACGTCATTGGTCACCAGGTAGAGTATTTTCAGTTTCTGTGTAGTGTTATGGTGAACCTAGTCATATTTAGAGCAACTGTGCTCAAACGATTAGTGAAAGGTGGTTTCAGATCCATCCACTTGACTCTCACAACCAAAATACAACCAAGATACAACTATCTGAACACTAGTATCAGAGATGCGACTTATGGCATATCATCTAAGCTGAGATACCGATTCAGCACAATTCTACCCAATTGTTAGCAGTTGAGTTTTAGTAGCCTTGATCAAGTGCACTTTACTCAGGCGCCCTAGGGAGGAAGCAAGCTAGGCTGGTCACGTACCTCTCTGTCGAACTGGGAGAGGGGTGCATCGCTGCAGCCGTCCATACCCCCTCCGGAGGACAAGGAGCTCTCGGAGGGAGAGGTCATGGTCTGGCGCTTAGAGCTGTAGCTACCCCCGGACAGCTCTCTCCTCAACGCATTGCCGTTCTGAGATGACGAACCTGGAAAAAGAGGAGGAGAGCCAAAAATAGAGGGATAGGGGAAGAAAGAGAGGAATGGGGAGAGAGTGGGACAGAGAAGGGGAGGGGGAGTTAGGAAGGGGAAGAGAGAACGTTAAGAGAGAGAAGAGTGTCAGGCTATATAAATGCATTTAAATCTACTTTCCATTGTTCACTAGTAACAAGCACCTCCATTCTCAACCCAGGCCTATATCTCATGATGCTTTTTTAATCCCCATTTTATTGCTACATTATATTATACAATGTTTTATTTACTATTAAGCCTACTAGCCTAGTGTGTTTGGTAGTGTGGTACTTACGGATGCCCAGTCCACTGCTGGCGCTCATGGACCGTCCCGGCTCGGCTCTGTTCTTGGTGATGGAGGGGATGGACACGGAGCCACTGAAGCCTGCAGCACGACTCTCCTGAACACGCACGTTCTGCGTTAGAAAGGCCAGTGGACAGGGGAGGACAGAATAGACCGGGGCGAATGAGGACAGAGAGCCACAGATATATGGATTATGGAGATGGAATGAGAACATAGAAACACACATTCACTGAATTACACAAATATGGATATGAACACAAATAACATCATATGGCCATGATGACCACAACCACACATATGAACACATGTAACATGTCATATGGCCATGATGACCACACATATGCACATACGTAAACACAGACATTAAATCTGACAGACATTCACACGTACAAACACATGCTGCTCAGTTGAACAAGAGAAGCAGGTACAACTACTGAGCTCGTTACAACTGAGCAGAACATCCATGGGCACTCTCTGTAGCGCCCTGTCTTACCATGGGCAGGTCTTTGAGGATCTGGATGCCGTCCCCAGGTCCCATGTGGGCCACGTGGTTGAAGTTCGTAGGGTTGGAAATCAGCTTGTTCCTCATCTCTGGGTCTCTCAGCATCTCTCTGTGTAGGATACACACCAAACACACAAATGAGGTCACTATGGCCAGAACACGGTGAACGCACCATTAGAGTGATATTATGTGAACAGGATGAGCTTTATGCCTATGGAGGGGACGTATATGGATGAATGGTATGGTGTCTGTACTAAATCTGTAGTGTGTAATGTACCATTAGCTGTATACTTCCTCTGTGAAGTAACTTGGTGTAGTGTGCACTGCATAATGTGTAGTGTAATGTGCACTATGTAGTGTGTATTGTGCTCTATGTGGTGTATGGTGTAGTGTGCACTACGTAGTGTGTATTGTGTAGTGTGCACTACTTAGTGTGTATTGTGTAGTGTGCACTACGTAGTGTGTAGTGTGCACTACATAGTGTGTATTGTGCACTACATAGTGTTTATTGTGGACTACATAGTGTTTATTGTGCACTACGTAGTGTGTATTGTGCACTACGTAGTGTGTATTGTGCACTACGTAATGTGTATTGTGCACTACGTAGTGTGTATTGTACACTACGTAGTGTGTATTGTACACTACGTAGTGTGTAGAGTGCAGTACGTAGTGTGTATTGTGTAGAGTGCACTACGTAGTGTGTATTGTGTAGAGTGCACTACGTAGTGTGTATTGTGTAGAGTGCACTACGTAGTGTGTATTGTGTAGAGTGCACTACATAGTGTGTAGTGTACCTCCTCTGCTGTAGCCTCTCCTCCTCAGGGACTCTGAAGGAGAAGCGTCTCTTGTTGTTCAAGCTACGAACCATCTGCTTCCTGCTGTTGTCAGATGTCTCGGGGACCACCAGCTCATCACCCTCTGGAATATTAACAACATGGCCGCCGTTGTCAACAACAACAGCATCATCAGTAACATGACCATCATCAATATTTTGAATCCTGTTTTTATTGCAAGATATCTCTTTAAAAAAACGACACGATAATACTACAATGGAATACGACACTCAGTCAGTGATAATAATCATTTCACTGAGATATGGATCTCTCCTATGCATCTAGCAGTCCAGAGGCCTATCCTGTGTGTAACTGACCTGCCGTCTTGTTTCGGAAGTAGATGAGCCTCACCGTCTCCAGACCCAGGAGGTTCAGGGATCCGTCAGGGTTCAGAGGTCGAACCTTCAGGGGGGATACAAAGGAGTCAAAGGTTACACCTACCATGCACACACACCAATCCGACAACCGGCCCTCCACTACATGTGCAGTCTCTCACCTTCTTTAGTGGGATGGTCTGAATCCACTCCATTGTGTTGACATCAAACACATCCACAGCATTCTCACTGTACACTGACAGGTAGGGGGCGTTGTAACCTGGAGGGAAGGACAACATCAGCTTCAGGCTTAAAGCTACATTCTGGGATTTGTATTTAAAAGCAAAACGACAGCCCCACCCACTTGTTTTGGTAAACAAGATAGTTTTAAACATATTCGGAAGCTATATACTTTTGTATTTTCTTGTCGTTTGTAAACAGCGGAGAAATAAAGCTTTTATAAAATCGTATATTTCGGTTTATGATAATGTTAAGACAGTTGTGCAGGTGGTTCAGAACTCACAGGCGGAGTTAGGCACAGCCGGCCACATCAGCTCCTGCTGGCGCGAGCGGCGGCCCTGCGAGTCCACATAGACGCCTATGGCTGAGAAGCAGAGCAGCAGCTCCTTGGAGGAGATCTCCACGGCACACAACGCGTCCAAGCCCTGCTGGGAGATGAAGGCCAGGGTGTGGTCCTCGGGGTGCAGCAGGCTGACGGGGGGACAGTCCCCGTGGACGCTGTAGCGCGTGAAGCCAGCCTGGTAGCCCACACACAGCCGCTCGCTCAGGAGACCCATCCACTGGACAGGACCTGGGGTTTGGAGCTCCCGCAGCCGGCGGTGGCGCGCCTTGCTCTTGTTCACCTGGGAGATATAGAACCATCATGTTGTTATTTAGTGAGTTAATTATTTTACATTTCATAATCCCATAACAATAGCCTATATATAGTTGCTTTTAAAATATTGTCTTAGCAAAGTTATACTACATAATTTGGAAAACACGACAATGTGCTTAACAAAGGAAGTCCCACCAACCCCATCCCTTCCGTCTCCGCCACCCACCTCGTAACAGATGACCTGTCTCTTCATGGCCACACACAGGAAGGTGAAGGAGTTGTTTCGGATGGAGCCGGACACCAGCGCTGTGCAGCCCTTGGTCTCGGCCAGCTTGTAGGAGTCCATCTCCCGTCCGTCCAGCGCAGCCATGGGGAAGAGGCGGACGTGGCGGTTACGACCGGAGATGACTGCTAGGAGCTGCTCCTGGGGGACCAGGTCAATGTGGTAGACCTTCTTATTGTCCCCAACACGGATGATCTCTGTTAAGTCAGGAGGGAGGAGGGAGAGAGAGTTGTCAAAAATACCTCTCCACTGTGATAGCCAATAAGCCAATATGTGGTGAGCATTCTACTGCAAAACGGGTCTTACCATCTTTGGTGACATGAATAACATAAAGGCCTTCCTCATTGCCCAGGGCAACACGCTCGTGATCTGAAGAGAAAACATCAAGAGGACGTTTGATTCAGAGTCTACTGCATAGTTCGGTAACAACGTTGCCTAGTTAAAAAAAGGTTAAATAACATTTAAAAAAAATGTCCTGATCTGTTCTGCAGTAAAACATGTAATGTCCATATACTACAAACTCTTAAATGAGACAGATACTACAATTACTTACTTACTACATGGCCAAAATAAAGGGGCAGTGTGTGTGTCCGCTTAATCTACCTATAATAGCAGCGGACTGTGTGGTCTTGATGAGTGGTAGTGTGCTGTCGTAGGCCTCTTTGGGCGCGTAGACAAAGCGCTCCTTCAGCTTGTTCTTCTTGAGGATGCGGTGCAGCTCGTTGAGAAGCCCCACCCACTTGTTCCTCTCGTGGTCGGTGTCCGCCAGGATCAGGATGGACGGCTTGTGACTGGAGGAGGCGGACAGCTGGGAAGCAGTCACCTGGAGGGGTTAGAGGTTAGGGGTAGTGCGAGGTCAGGGCTTTTGGAATGGCCTCCCACAACAATTTTGAAGCATTGTTAAAAGCGAAGAAATCTGAAGGCTGGAATAGTCGGGGAAGTAATCGCAGAGTAAATGTATGAATGTATAAATGCATGTATTCAAAAATCATGAATGAAAGGCTAACCCTGAATATACATGGGATGTCCTTGCGGCTTGCGTGAATGACGTCAGACGCCAGAACAGAGCTGACTGAAAACTCCTCATCCCTGGAAAACAAAGGAGGGAGAAAGTGTGAGAGAGAGAGGGTGGAGGCAGTGAGAAAGGGGGAGAGAGTGATTGAGTCAATCAAATAAAGGACTAAACCCAGAAGTAATTCTAATAAGCAGCCATTTCTCTCTGAGACTATGGGAGTTGTAGTTCAGACAGAGCTCAGGTCATAGTCCTTGTCAGTCTAACCTCATGTCGCTGTCTTGACTGCATTGTGGCCCTTCCCCAGCTATGGGAGTTGTAGTTCAGACAGAGCTCAGGTTGTAGTACTTACCTCATGTCTATGACTTGACTGACCACCACACTGGGCGTTGTGGCCTTGCCCTCGCCAAGCTCGTACAGGAAGAGCTTGAAGTCACACACTACAGCCACCGCCCGCTGCCAACCCTTCTTCACCCCCATTGGCTTGGGCACCTGGGAACACACACAGGGACAGACACACACTTCAGTCTCACACATAGACCCAACCTAGTATTGACAGTGGTAAAAAAACCTTCAGAGACGGAGACATATTTTACTATACACACACCATTAACAGGCAAACCTCACACACAGGTCAGCCACTGGTGATATATATATATATATATTTTTTTTTTTTTCAATTTAACCTTTATTTAAATAGGCAAGTCAGTTAAGAACAAATTCCTATTTACAATGACCTACCTACAGGGTCAGCCCCTGGAGCAAATTAGGGTTAAGTGCCTTGCTCAAGGACACATAGACTGGTTTTTCACCTTGTTGGCTCGGGTATTCATACCAGCGACCTTTCGATTACTGGCTAATTTAACGATATAGGGACGTTAAACGTACAAGGTATGATTTATTTTTATGCTTGCACTTTAATTCACAGGTACTTATTCTACCAGTAAATGTTGTTAAAAGAATGCATAAACAAACACAATCTTCTGTGTCATACGTACTCTGACGTGTCCCTCGTAGGCTGTGCCGATGCCCCTCTGAGGGTCGATGCCCAGCGGCCCCTTGGTCTGGTCGTGCGGCACGGGGCACACTGCTGGAGCCTTGTCAGCACACGTCACGTGGCATGAGAAGTTACACACTGCAGGACCAGACAGGTGAGAATAAGGGATTTATATCCATTTTATATCTAGCATCAAAAGAGACGGTGTACTCCCACCTCAGTCTAGTCCTGCCCCACTCCTCTTGCTCCCATCCTGTCTTCTTCTCCTCCTTCCATCTCAGTAACCCTCGCTAACCTTTCCTCAAATCCCAGTCTTCCTTCCTTTATCCCTCTCTCTCCTCATTCTCCCATCTTTGTCTTCCTGCCGCTCTCCTCCTCCCTTTATCCCCCCTCCCTCTCAATCACTCGCTCTCCTCTCATTGTACCTTCGCAGGTGCAGCCCTGGCGGATGAGTCCCACCATGAGAGAGGTGCACTGGTTACACTTGGTTGGAGCACTGAAGGACTTCACCACAAACTGGTGGGCTTTGGGCTGCAGGGGACAAACAGAGGAGAACAGAGGGCCGGTCAAAACACATAGGACTAATACAGACGTTTTATTTATAGCAACTGGTCTTCGTCGGGTCCATGGGATTGACATTACTAAGTATTGACCGAGGTTAAAACAGTAGAACGGTATTTGGGAAGTCAAAAAGGATGTCAGGTCTTACCTTGGGTGATGAGCGGCCGATACTACCATACCCCCCTGATCGCATGGTGGGGGTCTGGACTGGTCGTGGGGGGTGGTCTATCAACTGAAGGGTGGGAGAAGACAGAGAAAGATTTGAGTACAGCACAATATATACCTCATATTTATTTTATGGGCGGAAAACCAGCACTTAGAGATTAAGAACAGTCTATGATGAGGCATAATATAAGTTGAGGGTCAAAGTTCAGAAGTTAGAGTTCACCTCTATAGCCTCCACGTCGCTGGCCATGGAGGGCGACCGTGAGCGAGACTTGAGCTGGGACTTGGAGTCCTCGCCTCTGGATGGAGTGTTGGAGGGAGTAAAGTTATCCACAGGGTCCACCTGGAGAAAGGGATGAGCGAGAGAGAGCGAGAGCGAGAGAGAAATAAAGAAAGGCGGGTAACAGGACATAGAAACAGGTTGTGAGGGAGTTGGTAGAAAGTAAGGAAGCCAAAAGGGACCAAAAAGCACCATCCATGCTTAGAGTAAAAAGCAAGAAATCGATTCAACCAGGTACATGTACAGTATTATAGAGGTAAATGGAGATTGTAGTCACAGTAGAGATAGGACTGACCAATCCATTGGTCAACGGTCATTAGGAAGCCTATAGGTTGGACCACAAACTCATGAACCATGCACGACACGAGCACTACACAAACAGAGCATTCGGAAAGTATTTCACACCCGTGACCTTTTTCTACATTTTGTTACGTTACAGCCTAAAAATAAAAAACAGAAACACCTTATTTCCATAAGTATTCAGACCCTTTGCTATGAGACTCAAAATTAAGCTCAGGTATATCCTGTTTCCAATGATCATCCTTGAGATGTTTCTACAACTTGATTGGAGTTCACCTGTAGTAAATTCAAATGACTGGACATGATTTGGAAAGGCACACACCTGTCTATATAGAGTCCCACAGTTGACAGTGCATGTCAGAGCAAAAACCAAGCCATGAGGTCGAAGGAATTGTCCGTAGAGCTCCGAGACAGGATTGTGTCGAGGAACAGATCTGGGAAGGGTACCAAAAAATGTCTGCAGCATTGAAGGTCCCCAAGAACACAGTGGCCTACATAATTATTAAATGGAAGTTTGGAACCAACAAGACTCTTCCTAGAGCTGGAAGCCCGGCCAAACTGAGCAATCGGGGGAGAAGGAACCCTATGGTCACTGACAGAGTTCCAGAGTTCCTCTATGGAAATGGGGGAACCTTCCAGAAGGACAACCCTCTCTTCAGCACCAAAAGGCACCTAAAGACTCTCAGACCATGAGAAACAAGATTCTCTGGTCTGATGAAACCAAGTTTGAACTCTTTGGCCTGAATGCCGAGCGTCACGTCTGGAGGAAACCTGGCACCATCCCTACAGTGAAGCATGGTGTTGGCAGTATCATGCTGCGGGTATGTTTTCAGCATCAATAACTGGGAGATTAGTCAGGATCAAGGGAAAGATGAACGGAGCAAAGTACAGAGAGATCCTTGATGAAAACCTGCTCCAGAGCGCTCAGGACCTCAGACTGGGGTGCTCAACATGACAACGACCCTAAGCACACAGCCAAGACAATGCAGGAGTGGCTTCGGGACAAGTATCTGAATGTCCTTGAATGGCCCAGTCAGAGACCGGACTCGAACATCTCTGGAGAGACCTGAAAATAGCTGTGCAGCAACCCTCCCCATCCAACCTGACTGAGCTTGAGAGGATCTGCAGATAAGAATAGGAGAAACTCCCCAAATACAGGTGGGCCAAGCTTGTAGCGTCATACACCCAAGAAGACTCAAGGCTGTAATTGCTGCCAAAGGTGCTTCAACAAAGTACTGAGTCAAAGGGTCTGAATACTTCTGTAAATGTGATATCAGTTTTTTAATTATTTTTTTATACATTTTTTATACAAAACTGTTTTGCTTTGTCATTCTGGGGTATTGGGTATAGATTGACAATAAAAAAATAACTTTTTAAAAACAATTTTTGAATAAGTCTAACGTAACAAAATGTGTAAAAAGTCAAAAGGGTCTGAATACTTTCCAAATGCACTGTAAACCATTGACCATACTGACTGTAGCCACGAGGGACAAGAGCACAGCCATACACCATACATTTGGTTTGGGGAAATCCACAAAGCCACTAGGAAGATAACAACAACTGCAGTAAATGCACGCATATGTGCTACTGTAGTTTATTGGAGGACTACAGTGCAGGCCATACACCCATACATACGCCATGCCTTAAAAGCAAAGACAAATACAACAAAAGACTCCTTTACATCGGATTTAACTTTTTTTTCCCCACAAAGCCCCATGCATAACAACCAACACAACACACACACACACAATATGTTCCGAGGGTGATTGGGAACAGACAAAATAACAAGCACAGAACTTCTGCTTAGCTTACACGTCTGCCTTTGCTAGTTGGCCCAACGGATGGAGAGCGCTTCAGTGGGGGCAGGGAGAGAGGGATAGAAAAATAGAAAGACGTCAACATTGAGAAGTCTGAAGTGGCTCTTAAATAGGTCACATAAAAAAGAAAATGGTAGCTATTTGCTGAGGATGTCCTTTCCACATTGCACTGAAGGACACTGCCTGGATTGGGTCATGCCTGGATTGGGTCATATCTGTCTGCGTCCCAAATGACACCCTATTCCCTACATAGTGCACAACTTTTGACCACAGCCCCTGATCAAAAGTCATGAATAGGATGTGATATGGGGGACTAATAGGGGAACTGGTGACGGCACTACAGTGTGGAAGGGAAGCTCACTACAGAGTATTAAAACGGTATGTTCTGTAGCGTCTGGACTCAAAGCCAAGTAGCCATGGATGACATCAAAGAATGTCTGTATACTAAGTGGGAGGAATCGGCTCAGTATACAAACATTCTTTCAAGTCTTGACTAAAAGCCAAAGAGGCCAAACTCTGCTGCTGCAAACCCCACTCACGCAACAGCTATTTTCCGTTTCTCCGCCCTTTTTCCTGAAGTGAACACTTTCTCAAATGGATTTAACAATGGTGGAAACTCCCTCAAGCAAATTCTTAAGCATGATCCTACGCTTTTAAAATGCATGACGCGGAGTGTGCAAGTGCACAATTTGGGAGAAGGGTGGAAAATTGGGACGAAGCCAAAGACTGGGTATTCTGCTGACCCACTACTACATTCACAAAAGACTCATTGGCTAGTAGGCGTATCTACTCACACAGGACTAGCTATGATGCTCACACACACACACACACACGGTTCACTCACTCACACAAACACTGGATCAAAACACAACACCGCTCTCTTTCTGAGGCAACTAGTTAGCTTATAGTCTATCTACAGACTATAGCTCCACACACGTCGGCCACTGCCTAACAAACTTACGTCTTCCCAAAACTCAATTAAAGAGGATGAGGATGAGGAGAAAGAGTCCTGTCGTAGCAGAACACGACAGCAAATTAGAACCAAATAAAAACAAGATATGAAATATTTTCACAAGTGAAATAAATACAATTTATAAAAGAAAATGAATGTCCTGAACAAAATCTGTAAAAAAAAAAAAAAAAAAAAAAAAAAAAAAAGTCATTTCCTGTCATCTTTAAACAAGTCAGAGACCGTGGAATTTAGAGCATATTATTAAAAGCCATCCTGTCTGTAAAGTGCAAGGGATGGCTACTTACATCGAACTGGTCCAAGGCTGAGGTGGGGGCGTTGAGGAAGGCCAGAAAAGAGTTCTGGGAGTCCTGGTGCTTCACACCTACACAAAACAACCACAATCACATCACCATGCTGTCCTAAAAGCAGCACAGAGAAAGAAGAAAACCATTGCGCTCTCCCAGTTTCATACATTGAATGTTTCTTAGTTGATGCCTAAGACCAGTTATTCCATACATAGAACAAAAAGGTCGGCACTCAAACGGAATAGATAGTGTGGGGAGGCAAAACATCGGTCAGAGGTGATGGTTCCAGTCTCACCCCTGCGCAGGCGGAGCTCCTCCGTCTCCTTCTTCAGCCTCTCGATCTCAGCTAGCAGGTCCTGGTTCTTAGTGTCCGACTCCTGCAGCTTACTGAGGAGAGAGGAGCATGGATGAGCCAGAGAATGTCAACAATGCCAAATCAGATCATGTAAGTGTAACAGAGCGATGGCTTAAGTGCACGCTCCTGACTGATTGCAATGTACTGCACTTGAACGTGCCCGATATCCCATGTTCCCTTTTGGAACAATTAAGATTCTCGAAGTCTCAGTGTAGATCTTAGACTAAGTAAGAGCGAGAGAGAGTGTGTGTGTTTATGTATGTATATACACATACATACATACACACACACACTTTTTGTGGACCAACAATTGAATCCCATTCAAAATCCTATTTTCCTAACCCCAACTCCTAACCCTAATTCTAACCCTAACCCCAACTCCTAACCCTAACCCTAATTCTAACCCTAAACCTAACCCCTAAGCCTAAAATAGCTGTTTTACAAGTGAGGACCTGCAAAATGTCCTCACTTCTCTGAATTTTCCTTGGTTTTCTCTTCCTGTGAGGACTTTTGGTACTCACAAACATAGTAAGACAGGCACACACACACACACACACAAACATATAAATGTTTATATGTGGGTATCTGTATGTATATAGATATATATTTACAAAAAAAAGATATGGTGATTTGGAAATGATGCAGACAATCTATCCACAATATTAAAGCTAATCCACCCCTAGAAAAAAAAAAAGTAAGAGCAGCAGTGGACGTACCACTCAGTGGAGATGTTCCAGGCCTTGACTTTGTTCAGTTCGTCCTGGATGATCTGTTTGGCTCTGATCTCAGCGTCCAGTGCGGACTGCAGCTCCAGACGGGCCGACATGTCCAGCTTAGCAAACCTCCGCACCTTCCACGGCATGTCCTGCTGTGGGGGGAAAGGAGGGAGAGAGAGAGAGAGGGAGAGTGAAAGGGACGTAAAGGAAGAAGGGTAAGTTCAATGCAGATGTGAGGAGAGCGGTACAGAGGTGCTTGCGTGTGTGTGTGTGTGTGTGTGTGTCTCACCGTGGCCCTGGCACCCAGGCTGGTGTTTCTCAGTCCCTCCAGCTCCTCAGTCATCTTAGTGGCCAGAGCCTGGAGGTAGCCTCGCGCGTCCTTCTCATCACTCACCCTGGAACACACACACATTACACACAAACAGAGAACACATTCACACATCATTATACAAACACCCACACTCACGTGGGCACACAGACACACACACACACCCTGTAGGTAGTACATAAACCCTGTCACACAGTCAATAAATACAGGTATATGAACAGCCCTCACAATTAACTCACTAACCGCAGTATCGGTTACATACGTTGTTATCATCGTATCCAAACTGCCACTTTAACTTGACTACAAGATTATAATACTGTTACGATAACTTGCCATTACCCTCTATTGAGTATTAGACCAAGGGTGTATCCCAAATGGCACCCTGGGCTCCGGTCAAAAGTAGTGCACTATAAAGGAATAGTGTGCCATTTGGGACGCACCCTAAATAGACCCAGAGCCAGAGTTCTAAGTGTACATACAGGACATAGAGGGTTCTAAACTTTCCTGGCCAGTACATACACATTTCCCCCACTAGAGGTCTCTATGGTCCACATAGGAGCTCTGATGAACACTAGTTACCAAAGTCTTAACGTTAACCTCAACCACAGCGCTAACCTTATGCCTAACCCTAACCTTACATTAAAACCAAAAGGGCACATTTTGGTTTTCCTGTTTCTCCTACTGCATTGGCATGGAGTGTCAGGCAAGGGGCACCACTCACCACTGTATCAGTTCAGTGTTGCAGAGTGTGTGTGTGTGTGTGTGTGTGTGTCCTGTATGTTTCTCCGTCCCTCACCACTGTATGATCTCAGTGATCTGGGCCTCCCAGTGAGCAACGCTCTCCTTCTTGTCAGCCAGCTCCCTCATCTCCTCCTCCAGCTGTCTGTTGCTGCTGCTCAGCTTCTCAAACATGGACGTCAGCTAGAGGAGAGGAGAGCAACAAAGTCAATCAGAGCCATAGATAAAAGGGTATGACAGGCTGGGGAAAGGTAGGGCAGGGTCGGAGAAGGGGAGAGAGGGACAGGGGAGAGGGGAAGGGTAAAAGAAGAGGGGAGAGAAGGGCAGGCCAGGGCGGATGCCAACGAAGGGCAGGGTGGGTGGAGAGAGGGGCTCACTAGCCATCTATATAATACATTATGATCGATGACGTGCTGATCCTAGCCCTCGTTGCAACTGGCCATTTATAAATACCTGTAGCTAGCTTGGTAATTATAAGCTACTTGACAGTTGCGGAGGGAGTGGGTTTTAGCATAATGGTTTGACAGTAGTGAAATATTACTGGTGTAATGTGTAACTGTGTTAAGTGGCAAGTAGGTTGTTGGTTGATATAGGACCAGCAAAACAATGGTAAGTGCAGGCTAACATGGACCCAGAGTTATAATACACAGTTTGAAGGATCATTTAAACATAATATAACATATTGTTTTGATTTTTGCAGTATTTCCAAACAAAAACAATTAGCTTTAGACTAGAAAAAGTATATATATATTTAATCTGATCATTCAGAGAAAGAAAAACATGTATATAATCTGATCCTTGTGTTCCGGCTTTCATGCTGAAAGCACGTGAAACAGAATGGATTTGGGTCTGTGTCCCAAATGGCACCCCTTGCCCTAATAGTGCACTACTTTTGACCAGTCCCTTCGTCAGAAGTGCACTATAAATGGAATAGGGTGTCATTTGGGACGCACACAATGATATGTGCTTCTTCCTATTCCTCCCTGGCACAGGTTGTGGATGTGTTCAGGAAGTGTTGGGGAATGTTCCCTATTTTCAACATGCACCCCGGCTGCTATCAACTTCAAGGCATTGCTTCATATTTAATATGCAATACCACAAAAACAAACATCACTTTTAATCCGATACGTCAGAACTCCTACAAAAGTATTTTGCTTGGGAACTTCCATTTCTCATTCCCATTTTTCCCCACTTCCAAAGTCAATAGTTTGGGATCCAACGGGCCGTTCCATTTGCGTGTGTAACAGGCCGTGGTCTGTTTTGAAGGTGGATATAGATGAACAGTGATTATATTGGCTTTGCCAGGAGAGAAGGGTGGGGGGGGGAGTCATATGATGTGAGAATTGGATGTGTGTGTGAGAGGGCTACGTCAGGTCAGTGCAGTGTGTGTGTGTGTATATATATATAACATCTCACCTTGTCCAGTTCACTGGAGAGCTTCTTGTTCTCCTCGGTCAAAATGACCCTCTCCCTCTCGTACTTCTGCTTGTACTCCATCTCAAACTCCTCACGTTCACTTTGGCTGCCACACACAAGAGAGACACACACATTCAGATTATCCATCATCACTTACACACACACACACACACACACACACACACACACACACACACACACACACACACACACACACACACACACACACACACACACATAAACATTAATCACACACTATACCTTTTATTCAGAGCAAGGTCAGATAAATACACGCATAGGCCAGATAAGGTGTTTTGAGACAAAGACCACTCAGATATGCCCTATTCATCTCAAAAGTTAAAGAGACTATCCAGGGGCCAGATCTGCATCCCAAATGCCAACCCATGACTTATGGGCCCTGGTCAAAAGTAGTCTACTCGTTGGGAAGAGGGTGCCATTTGCGACGCATGCCAGTTTAAACTAGGCAAGCCAGGGATGCTAAGCTGGAGGTTAGAAAAACAACGTCTTACAGCTTTTTATCCAGTGTCAGTCTGTATCAGATGTCGTTAGGTTAGAGGAATGTTGCTTCTTGGACAGAGGCAGAGGGAGATAACAAGCTAGACCTAAGGGGACTCTAAGACATGAGCTAGGTTAGAGGAGAGAAGGTAACTAACGTTAAACTACACTGTGAGTACAACACAGTAGAGGCCAGGGTGAAGTAAAATTAACCATGTTTACCTCATATAAATCTCGCTGTAAAGAAGAGGACGAGTAGACTGTCAGGTAAGTACCAAAGAGTCACTGTCCTACAAAATATGTCAACACTCCCGGTCCCAGATTAATAAACCTATTAATGGACAAAAAAGTACTTTCAAATGGAAATGTTCAAGTAGCGAGACAAACAACGGGCAGTTAGATATAAGGAACTCTAAGACATGTACAAGAGTCTTCTCAGGAGCAAGGTCACAATAGGAGGTAGGGTACCTTAGCTAGGAACATGAAAACTTGAAGCAGACTTAATATCTTAAGGAAAACCGTTCTTAACGACCTTTTGTCGTCACGTGTTTATTTCCCAAGCTATAGCACACGATATTTGACATAAAGCCGGTTATTTTGTTATTATTATTAAAAAAATGTTATTCTTCCCAATTTCGTGATAGCCAATTGGTAGTTACAGTCTTTTCCCATCGCTGCAACTCCCGTACCGACTTGGGAAAAGCGAAGATCGAGAGCTTTGTGTTTTTTGGCCATGGAAAAGGTTTGTACAGTGATACTGGTATGGTGACAGTATTAATATGAGGTATCAAGATCAAACTGAGCACAGTAGAGTCCAGGGTGAAGTAACTTTGACCATGTTTACCTCGTATAACCCTCGCTGGTAAGAAGAGGAAGAAAACAGCGGGGCATGTGTAGTATGTCTCAATATACTACAAAGAGTTTTTGACCAGAACCACATGAATGCTTTGTCTATGTCTGTAAATTGACTGTCCTATAAGTCTGAGTGTTGTGGTACAGGTGGTACAGCACATAAGCTATTATACACACAAAAAAATACATATGTAGACAGACAAGACAAAAACACACCTCTCCCTGCGCGTCTTCTCCAGTTTGTCCTTGAGGACCAGGATCTCCTTCTGCAGGGTGAGCTGCTGTCCCTCTGCATCGCGGAGCTCCTTGCGGAGGCCCTTGAGTTCGTTGGCGTGCTGCGCCTCCCTCCTGCTGAGCTCCTCCTCGTAGAACACGGTCTTCTTCTCCAGGTCGGCACGCAGCTTCCCCACCTCCTGGCTCTGGTCCGAGCCCACCACCGAAGCCGACGGCCCCACCTGCTTCTGGTTCAGGGGAAGAGAGGAGTTAGCCACACAAACACACACACACAACCAGGGGTGTGTTCATTAGTGCACGCCGGAGCAAAACGTATTGCTTCCGTCCCTGTTCCCGATTGGGCTCAAACCAGGGACCCTCTGAACACATTGAGAAGTGTTATCCATGAAGTGGCGTTATCTGTTGCGCAACAAAACAACGACTTCGAGGTCTCAGAGTGGGTGACGTCATCGATTGAACGCCACGCTCACTTGCTTGCCATTTCACATCGCTTACATGTGCGTTTCTGACTACAAGTCGCTCTGGATAAGAGCGTCTGCTAAACGGCTAAAATGTGATGTATTCTAGAAAGGGTATCTGTGTGTGTGTGTACGCGTGTGTTAGTTAGAGGTCTTCACAGATCCATCTGTACCCGAATACCCGAGACACGACCCGAGCGGGTCTGGATACAGAATTCTAAATAATGTCACTGGTCTGGGTCGGATCTGATATGATTGTCACGGGTCTTGGGTATGTGTAATTTTAACTGACTTGCTGCAGTAGAGAGAAGGAGAGAAACTGTATATTATATGCTGCTGCTCTTTGCTTTTAACGAGAGTGCGCGTATGGCTTGTTGTTGGCCAATCATAAGTCATCAAAGAGGCAATAGGCTACAGTCATAGAGCCTCCGTGTGGGGCAAAAGTTAAAATACATCTAATCAATGGACGATGGAATAAAAATGAAGGAATTAAAACTTAAAGAAGAAGGATAGGTTACAATGACCAAGAGCCAACAGGCAAGCTCCTACTTATATTCTGAACGGAGTTGTTGTTTGTAACTGTGTAGGACGAGAAAGCGCATGCAGCCTCAATTAGCCTAGCTAGCTTCTCCTGGTTTGATGCAGTCATTAAAGGTACTACGTAATCATATTGGATGATAAATAACCTAGCTATGGCAGCTATTAGTCTACTATAGAGCGAGTCGGCTTGGTTGGTTGCTGTCTCATCTCTCCTCCCTCAGTCACTCGCTCACACACACACACAGTAGCCTACACACACACAGTAGCCTACACACACACACACACACACAGTAGCCTACACACACACAGTAGCCTACACACACACACACACAGTAGCCTACACACACACAGTAGCCCACACACACACACACACACACACACACACACACACACACACACACACACACACAGCGTGGCCCTGCTAGAGAGTCACCTCTCTCTACTTCCTCTCCCTCTTACTTTATCAGCTCCGGTTATTAAAGTTGCTTAAAACATTTTCTGCTGCTTCCCTCACTCGGATCCGACCGGGTCTGGATCCGACCAGGTCTATACTGAACAGGTCTAGTTGTCTGCAGGTCCATTTCGGAAGGTGTCTCTATATTTTACAAATAAATGTATGCATATCGGGTCCGGATGGGACCTTTCTGGACCTGTGAAGGCCTCCAGTGTGTGTTACCATCCAGGCTGTATCACATCCGGCCGTGATTGGGAGTCCCATAGGGCAGCGCACAATTGGCGCAGCGTCCCCCGTGTTTGGCCAGGGAGTAGGCAATCATTGTAAATAAGAATTTGTTCTTAACCGACTTGCCTAGTTAAATAAAAAAAATAAAAACATGTTTTTACCTTTAGTCCGTCCATCTCCTCCTCCAGCTGTCTGCAGTACTGCTCTGATCGTTCTCTCAGCTTCCTCTCCTTCTGAGCGTCTGCTATCTGCTCCTCGGACTGGGCCTCCATCTGAGACACATCCAGCAAGGGGTTAATGCACGCACACACACACACACAGTAGAGGCCAACACACAGATCTTCCTTCATGTAGACATACAGACACTCACACACTAACTAACATAAATTAAACAGGTAAAAAACATCCAACACACACACCAATACTTTAAGAACCCCAGGAACCAGGCGACTACTCTACCTCCTTCTTCGACCTTTCGGCCTTGCGCACCTCCAGCCGTAGAGCCTCCACCTTCTGGGACAAACCCTCCATCTCCTCCTCCTTGTCCCGGAGCTGGCGGCCCAGGCGCTGCTTGGCTGATCGGAGGTCAGTCAGACGCTCGTTGAGCTCGGAGAACTCCAGCATTGCCAGCTTCCGCTGGCTGTGGGCTTCTTTCAACTCCTTAGACTGACTCTTCATCTTCTCACTGGCCTCTAGTAAGTCCTATAGGGAATGAGGGTTGGGATCTGATACTGAGTGACACCCAGGTGGGTGCTATATGTTGGTGGTGAATAGGGTGAGTTAACCCAATACAGTATCGAGACCTAGGGAAGACACACACCGACCGACACACACCGACCGACACACACACCTTGTGGAGGTCGTCCCTCTCCAGGTTGAGGCTCTTCATCTGTTTCTCCAGGCTCCTGATGTGTTTGGATGAGTCCTCCATTTCTCGATGGGCTGACGTAGCTTCCTCCAACTTCTGCTCCAGTTGACCTGAGTCTAACACACAGATTACAGAGGGTCAACGTTGTTAAACACAACTTCGGCCAATATACATTACATTTCCCTATGACGTAGGTTTTCGGTCATTATATATTTAATTTTACTGGTCATTTACTATGCAATTCCCATAATGAACCTGGCTGTTTACTGTATGCATTATGTCCAGGTATTACGTCTTCCTAGTCGTTACTGTCCAGCTTTTCATTATGTATGCACTTGCCCATTATGTATAATGTATTTCCAATCCGACTCTATCCATGTGTGGTAAATGCTGACCTGGCTGGAATATGTTGGTGTTCTACTACACCGTAAAATCTTTACAGTTTAATGTTTACCTGCGATCTGTTTCTTGAGGATGTCAATCTCAGTCTTCAGACTCCTGATCTCCACCTCCTTGTTAGAGGGGACGGGTGCTGGTCCTTCTCCTGACGCGTGCTGCAGGGCCTGTACTGTCTGGGTCGACTCTGGAAGAGGAGAGGTTGAAGAGAGGGTGAAAGGAGAGTCTGAAAGTGATTTCAAAGTATTAGAGAGACGGTGTGCATAAATTAAACACATTTGGAGAATGGCCTGGATGAGGAGGAGACAGGTTAAAGAAGGATTGAGACAATTGAGACATGGATTGTGTACGTGTGCCATTCACAGGGTGAATGGGCAAGACAAAATATTTAAGTGCCTTTGAACGGGGTATGGTAGTAGGTGCCAGGCGCACCGGTTTCTGTCAAGAACTGCAACGCTGCAGGGTTTTTCACATGTGTATCAAGCATGGTCCACCACCCAAAGGACCTCCAGCCAACTCCAGCCAACTTGGAGTCAACATGGGCAAGCATCCCTGTGGAATGTTTGACACCTTGTAGAGTCCATTTCCTCGATGAATGGAGGCTGTTCTAAGAGGAAAGGGGGGGGGGGGGGCATCCAACTCAATATTCATAATGTTTTGTCTAATCAGTGCGTGTATGTGTGTACCGAGCAGCTTGCGGCTGAGCTCGGTTTTCTCTTGCTCCAGGCGTCGTATCCTCCTCTCGTAGGCCTCGGTGGCCAGACTCTCCTCCAGACTGCGCTGGACACACACATCCATCTGGGCCAGACCCGAACCACCTGACTCCCTCAGACAGCCCCGGTCAGACAGGGTACTGGGAGGGGAGAAAGGGAAGAGAGGTAGAGAGAGAGAGAAGAGAGGGGGAAAGAAAGGAGAGAAAGTGAGGGGAGAGAGGGAGTGAGAGAGAAAGACAGAGAGAGCAGGGGAACCACTGTTAACAGACCATTAGCCTTCAGGCTAGGATAAGAGATAAGAAGACAAACAGACGATTCAATAGTTTCTCACTGGTGGAAAGTGAGTGCTAGTTTAAGTGTGGTTGAGGTTAGATCAGATGATAGAAAAGCAGGAGTGAAATAGCCTGGTCCCAGAACTGATTGTGCTGTATAGTCTATGCTCATTGCTATGCCAAACATGACAACGACCATATAGGGTCGGCGAGACAACACACAGGCTAGGAGTGAGGATGTATTTTTATGAATGCTGTATATATTAACAAAGCTGTGGAAGTAAATGTTGCAACTGAAGACGAGTTGTTGTTGAGCAGCCACTCACCATTTACTGGTGTAGGTGAAGCCCACGAAGGGCAGGTGGTGTCCAGAGAAGGCCGTGTGAGAGGGAGGGGGCATCGTCTCCTGACACAACACAAAACACATTGGATTAAAACACCTCAACAACACTGCCGACCGATGAGAGAGATGACGGAGCGATAAAAGACGACAACAGAGACAAAAGGCTGAGAGTAAGAAAGCCTAAGTCTTGATGTAGTCCCATAAAGAGAAAGAGAGAGACTTACCGAGTTCTTGAGACAGTCGTCGTCCACGTCAAAGTTGGAAGTGTCTGTGGGGCTGCTGACTTCTGGTATGTAGGGGGCCTCGCACGTACGGATGTTGTCCCAGTCAATGCCTGACAGGAATGACACAAATTGGCATTATAGTTTCTTACGGTTATATTTATCATAATATAAAGTTTATTGTTGTATAAAATCGTATCACTATCGTCTTTAAACGGCAATCACGATAAAAGCAGCTATCGTAATTTTGTCTTGATGATTGGAGTTAGAGTTATCGCGATAGTAGACAAAGGTTATACAGACAGATAACGCGATACAGACAGAGCTCTCTCAAAACGGTTTCAAGCCCTACCAGAGAAGAAGGGGTGAGATTTGAAGTCCTCAATGCCGTTCTGGCCCAGGCGGTGCTCCCGGCTGCAGATGAGGCGTCGGATAAGGTCCTTAGCGTCTTCAGACACGTCCGTCATCTGCAGGGGGAACTGGAAACGCTCCTGAGGACCCGGAGTGAGGAGAGGGAAAGGAGTCCGAAATATGGGATGCAGCATAAAAATATTGTTTGCGTAATGTTTTGTCAAAAATCTTTCTATATATAGTTTATTTTTACTGATCATGCATGTTCCCCTATTGTGGTAGACAGCAATATAGTTCTATACTGTTTTCTTAATAAAACAATTATAATTATTTTCCCATTTCATTCATTTATTTGTGTACATGGCCATTGACAAAGTATGCAAAAGTTGCAAAAGTATGCAAAAGTTTGGGCACCCCTCTGAGGCTGCATAATAATTTACTCTGTCGTCACAGAAAATGATCACAGTGGCATGCCATTCATTTTCTAATAAAAGCTGAGTACTGGGGTATTGTCCAGACAAATATTTTTAGTGTAGCAATATTAAGTTGTATGAAATTAAATCAGATGTGAAAAATAGGCTATGCAAAAATTTGGGCACCCTTGTCATTCTGTTGATTTGAATACCTGTAACTACTTAGCACTGATTAATTGGAACACACAGTTGGTTTGGTGAGCTCATTAAGCCTTGAACTTCATAGACAAGTGCATCCAATCATGAGAAAAGGTATTTAAGGTGGCCAATTGCAAGTTGTTGTTCTCTTTGACTCTCCTCTGAAGAGTGGCAACATGGGGGCCTCAAAACAACTCTCAAATGACCTGAAAACAAAGATTGTTCAACATTATGGTTTGGGGAAGGCTACAAAAAGCTATCGCAGAGATGTAAGCTGTCAGTGTCCACTGTGAGGAACATAGTGAGGAAATGGAAGACCACAGGCACAGTTCTTGTTAAGGCCAGAAGTGGCAGGCCAAGTAAAATATCGGAGAGGCAAAGGCGAAGGATGGTGAGAACGGTCAAAAACAGCCCACAGACCACCTCCAAAGACCTACAACATCATCTTGCTGCAGATGGTGTCACTGTGCATCGTTCAACAATTCAGCGCACTTTGCACAAGGAGAAGCTGTACGGGAGAGTGACGCACATTTGGACAAGCCAGCTTCATTTTGGAATAAGGTGCTGTGGACTGATGAAACAAAGATTGAGTTATTTGGTCATAACAAGGGGCGTTATGCATGGCGGCAAAAGAACACAGCGTGCCAAGAAAAACACTTGCTACCCACAGTAAAATTTGGTGGGGGTTCAATCATGCTGTGGGGCTGTGTGGCCAGTGCCGGTACTGGGAATCTTGTTAAAGTTGAGGGTCTCATGGATTCCACTCAATATCAGCAGATTCTTGGGAATAATGTTGAAGAATCAGTCACAAAGTTGAAGTTACGCCGGGGCTGGATATTACAACAAGACAACGACCCAAAACACTGCTCAAAATCTACCCGGGCATTTATGCAGAGGAACAAGTACAATGTTCTGGAATGGCCATCCCAGTCCCCAGACCTGAATATCATTGAGAATCTGTGGGATGATTTGAAGCGGGCTGTCCATGCTCGGCAACCATCAAACCTAACTGAACTGGAGATGTTTTGTGAGGAGGAATGGTCCAAAATACCTTCATCCAGAATCCAGACACTCATTAGAGGCTATAGGAAGCGTCTAGAGGCTGTTATTTTAGCAAAAGGAGGCTCTACTAAATATTGATGTGATTTTTCTGTTGGGGTGCCCAAATTTATGCACCTGTCTAATTTCGTTTTGATGCATATTGCACATTTTCTGTTAATCCAATAAACCTAATTTCACTACTGAAATATTACTGTGTCCATCAGTTATTTGATAGATCAAAATGAAATTGCTGATCCAAACACCCAATTATTTATAAATGGAAATCATGGAAATTGTCAGGGGTGCACAAACGTTTGCATACGACTGTAGTTCTATGCAAGACGCATTCTTTCAGCCAATATGGCCGCCAGCTGAGAGTGAAGGTATAGTTGAAAGGTGATGGGAAGGGAGAGGGGGCAGAGTTAGGAAGGCAGAGCGGAGTGGTTTGGAGTCTGGATAGGCTGAAACTAACTATGAACAGACCTGGGGTCATACGTATCAATCGTCTCAGAGTATGAGTGCGGATCTAGGATCAGGTCCCTTCTGTCCATATAATCTCATTAATTATGAACTAAAAGGCTAAACTGATCTTAGACCAGCATTCCTATTCTAGATCGCTTGATACACACACAGCCCCTGAACGAACACTCAGACCCAGTCCCAAATCGACCCCAAGCCACCTACCCCCTATGCACTTGAGAGGAATCTAGAATTGTATAGGGGTTAGGGAATAGGGGTCCTTTTGGGACTGGGCAATCAGACCCCCAAAAATAAACACTCACAGCAGCACCTAACTCCTCCTGTCGGTCGATGGAAAGGAAAAAGGAGAAAAAGGGGTAGAGAAGAAGGAAGAGTTGAACGCGTTGTAGTCAGAAAGAATAAAACAAACTGTATGAAACAGGAAGTACCTAGAACGTACAAACTCAAACATCAGCCTAACACCAAAGACCCCAACAACACCTAAATAATCACACTTGTCTTGAACAAAGGTTTGAATAAAAAATAAAAAAAAAGCTCTTATTTAAGATGAGTTTTAGTACAGTAAGTACAATGTCACTACTAGTCAGCCACTAACCAGCCCTCCTCACCTTGTGGTTCATGATCTTGCCATAGGTCTCCACCAGTGACTCTGCGTAGAAGGGGGTCTCACCATAGAGCATCTCGTACATGCACACCCCCAGGGACCACCAGTCACACTCAGGACCATACTTCCCCTTCCCGTCCTCCATCGCCTGCAGGATCTCCGGAGAGATGTAGTCTGGGGTCCCCACGGCAACCGACGACTGGACCTGAGGGAGACCAGGCACAGAAGATGAATTGATTAGTGAGTTGATAGATGGATGAGGGATCAACCACATAAATAATATAAATACTTACAGTGCCTTCAGAAAGTATTCATACCCCTTGACTTATTCCACATAATGACAAAGTAAAAACATTTTAGCAAATGTATTGAAAATTGAATATCAAATTTACACAAATATTAATACCCCCTTTTTGACATTCCAAATTGAGCTCAGGTGCATTCAATGTCCTTTGATCATCCTTGATATGTCACTACAACTTGATTGGAGTCCACCTGTGGCCAACTAAATTGTTTGGAAATGATTTAGAAAGAAACACACCTGTCTATATAAGGTCTCACATGTCAGAGCAGAAACTATACCATGAAGTCCAAGGAACTGTCCATAGATCTTAGAGACAGAAGGACAACAGTCTCTACAGCAATTCACCAATCTGGGCTTTATGGAAGAGTGGCCAGACGGAAGCCACTCCTGAGAAAAAAGCCAATGACAGTACGACTGGAGTTTGCAAAAAGGCATGTGAAAGATAGAGCATAAGGCAAAAGATTCTGTGGTATGATGAGACAATTTTTATTTTTTGGCTTGAATGCAAAGCACTATATGAAGCATGGTGGTGGCAGCATCATGCTATGGGGATGCTTTTCAGAGGCAGGGACTGGTAGACTAGTAAGGATAGAGGGAACAATGAATGGAGTCAAATACAGGCAAATCCTTGATGAGAACCTGCTCCAGAGTGCAAATGACCTTAGACTGGGGCGAATATTTACATCCCAACAGGACAATGACCCCAAGCATACAGCCAAAGCAACGGTGGAACGGCTTCAAAACGAGAATGTGAAAGTCCTTGAGTGGCCCAGCCAAAGCCCAGACTGAAAATCTGTGGAAAGACTTGAAGATTGCTGTTCACCTCCGCTCCCCATCTAACTTAACAGAGCTTGTGAAAATCTGCAAGGAAGAATGTGAGAAAATACTCAAATCGACTCAAAGCTGTAATCGCCGCCTAAGTAAATAAAAAGTATTTATTATAAATGAATACTTATGAGTGATTTTCTATAAATGAGCTAAAAAGTCTAAAAACATGTTTTCACTTTGTCATTATGGGGTATTGTGTGTAGATGGGTGAGAAATAGTTCATTATTGAATTCAGACTATAACACAACAAAATGTGAAATAATAAGGGGTACTTGGGGCTCCCGAGTGGCGCAGTGGTCTAAGGCACTGCATCTCAGTGCTAGAGGCATCACTACAGACACCCTGGTTCGAATCCAGGCTGTATCACAACCGGCCGTGATTGGGAGTCCCATAGGGCAGCGCACAATTGGCCTAGCGTCGGCCGAGTTGTATTGTAAATAAGAATTTGTTCTTAACGGACTTGCCTAGTTAAATAAAGGTAAAAACATTTTTTTGCATGTCTACAGTGAGTTTGGAGTCAAATACATCCACCAAACCTGAACAAGACCATGCCATAGAGTTCATACTACATAAATAATACTTAACTGAGACTGGGCCAAAGGAGCATCAGTCACAGCAGCTTTAGAGAGACGGGTCCTCTAAGGTCTCAACTCATTCATCAAAGCCAAGTAACCAACCCCTTTGGAGCAGCTCAACTAGAGGAAGTGTCTTAACCACAGGCAGAGCCATGAAATCCGCCAGAAGGGAGGCCTAGAGGGGGGTCGGGGGTTGATTGGTTGAAGGTTTGGAGATGTTTGGTTTGGAACATAGCCGTGTGTGTGTGCGCATGTGTGTGTGTGCTCACCGTGCCGTCCTCCATGAGTTTAAGGCAGGAGCCAAAGTCAGCCAAGCGGATGTGGCCGTTCATATCCATCAGGATGTTGTCTGGCTTGATGTCCCTGAGAGAGACAGACAGAGACACCAAACTAAATATACTGATACCTCAGGGGAAGAAGGATGGATGGAAGGATGATACCGCAGAGGAAGAAGGATGGATGGAGGAAGCGGGAGTGAAATAAAACAAAATACACTTATATCCCAGAGTGGGAGAATGGGAGAGAGAATGAACGAGAGCGAAAACAACGTAAACGCAACACTAGTGATTGTTTGGTGTGTTAGAAGGAGACAGATTTTGGTTCTGTAGAGAGTGTGATTTCTTCTGGATACCTTCACGTCTCCTCTCATTAAGTCTTGTGTTTATTTGGTTATGCACGCACAGGGTTACGCAGGTACGCACGCACGCGCACACACACACACACAAACACGCACAGACTAAGACTTGTCTAACGGTCTCACCGCCATAGTCTTTTACAGAAGCCATTATCTAGCCTCGGTGTGGTGGGAGATGAGCTAAGGAGGGTTAAATGTGGGTGAGAGGTGGACATGTGGTCTGGCTAGTGGCTAGGCTTGGTTATCCCACACAGCTCAAAGTAACCCTTCCCTGACCAGGAGACCCTGTCCTGGCCACAAGTCTGAGAAGGCTTTACATCCCACTTAATGCAGACAATGTCAAGCCCATGTCTCCACAGTTCCCCTTATCAATACACTATCCATGCACAAAACATAACAGTGTAGCTGAAGCAAATTCCAGTGACGCACCAGTTGAAAGGAGGGGTGTAGGTGGCAGTGGGTACAGTGCACCCTGCTCTGGGCAGGGAGGGAGGGGTGTAAGGGGGGGTACCCCCTACGCATAAGCAGGTGCATAGAGGTAAACAGAAGCCCTGGTTTGCTGAGGGGTGGGTTACCAAAAGAACAAAGGCTTCTCACTGGACAGCAGGATGCTGAGGCTGTGACCCAAACGGCACCCTATTACCTATGTCTTTGACTGATCACTGACATGCCTTCTCTTCAGTACAAACTCCATTTCCCAGTGTGCACCTCTCTCCACACCTCTGCTCCATCTACTTAACACCTCTATGGGTGTCTCTAACCTCTCACTTTCCTTATAGGCTCAAACCTGGCCTTAGCCTGCATCTCTCTCTCTATGTATGTGTGTGTGTGTGTGTGTGTGTGTGTGTGTGTGTGTGTGTGTGTGTGTTCCTCCTCCAGATAAACCAATTAGTAGCCAGTGAAACCCTGCGCCACTAACAAGCAGAGATCAAACAAACAGAACATGGCTACCACCCCTCTTTCCTACCATCTCTACCCCTCCCGGTCTCTTTCGATTGTCATCTCTACCTCCCTCTCTGACATTCCCTCGCTCTCTCTTCTTCTCCCATCCAATCTATAATTCCTCACTCCCTGTAAGGCTGCGGTGACTCGACAGTGGGCGGCGAGGGCAGGTTGATGCCTCCAGGGCAGACTAGGCTGGCTAACATGGCTAACATTAGCGGTTGTTCCCTATTACATATCACAGGGAATGCTAACGCTAAGCTAGTTAGCGTAGCGCATTGCTAATTGGGCTGCTCTGTCTCAAGCAGGGCAGGGCTCCTGCGGTCTTAAGGAAGAAGCAGTGGGGCTGAGAAGGAGGTAATCTCCTTTAAGACCTCAAAAGCATCCATCTGTGAGGGCCATCTGGACACCACACACACAAACAGGGGCGGACTGAGGCCGGTTGGACGTGCTACCAAATTCTCTAAAACAACACTTATGGTAGATAAATAAACATTAAATTCTCTGGCAACAGCTCTGGTGGACATTCCTGTAGTCAGCATGCCAATTGCACACTCCCTCAAAACTTGACACATTTGTGGCATTGTGTTATGTGACAAAACTGCACATTTTATAGTGGCCTTTTGTCCCCAGCACAAGGTGCACCTGTGTAATGATCATGCTGTTTAATCAGCTTCTTGCTATGCCACACCTGTCAGGTGGATGGATTATCTTGGCAAAGGAGAAATGCTCACTTACAGGGATGTAAACAAATGTGTGCACAAAATTGGAAAGTAATAAGCTTTGTGTGCGTATGGAACATTTCTGGATCTTTTATTATTTCAGCTCATGGACCACACTTTACATGTTGCATTAATATTTTTGTTCAGTATAGTTTAGGTCTGGGACTGTATAAAATGTGCGCTCGTTAGCATTTATTTAGCATTCGTTATGGGATTTTACATGTACTTGTTAGCATTGCTAACCTACAGATCTCAGTGGGGTTCTGTGCCGGTATTACCGAATATCCCGGGATGTTACAAGGTCGGTATGAAGGTATGACAATATGGATACCACCCAAGCCTACCTTATATGTTAGAAAAGTCAAGCTAATGACTTAGGCTATATTGCAAATTAGTGTTCATTACTATTACAGAGCTCCAGACTAACATTTCCCCTGGTGCCACCAACTTTTACAGTTAGTGGCACCAGCCCATGATTTCGTCTGACCGAAATCATGAGTATTCATAAAGTAAGTCATATTGTTTTATTAAGAAGTATGATAAACAGACTGCTAAGGTATTCAATAAATAAGTTGTTTCATCTAACTCGTCCAAGCAGGAATGCATGATTAAATATATATATAGTGCAACCTAATCCAATGATTGTCATACATTTGGGTTGACAAGACTAGTAGTATATTTTACTGTCAAAATAGAACTACAGAATTGTTGTTATTTTATTATTAAATTGTTTTATGAATTACATACATATTTATGTGTACTAAGTAATATCTTAGGCTAATTCATTTGGGTTTAAACACCTGAGGAAGTGGAAACAAAGTACATTAACTAGATCGCAAACTAAATATAAATAAAATACCCATCCAACAGTAAATGTTAAGTCCTAAAAACACGTTGCAATTGTAGGCTACTACCCATGAGACCTATAGGCCTTTGCCCTCGCAACGGCTGGTGCCCATTTTGTGCACGCGCTGCTCCATATCTCAAAGCCATATCAAATATCTTGGTTATAAAACAGTTGCAATTGAGCAGTAAAATGAGAGTTGAGAAATAAATCATACCTACAGAAAGCGGAGACCCTCCTCTCTTCGACAGAGACAAGAATCCTAAGCTGTGTTTTTCCCACAATTGCATTTTGAAATGTTATACGATCAGAATGCATTTTTATCTTGAACACATGGGGGGAGAGGAGAGTGGCTCGCTCATTACAGCAGCCGGCCTCACTGAGGACACAGGCACAGGGCAGATCCTTTCATTACAGGAATCATGAGGATACAGCACTTTACTGTTTGACCAAATCATAGTATTAGCCGCCCGAAAAATAGAACGTTTTGAATGAGTGCTCCTTCTACATTTATAGGCACGTTTTTTTATGATCCATGATCTTGGCTGTCTAACTGATGATATAGTCGGAGCAGGGCTCTTTTCTGATGCCGCGTTTGACTTTGAATGTGAGTTTGCGTGACCTCGGCTCATCTTGGTAGGGCCAAAGGGCATTGCTCTTGCCACTGTTACCATGGTGACTTTATGATATTAATAGGTAATGAGATGTCTGTGGCCAGTGGTCAGTGCAATGGTCCATCTGATAAAAGAGGTTGGTCCCTTAGATCATTGGGAGGAAACAGGGCTGTGGAGCACACATGGTCCTGATCAATAATATAAACACACATATGGCCCTGATCAATAGAAACACACACACACACACACACACACACACACACACACACACACACACACACACACACACACACACACACACACACACACACACACACACACACACACACACACACGCTCATTGCACACACAACGCGGGTGCACACACACACACACACACACACACACACACACACTGACACAAACACACACTGACACACAGGCCAGATGCTGGCCCTGCAAAGTGAGCTAGGTCATGCTGAGTGGGTCCATTGAAGTGTTTGTTAGTCCCAGTGGGAGGCCATGCAGATCACTGACCACTGGTCAGCCTCACACACAGCCCTCCTCACACACACTAGAGACTGACTAATGAGGAGGGGAATAGCCACTACACTCTGTAAATGTTTTATATATTAATGTAACCATTAGGCCTACTTCTCCTAGGTAGGTTATTGTCATTGAGATATTGTCATTAAACAGTGAGCTGTTTTAGTGGCACTGACAAGTCACTATGCTTACAGCGGTACTTAACATATGCAGGACTGAACTACTTGACTTACATAGACCATTTATATAACTAGGCCGTCCTTATTTCAGAAATGTGGCCTATATGCACTGATTCAAGCTATTTTAAATGGGCCTTATATTAGATAAATTACAGGGTTAGCCTAATGCACTGTCCTTTCAGTAAGTCACACCCACAGCAACACACACAGAGAGAACACACGCTCCAAGGGGGACCTTCCCTTGCTGTATCCACCCTCCACAAACCAAGCATGCCAATGTCTCACAAGAGGGCCGAACACACCCCCGCGCACCCAGTCATTACCGTCCCAAAACGTCTCAGAGGGCCTCAAAGGGGAATGACACATCAACCGTCACCACCACAGTCCCCCCCCCAAAAAAAAACACTATACAATTAGTGGGTCCCCAATGCTACACTGAGTCTATACTACCGCTCTGCTATAGGAGATCAATGCTACTACAGGCCAGTCAGGCACACCCTAACTCCTGTGTGCTTCTTTCCCTCCTCTCTCTTCTGTTCCTCCCTCTATCTGTCCTCTATCTCGCTTTGTCCTCTCTTCCCCCCTCCCGCTCCCGATCGGTCTCTCCTCCTCTCTCACTCTCTCCTCTGTCCACCCCTTCCATCTCTCCATCCCTCCCTTTTGGGGACACAAACAAATCGTTGGTCCGAGGCCTCTTCAGTCAAGACAGTCATTATGCAGTCTGGTGACCACTTCCTGTGTGTGAGAGGGAGAGTGTTTTCCATCATACGGGCACCAGATATCCCATGAGCTTTTGAGGCTGAGGGCTTTTCCTATTGGCTGTCACATCCCTTATCACAAAACTCTCTCACAGCCAGGGAGTTAGTCAGGGGACCAACACAAAACATCTATATGATTTTGAGAGTTTTTGGCGCTTGCAACGGCAGGATAGTGGGTTTGATTCCCGGGACCACCAGTATGTAAATAATGTGTGCAAACAAGTCGCTTTGGATAAAAGCATCTGCTAAATGGTACATATCATCATCATCATCATAATGTGAATGAGACTTGAGGGTCATATTTTGAATACCTAGCTTTGGAGCCACAAAGGAGCCAAATATTTCACTGTTCATACAGGTGGCTTGGACAAATTAGTCTTCATGAGTCATTAATACAACACACGTTAACAAACACTCACGTGTGTGTGTGTGTGTGTGTGTGTGTGTGTGTGTGTGTGTGTGTGTGTGTGTGTGTGTGTGTGTGTGTTAGTGACTCACCTGTGGACGTAGTGCAGTTGGTGCACTGAGTCAATAGCCAACACCATCTCAGCTAAATAGAATCTTGCCATGTCCTCCGGCAACCTGTCTTCAAACTTACTAAGCAGGGTGAGCAGGTCCCCACCCACATAGTAATCCATCACCAGATACTGTAGAGGGGAAAGTATAATATTAATATCACTGACAATGTAGTGATAATAATATTACTGTAACATTCTCTGTATTCCTCAACTTCCTGCCTCTATCTTTCCTCTTTACTTTCTTCAGGCCCTACCCAGTTTTCCTTACTCTCCTTTCTCATCCTGCCATTCTTTCAGCCTACTCCATCCCTCCTATAATTTTTTTCATCCCGGCCCTCTTCACAGCTTGTGTACATCCCAAACAGCACCATATTCTCTATTACACTACTTTTGACCAGAGCCTTTTTCCCTGGTCAAAGGTAGTGCATTATAAAGGGGATAGGGCGCCATTTGAGAAGCAAGCCTTCCCAACCCCTTAAAACATACTGAAAACATGAAAAGGGGGGAAATGGATGGAGGGGTAGCGTTCCAACATGGGTCCATGCATGGTGTCAATACCACATTGACTCTTTGGATTGACCTAAAGATAACATTTGTAACACCGAGGGGCGTGTCCAGGTTAACAGTTGTTATGGGATTGCCCAGCACCCCTGCCATATACCCTATTGAGTGCACTACTTTTAATTGTTTTTTGTTTTATTTAACTAGGTAAGTCAGTTAAGAACAAATTCTTATTTACAATGACGGCCTACCACGGCCAAACCCGGACGACGCTGGGCCAAATTGTACGCCGCCCTATGGGACTCCCAATCACGGCTGGATATGATACAGCCTGGATACAGGCCCTGGTCTAAAGTAGTACACTAAATAAATATGGAAAAGGGTGCCATTTGAAATGTGAAAGAGGGATGGCCAGTCTAAGGAACAGTGGGAGCCAATGAGAGTCCATTAGAATGCTGCTTAGTCAATCAGCTGTCCCGTCACTATTCTTTACCCTCCTCATGTTCATTGGTCACCATATAAAACTCATTGACATACAGTATATTGAAAGCCTATGAAGTGTTTTACGTTAGAGGAGATTTTACCAGGTTGTTGTCGTCCTGGAAGGCGTAGTGCAGGGTGGTGATCCACTGGCTGTCCCCGTTCACCAGCACGTCCCGCTCCTCCCGGAAACACGCCGTCTGAGGGAGAGGTCAAAGGGCAACCGTCATACAAACAGAATGAATAGAATGTAGCTACTTTCATTGGTACACACTATGCGACATCACTCTTTGGTCCAACCCAGTGCTTCTTTTGGGCAGGAGTTCACCGGAACTAAGGACTGGCACCTCACATTTTCTTCTTCTTGACTTCCTGCACCTCTTATAAAATATCAGCTAAAAAGTATTGCCATTTGAAATGTGAAAGGGGGATTCTGTGCAAACACACGGACCACTGTGAACGTCTGCATTAGCGTCAGGGGAGGCCAATGAGAAAAGCACAGAGCAGTAACAGATATACTGTACACACCTCACATAGTAAAAAAATATATATACATAAAAATAAAACTTAATGATGTAGTCAAATTCGGATATAATATTCTAAACTTGACTGAAAATGTCATGAAAATCTTGCTTTGCATGTTTTATGTAAAGCATGTTTTATGCAAAACCCAGAGTTACATAATGCTATCTCCAGCATTTAGCCCTGAGGAGTGTTGTAATACTTGCCCTACTGTATACCAGGGTATTTCAAAATACTGATGGTATGATTTTCAATACTTTTAAACAACAATAATAACAATAATATTTGGGGCGGTTGGGGGAACCCACACCTCACGGGGGCTGCATGCTACGCCACTGCTTATAAGTTAAGTTTAACTATAAGTATAACTGTTGTAAGCATGTAGCCCTAAGTATTGCTGTAATGCTATGGCTGTTGTTGGTGGTATCCAGTGCTCACCTCAGCTCTCTTCAGCATCTCCCACTTGTTTAGGATCTTCATGGCAAACACCTTGTCTGCATTCTTCACTTTGACCACAGCAACCTACAGGAAACAGAGGAGAGAGGTAGTTAGAGGATGAGGGAGAAAGTTTCCATCCACCATATTCATTACATCTATCCTGTCATGTTCAATAGGGCAAACCACAGGAAGAAGTTCAGGTAAAATCTCTCAGTTTCAGAACGTTCTCCCTACTGAACATGACCCACATCTATAAGAACCGGGAAGAGGAGTGACCGAGGGAAGAAGGGAAGGGAACATCTTTGTCCATAAAGTCAGAGGAGGAGAGGAGTAGGGGAAGAGAAAGGAAGTGGGACAGGAAGTGACCTCGGACACAGCGGTAGTGACCTGAGACACACCACCTGGATCCTCTTACACACACACACACACACACACACACACACACACACACACACACACACACACACACACACACACACACACACACACACACACACACACACACACAGCTGGGATCCTTTCAGCTCAAGGACCTTGACGTGCCACTTACAGTCGCACGGCAGCACAAATACACTGACTTCAAATGGGTTTGCAGCAGGGTAGTTCCATTTGATTTCAATAACGTTTTGACCTCACACCTTTTGATTTGAACACAACTTTTTATACATATTTACCCATGGTAGAAGTGGTTGGAAAGTAACTTTTTGGACCCGAATGCCAAAACATTTAGAAGATAGAGGTGCTCAAAGTTGACCCATTTTGCATATCCCACCATACCATGAGACACCAATGTCTTTATCACTGGAAAAAAGATAAAGGGTTGAATTTGATATCACTTAAAAGCTTGTCAAACTATTTTGGGGGGGAAAATATGTTTTAAATAAAAATAATGTATTATTTTTACCTTTAACAACAAATATCTATATTTTCAAAAATGTTGTAGCTTAGACCCTATTTTACATCATCTGAGGTGTTTGTGTTGTGCCCGTCATCGGTTGGGACACAGCATGTTCTTAAATACAGGGTGGATGTCATATTTTGGCTGATAAATGTACTAAAATGGGAATAAATCTAAATGTCAACTTTCAAATGGTAGCATAAAGATGGTTGGAGGTCCACACATCAGAGAATGTTGACTTGAATGGGAATATCAGTTGTTTTAAATTATACTGTCAATTTGCCATAAGAAACCTATTTCAGATTATATAGATAATAGAATATACATTCCTATTTTAGTTGACATTCGACGGTGGTTGGACCAGCGGCCATCTTTGTGGTAGTAAATGGAAGAAAAAAACTAAATTAAAATGTCAATGATTTACCAGCTAATCGCAGTGGTTTGAAGGGACAACACAACTGACAGCGGGCACAACACCAAAAAAGTAAGGTCTAAACTACAATATGTGAAAATTAAAAATATATAAGTTTACGCATTTAGATAATTGATGTTAAAGTGTTTTTTATTAAGAAATTACTAAATAGTTTGACAACTCTGTAAGCTTTTAAAAAACTACTACCATGGGCAAAAAAATCTAATCAAACGGTGTACGGTCAAAAGGTGATTGAAATCAAACGGAACGCCCCGGCAAGGATAGGATACCTAGCTAGCTGAGCTACTACTAAGTGCTAACGTCTCTGACGCAACCACAGGCAGCCCCCATTGTAAGGCCTGAGTGTAGTAAACAAGAGCATTCCTAAAACTAGTTGAATTGCAACCGGAGCAAGGCCAGATGACTTCAGCTAGCAGGATTCCTCCCTCCTGCTTGTCTGCCTGCCAGAAGACACAAGAGAAAGCCTTTTTCACCTCAACTTCGCAACTCCCTCCGTCCGCCATGCGAGGAATTTAAACCACCAATCACCCACTCAGTCACACAAACACAAGGAAGCATGTATGTACACACACACATACGCAATACACACATACACACATTCACACGACAAAATTAAATGCAACACACAAAAACTCAGACAACACACACACACTCGAGTAGAATCTGTAGTACATTAAATGAGCGGGAGAAAAAGAAGGAGAGCGCTAAATGCTAAGATAACATTCCTCTGCTGTTTGGGTTTCCCCCTGGTGAACTGATGGGGGGGGAAAGGAGAGGAGAGGACTGTTCTGGGCAGTGATATAAAAAACATTCATCAGGAGAGCCCAAACATCACACAAAGACGCCAAGATCGCTCTCCCAGCGCACAGTCAGACGCCATCTCTCTCCCAGTTGACAATAGGAAGATGAAATAAAAATATCCTGCTCAGAAGATGTCCTCTTTTTCCCCTCTGCTTTCTGTTCCCACTCCTACAGTTGAAGTCAGAAGTTTACATACACCTTAGCCAAATACATTTAAACTCAGTTTTTCACAATTCCTGACATTTAATCCTAGTAAAAATTCCCTGTCTTAGGTCAGTTAGGATCACCACTTTATTTTAAGAATGGGAAATGTCAGAATAATAGTAGAGAGAATGATTTATTTCAGCTTTTATTTCTTTCATCACATTCCCAGTGGGTCAGAAGTTTACATACACTCAATTAGAATTTGGTAGCAATGCCTTTAAATAGTTGAACTCGGGTCAAACGTTTCAGGTAGCCTTCCACAAGCTTCCCACAAAATGTTGGGTGAATTTTGGCCCATTCCTCCTGACAGAACTGGTGTAACTGGGTCAGGCTTATAGACCTCCTTGCTCGCACACGCTTTTTCAGTTCTGCCCACAAATTTTCTATAGCATTGAGGTCAGGGCTTTGTGATGGCCACTCCAATACCTTGACTTTGTTGTCCTTAAGCCATTTTGCCACAACTTTGAAAGTATGCTTGGGGTCATTGTCCATTTGGAAGACCCATTTGCGACCAAGCTTTACATTTCCTGACTGATGTCTTGAGATGTTGCTTCAATATATACACAATTTTCCTTCCTCATGATGCCATCTATTTTGTGAAGTGCACCATCCCTCTTGCAGCAAAGCACCCCCACAACATGATGCTGCCACCCCCGTGCTTCACAGTTGGGATGGGGTTCTTCGGCTTGCAAGCCTCCCCCTCTTTCCTCCAAATATAACGATGGTCATTATGGCCAAACAGTTTTGTTTTTGTTTCATCAGACCAGAGGACATTTCTACAAAAAGTACGATCTTTGGCTTATTTATGACGATTTTGGAGCAGCAGCGGCTTCTTCCTTGCTGAGCGGTCTTTCAGGTTAAGTCGATATAGGACTCGTTTTACTGTGGATATAGATACTTTTGTACCCGTTTCCTCCAGCATCTTCACAAGGTCCTTTGATGTTGTTCTGGGATTGATTTGCATTACTTTCACACCAAAGTACGTTCATCTCTAAGAGTCTCCTTCCTGAGCGGTATGACGGCTGTGTGGTCCCATGGTGTTTATACTTGCGTACTATTGTTTGTGAACGTGGTACCTTCAGGCGTTTGGAAATGGCTCCCAAGGATGAACCAGACTTCTGGAGGTCTACAATTTTTTTTGTCTGATTTCTTTTGTCTGATTTCTATTCCCATGATGTCGAGCAAAGAGGTACCGAGTTTAAAGGTAAGCCTTGAAATACATCCACAGGTATACCTCCAATTGACTCAAATTATGTCAAGTAGCCTATCAGAAGCTTCTAAAGCCATGACATCATTTTCTGGAATTTTCCAAGCTTTTTAAAGGCACAGGTAAACTTCTGACCCACTGGAATTGTGATATTGTGAATTATAAGTGAAATAATCTGTCTGTAAACAAATGTTGGAAGCATTACTTGTGTCATGCACAAAGGAGATGCCCTAACAGACTATAGTTTGTTAACATGAAATCTGTGGAGTGGTTGAAAAATGACTTCAACCTAAGTGTATGTAAACGTCCGACTTCAACTATGTATGTATGTATGTATGTATGTATGTATGTATGTATGTATGTATGTATGTATGTATGTATGTATGTATGTATGTATGTATGTATGTATGTATGTATGTATGTATGTATGTATGTATGTACGTACAGTGGGGAGAACAAGTATTTGATACACTGCCGATTTTGCAGGTTTTCCCACTTACAAAGCACGGCAGGACCAGGTCATTGACCAGGTCCTGCCGTGTAGTTCTGGGCTGATCCCTCACCTTCCTCATGATCATTGATGCCCCACGAGGTGAGATCTTGCATGGTGCCCCAGACCTAGGGAGATTGACCGTCATCTTGAACTTCTTCCATTTTCTAATAATTGTGCCAACAGTTGTTGCCTTCTCACCAAGCTGCTTGCCTATTGTCCTGTAGCCCATCCCAGCCTTGTGCAGGTCTACAATTTTATCCCTGATGTCCTTACACAGCTCTCTGGTCTTGGCCATTGTGGAAAGGTTGTAGTCTGTTTGATTGAGTGTGTGGACAGGTGTCTTTTATACAGGTAACGAGTTCAAACAGGTGCAGTTAATACAGGTAATGAGTGGAGAACAGGAGGGCTTCTTAAAGAAAAACTAACAGGTCTGTGAGAGCCGGAATTCTTACTGGTTGGTAGATGATCAAATACTTATGTCATGCAATAAAATGCAAATTAATTATTTAAAAAATCATACAATGTGATTTTCTGGATTTTTGTGTTGTTCTCCCCACTGTATGTATGTATGTATGTATGTATGTATGTATGTATGTATGTATGTATGTATGTATGTATGTATGTATGTATGTATGTATGTATGTATGTATGTATGTATGTATGTATGTATGTATGTATGTATGTATGTATGTATGTATGTATGTATGAATGACTCTGCTATTGTAGGGTGCATCAGGGGTGGGCAGGAGGAGGAGTACAGGAGCACAATCAGTGACTTTGTGTTGTGGTGTGAGCAGAACCATCTTCAGCTCAACATCAGCAAAACAAAGGAGATGGTGGTGGACTTCAGGAGAACCAAGGCACAACTGACTGCAGTCCCTATACAGGGGATGGATGTGTAAATGGTTGGGTCATACAAGTTCCTGGGAGTCCATATGGACAACAGGCTGGAATGGGCTGGTAACACCGGGGCCCTGTACAAAAAGGGCCAGAGCCGACTACTTTCTGAGGAGGCTCAGGTCCTTCAACGTGTGCAGTAAACTACTGCATACCTTCTACCAGTCTGTGGTGGCCAGTGCCATCTTTTTTGCAGTGGTGTGCTGGGTAGCAAACATCAAAGCCGGTGATGCTTCTCGGGTAAATAAGCTGATCAGGAAGGCTATCTCTGTCCTGGGGATGAGCCTTGACACTCTAGAGGAGGTGGCGGAGAGACGGATCCTGGCCAAACTGCTGGCCATCATGGACAACGTCACCCACCCTCTGCACGCTATGGTTATGACGCAGAGGAGCACTTTCAGTCACAGACTGATCCCACCACGGTGTGCCAGAGAGCGCTACAGGAGGTCCTTCCTGCCGGCGGCTATTAGACTATATAATGCCTCACCGGGGTGCCGTGCCGTCGGCAACATAGATCTGGAACTGTTGGGGTGCTAGGACCTAGTTTAACAATTATGCATCCATCCGTGAGTAACTCTGGTCCGTCAGCACTCATTCACTCAGGACCTATTTATTCATACAGGTCTGTATATACATACTCATGTACAGTTGTTATATCATATCACGTGCAATATTGCTAGTAATTATTGGACCTAACTTACGTAGGCATTCACTCAGGAATGCATATTAGTATCCTGTCAATTGCACCTTTTCTCATTGCTTTTAGTATATCGAATGAGCAATACGTGCAGTTGTCTGTAATTAAACCCTGCGCACTAAGGACTGTATTTTAAGGGAATTACTACCCCAAATTATATCATACACACATTTAGCTATTAAAGTATTTCTTCCTGTCATTTACCTGTACAATTTGTGTAACCATGCAAGTATTCACTTATCTGTAAATATAACTGTATACTTAACTGTACAGCTAATTTAACCATGCAAACTTTTCACTTACCTGTTCATTTACCCAGTCTGTCTATTAAGTAAACTATTATTACCCTCGCTCATATCATATGCATTTTTAGCTACTGAAGTATTTCTCTGCCATCGACCTGTATAGTATAGTTAACCATCCAACATCCACCAATGTATAGTGTACATATTCAGCCAACCACCCATACTATGCTATGTCTTTTTTATAGCTTTTATTTTTTTGCACTCCAGATATTGTATTTCTATACTATTTCATACTGCCGCTCTATGTATCATGTACCGTGTATCTGTCTTTTGTTTACTTTTGTTGTGGCATTTTGCCACAGTTTGACTAGGAGCCAGCTGAACCGAAGCATGCGGAAGGAAGCCTTTAGGCCTACTTCAACACAAGGTACAGTACACCACAGGGGCCTATATCATAAATAAAATAAGTAGAGTCAACCGTGAGGCTGTAGTTTAGCTAACAACAGAAATAGCTCTAGCACGGGCGAACACCGCTGCTAGCCTGTCAGGGATAGTGACCAGGGCTAGAGCACAACCATGTTATTCTTTCATTCACCGTGAAATAAAACCCCAATAAAAAGGGTCTGAAACAGGCCCTATGAGCCTCAGCATTGGGCAGAGCTCCAACCAACCCATTCCACCACACATGGGTTAAAACACCATTCAAAATCTTTCAAATACTTTGAGCGATTTCTCTAACCTGCCTGGACCAACAGGCGCCAAGACAGCTTTTACCCCCATGCCATAAGACAGCTAAATAGCCATAAGACTGCTAAATAGTAAAATAATAGTTACACAAACTACCTGCACTGACCCCATCTTGCACTGACCCTACGCACACTCACTAGACTATATATACACACACACACACACAAACTACATTGACACACACGCATACCGACAACAAACACACACACACACGCACTTTTACACTCATCATTTGCTACTGCTACTCTGTTCTTTATTATACATGTATTATTTATTTTAGTTAAGAACAAATTGTTATTTACTACGACGGCCTACCCTATGGGACTCCCAATCACGGCCGGATGTGATACTGCCTGGAAACTAGCTATGCACTGTAGTGACGCCTCTTGCACTGAGATGCAGTGCCTTAAACAACTGCGCCACTCGGGAGCCCGATCATCTATCCTGATGTCTAGTTACTTTACAATGCCTTCATGTACAAATCTACCTCAAGTACCTCATACCTCTGCACACTGATCTGGTACTGGTAGTGGGACCTTTTATAGACAGGTGTCTGCCTTTCCAAATCATGTCCAATCAATTGAATTTACCACAGGAGGACTACAATCACGTTGTAGAAACTTCAAGGATGATCAATGGAAACAGTATGCACCTGAACTCAATTTCGAGTCTCAGAGCAAGCAGTCTGAATACTTATGGAAATAATGTATTTCTGTTTTTATTTTTAATACATTTGCACAAAAAAAAAATCTACACACAGTATTGTGTGTAGATTGCTGAGGAAAAACATGTATTTAATCAATTTTAGAATAAGGCTGTAACGTAACAAAATGTGGAAAAAGTCAAGGGGTCTGAATACTTTCCAAAAGCACTGTAAGTAATCCTTTCATGGTAAAGTCTACACCAGTTGTATACGGCACGTGACAAATACAATTTTATTTAGATTTCTTAAGAGTGTCAGATGGGTGGGGTTTGCCAGTTTGGAACTATTCTACTGGTCCATGAAGCCAGGCAAGCACAATCAACCACAGATAAATTTAACCCTGGTATGCCAGCAGCACAGCAGCTAGCCTAAATAGCTATAATATACAAAGACCATGTGTCACACATCATGTAACCTTACACGGCTGAGATTATGCTGCCATTGGTAGCTACTTGCCTAGCTCTCCAACATTCCCCAGGTTTGACATCACTCGCAGTAGAAGACATAATAATAACTATATTTCAATTCATGCCCCCGAGCCGCGATGAAAAATAAGGGTTGGTTTAAGTTTCATCTGTTATTATTTTTTTTAATAACGACAATGAGGAAAATATTAAAGCATTTTCTTACATGTTGAGTCATGCATATAGCATGTGGCCTAGTGACCCATGTCTTATTTCTGGGATCACACTGTGCACAAACTATCAAATATATATCAACAATTGCCCAGAACTATATTGTCTTTGCATACATTGTTCTGTTTTTTTTGTGACTGTCTCTAGGCTACACTTAAAATGCTTTTTCTTTGATGATGTCTTGCAAGCTTTCTATTGAGGTTCAAACTTCAAGAATACTTCCTGGTGAAATAAGGTTATAAAAAAGTACAATCAAAAGGCACCCCAAAAAAAACATACCTCTCCAAAGGCTCCTCGTCCAATCACCTTGAGGATCTCAAAGTCCTCTTTGTGCAGGCGCATCTGTTTCACCTTGGAGGTGAAGGGTTTGGCTGCAGGAGGAGAGAGAGGTTAGAATTCTGAGGACTTAAAACAGTGAACTTTGAACTTGACCTGAGAATGTGCAAACTAAAAAAGTTGCGCATCATGATTAAATTCATAAAACAACAAAACAGCAACTCAGAAATACATTTTTAGCTGGATAGTAAAAAACCTGACACAAAGCAAGTGGCACACGGGTAAATCCAATTGTATTTAATATTTTTTTTTGGCCATGTTTTTTTAAACATTCCATAATGTTTTCCATTTGAAGAAGTGATCAGAAAGTGACTTTTTGTACCTGAATGCCAAAACATTCAGGAGATAAAGTTGCTCAAAGCTGACCCATTTTGCATATACACGTTGAGTATGATATAATTTAAAAGCTTACAAATAGGGTTGTCAAACAATGTAAACATTTCTTGAAATTTGTTATTTTCTGTAACGTTTTACCCCTTTTTCTCCCCAATTTCGTGATATCCAATTACAGTCTTGTCCCATCGCTGCAACTTCCCTACGGACTGAGTAGAGGCAAAGGTCAAGAGTCATGCGTCCTCCAAAACACAACCCTGCCAAGCCGCACTGCTTCTTGACACACTGCTCGCCTAACCCGGAAGCCAGCCGCACCAATGTGTCGCAGGAAACACCGTCCATCTGTGCAGCATTGTGCTTAGGTGGACCCTTGTGCACAAGCAGAATACATGGGTCACATCAAATACTTATTCATTCATTCCTTCATTTATTCATCCATCCATTCACTGGTTAGTCTTCCATCCTGGCACAGTCATCATGAGCCAGGCTTATCCAGTGAGAGCATTGGCTTCAAACCAATGCCCCACAACAACCTTTACTGATAAAGGAAAGGCAGGGCTATCAGTTTCTCAGTGTGGTATGACGAATACTGATGTCCCTTCTGTGTTTATATACAGTGCAATCAGAAAGTATTCAGACCCTTTGACCTTTTCCACATTTTGTTAGGTTACAGCCTTATTCTAAAATTGATTCAATTGTTATTTTTTCCCTCAAATCTACACACAATACCCAGTAATTACAAAGCAAAAACAGGTTTTTAGAAATGTTTGCAAATGTATATAAACACAAAAACTACATAGGTATTCAGTACAATACATAGGTATTCAGTTTCTCAGTACTTTGTTGGAGCATCTTTAGCAGCGATTACAGCCTCAAGTCTTCTTGAGTAAGACGCTACAAGCTTGGCATACATGTATGGGAGTTCGTCCCATTCTTCTCTGCAGATCCTCTTAAGCTGTCAGGTTGGATGGGGAGCGTCGCAGCACAGCTATTTTCAGGTCTCTCCAGATATGTTCGAGTCCAGGCTCTGGCTGGACCACTCAAGGACATTCAGAGACTTGTCCCCAAGCCACTCCTGCGTTGTCTTGGTCTGAGGTCCTGAGCGCTCTGGAGCAGGGTTTCATTAAGGATCTCACTGTACTTTGCTCCGTTCATCTTTCTCTCGATCTGGACTAGTCTCCCAGTCCCTGCCGCTGAAAAACTTCCCCAAAGCATAATGCTGCCACCATGCTTCACCGTAGGGATGGTGCCAGGTTACCTCCAGACGTGACGCTTAGCATTCAGGCCAAGAGTTCAATCTTGGTTTCATCAGACCAGAAAAATCTTATTTCTCATGGTCTGAGAGTCCTTTAGGTGACTTTTGGAAAACTCTTAAGCGGGCTGTCATGTGCCTTTTACTGAGGAGTGGCTTCCGTCTGGCCACTCTACCATAAAGACCTGATGGTGGAGTGCTGCAGAGAAGGTTTTACCATCTCCACAGAGGACCTCTGGAGCTCTGTCAGAGTGACCATCGCGTTCTTGGTCACCTCCCTGACCAATTACCTTGTCCCACGATTGCTCAGTTTGGCAGGACGGCCAGCTCTAGGAAGAGTCTTGGTGGTTCCCAACTTCTTGTATTTATGAATGATGGAGGCCACTGTGTTCTTGGGGACCTTCAATGTTGCAGAAATGTTTTGGTACCCTTCCCCAGATCTGTGCCTCAACACAATCTTGTCTCTGAGCTCTTCAGACAATTCCTTCGACCTCATGGCTGGGTTTTTGCTTTGACATTTTTTTTACCAAGTCAGTTAAGAACAAATTCTTATTTTCAATATCGGCCTAGGAACAGTGGAATCGAGGGCGGTGCTGTTGCCATACCAACCTGTGATGCAGCCAGTCAAGATGCTCTCAGTGGTGCAGCTGTAGACCTTTTTGAGGATTAGAGGGCCAATGCCAAACCTTTTCAACCTCGAGGGGGAAGAGGCGATGTCGCACTTTCTTCACGACAGTAAGCACGTCTGGACCATTTTAAGGAACTTTATTATGTTTTATTTAACCTTCATTTAACTACTCAAGTCAGTTAAAAACAAATTCTTATTCACAACAACGGCCTACCAAAAGGCTAAAGGCCTCCTGCGGTGACGGGGGATTAAAAATAAATTAATAAATTAAATAGGCCAAAACACACATCACGACAAGAGAGACACCAGAACACTACATAAAACAACCACAAAACATGGCAACTGAGATTGTGTCGTCTATAGATCTGTTGGGCAGTATGCAAATTGGAGTGGGACTAGGGTGTCTGGGATAATGGAGTTGATGTGGGCCATAACCAGCCTTTCAAAGCACTTTATGACTACAGTGAGTAATGAGTGCTACAGAGGGCGAGAGTCATTATGGCATGAAGCCTTAAAGTTCTTGGGAACAGGAATGATGGTGGTCAGTTTAAGATTACAGACTGGGATAAGGAGAAGTTGAAAATGACAGTGAATATGCCTGCCAGCTGTTCTGCGCATGCTCTGAGAACGCGCCATTGAATACCAGCCCTGTAACATAATCTCTGTTTCTGATGACCATTTCTCAACGGAGCGAGTCACAGATAGTTCCTGTGAATTCTGAAAAATTGTAAATTTAAGTAATTTTTGGGGTTTCAACAAATATTTCACAAGAGTCTGTTTTCCTTATGTCTGTCCATATTGTGGGAAGTATCCTTCATCTCGCAATTATTATTACGCCCCAGTATCACCACCACGTCTTTACTTGTTGCCATGACTTTACAAGACACAAGCAGTCTCGGGCACACAAACGCACACAACACCAGTCTCACTCACATTTACCCAAGGGTCATTTGCTGTTTTGTCTAACAGTGAAGTAATGTAATGTACATTGTGACATCACACCCTTTTTACTCTGAGCTTCAGACAAAGGATTTACAGTTCTGGCTATACATCTTTACTGACTATCAAAATATACAGGTCGGCCAAACATAGCAACGGTTGCTATGACAAGGTGTGGCGCTTTAAACGTGAATATCCAACCAAATGATGGCTGACTGGGTGTCTGTTTTTTCCCAACGGTTTTGCAAAAGCTTTCAAGTGACTTCACAGTTAGCAGAAAGAGTGCACATAATGCCATGCACTCACACTCAAAACAGCCATGAGACTGTCAGTTTTGTTGATTATAAGCACTGTCTGTGATTGACTATGTATGCAGCGCAACTGGAAAAACATGACGCGGCCCAACTAATCCATAGACGGACTGGTTTATCCCAGACGCAGATTATCAGACAGATCTAGGTCCATTAGAAGAAGCGGGTTTATTATCCACAGACACTACGATGCAGCTGAATGAAAACGTTGTACTAATGTAGCGTGTAGACAAGTGTGTTCATTCAGCTAAAGAAACACAAATGTCATGGTCTATACAGTAACCAGGCGTCACCATAGGGCTCTGCACTTTCAATAGTGTGTGTGTGTGTGTGTGTTTGTGTAAGCCTAGGCCTGTGTCCCCCTCCATATGCGCTGGCCTACATGTGCCAATGTATATTTGTTCTACCCTCTCTATACTTCAAACAGAAACAAGTACAGTAGAGAGCTAGAGAGTGTACTCAAATCTAAGATAATTTTTCTTTCCCCAAATGATCATTCACTACAAAGAATTTGAAACTATAAAAAGGAGAGAGAGTGCGAGAGAGAGTGCGAGAGAGAGTGCGAGAAGACAGTAGGTCCCACATCCATGCAGCGCTGTGATGTACAGAGAGGGGACATCTGGAAGCCATAAGAGGGATTATTTATGGCCAGAGTGAGGTAACGACACAAAAATGCCACCTCCAGAGGAGGGAGGGAAAGCGAGAGGGGCCAGATCTGGGAATGGCCTTTCACAGCACTACTGGAAGGATGTTCCTCATAATAAGTTCGACCTTGTAAGATCTTGGCTTTCATACTTTTGGAATTCTCAATGCGGCTCATGCAATTTCTCCAACCGTCACCACATTCAAATAAAGAGAGGACACGTCTGCGTCTGTGGACTCTCAACTATACTTGAACAGTTCTAACCAGGCGTTGGAACCAAAATTATTTTCCAATCGTTCCTTTCTGTTCCTTTTTAAACCTCTGAAAAAATGTTGAGGGTGGGGAGAGAGCAAGAGAGGGTGATGGAGGAAGTTTGGCTTGAAGCGGCTGCGCATGAAGGGATTTCTTTGAACTTCAGAGTTGGCTTAACGTTGGACCAGAGTAGGCTAGCTAGCTAACAAGCTTGTGTTTGCAGAGCGGCACCAGATTTGAAATAAACATCCTATCTTTTTGTATTTAATAAATCCAATGTGAAAGGTGATGACTATAGTATCCTTAACTAGTATTGAAAAAGTTAATACTTTCTTTTGTAATTAAAAATTTCGGAATCATGCTTGTAATGTCAGTAGGCTACAGTAGCCTATACTTCGTACACACACACTGACAAAGAGTGAAAGTGAGGGCTTTGCATGGGTGCTTTATTGCGTTATTTGTGAGACTGGAAGAAAATGCACGGAACTTAAAAGGAAGTTATTAATCACTTTCCATTTTGTTGGCGACTAACCAACCCCCATTAACCGGTTAACAAACGGTTAAATTCGTTCCAAATAGTCAAATGAGTGCAAAAAGAAAACACAATGCATGGAAGGAATGGACATTTTTCATGGACATTGGAATATAACTCAAACATTTGCCAAAATGCAATTTGCGGGAAACACTGTTCTAAAAGACGCACCTGATGCAAGCGTTTCATGTGACTGTGATCTCAGTTAGAAACTTTGAAAGAGGGAAAATGTTAATATGCAACAACTAGGATGGGTTGTTAATATGACTAGGATTGTGCCTTTGGCTTCTGGACAGGGAATGAAAGTTGGATATGAAAACTAGTAGAACAGGAGGCTGTGAAACTTTTTTGGTTGCTAGCTTAGCTGTTGTTGATAGCTGCTTCTTGCTGCTCCTCTTTCTCCAGCTCCCTGCAGCCTGCATCTGTGAGTTGCCTAGCAACAAGTCTCCGCTCTGGCTTGCTCACAGCTCACTCTGACTAGAGACAGCCAATAGTTGACATAAGAAAGCTACTTTCTAACTATAAAAACTCACTGTACATTATTTTTCGGCAAAATTCGGGTTATTTTATTTTCGGACGGCTAACTGACTAACTGTTAACCATTAACATTCATAGTTCCCATGCTTAATAAAACGGTTCTGTTCCGGGAACAGTATAGATCACTTTTGTTCCCGATAATATTCCTCAAAAAATGTTTGTTCTTTTCCGGTTCTCTTCTGTTCCCTGAACCAGTTCCAACCCCTGGTTCTAACTCATTTAAACTAAAGCTGCCTTCTTGTTCTTTAACAATTTTGATATTCTTTATTTCAGCTGGACTTCCTGGTTAAATAAATGATTGATTTAGGCTACAAATGTAGCAGGGGAAACAGCTGCAGTCAGTTGTGCCATTATCAAAAATTAAATCTGTACTTTTAAGTATGCTGCTAACCCAGCTGTTTCGAACGAGAGTGACCCAAGCATCAACCAGCAAGGCAACTTAAAAAAAGAACCTTTTAGACATTTAATTGCAAGTAGCTTTAAAACATCTTGTAAATTACCCAAATTACAGATGAAAATGCAACCAGGCCCCTCAAGTCTCCAGTCTCCAGTACACAGATGTGGAGGCAAGGAAAGGCTGAGCAGAGGCGGGGTAGTGATACTAAAAGACTTGGCCAGGAATCAGGCAATCTGCAACCTATGAGCCCCCCCAAGGCTATGCCAAGCGGACTACCAAAACATGAATTTTGTCATGTGTGATATACACTGAGAGTACAAAACATTAGGAACTTGTTCCTAATGTTGAGTTGCACCCACTTTTGCCCTCAGAACAGCCTCAATTCGTCGGGCCATGGACTTTACAAAGTGTCAAAAACATTCCACAGGGATGCTGGCCCATGTTGACTCCAATGCTTCCCACAGTTGTGTCAAGTTGGCTGGATGTCCTTTGGGTGGTGGACCATTCTTGATACACACTGGAAACTGTTGAGCATGAAAAACCCAGCAGGTCTGCACCTACTACCACAACCCATTCAAAGGCACTTAAATATTTTGTCTTGCCCATTCAACATTTCATGTATCAATTGTCTCAAGGCTTAAAAATCTTTTATCTTCTTTAACCTATCTATCTAAGTCTATGTCATGTAAAGAGCAGGGCTGTTACGGTGACCGTATTACCGCCACACCAGCGGTCACGAGTCATGACGCAATCAAATTCCACGTGACCGTTTAGTCACGGTACCTAGGCTTCTCTGATGCCGCTGATGGTCATTAGTAGCACACCAAACTTGCCAACTGCCAGTCGCTAATGGCTTGGTACACAGCATTCTATTGTCCCTCTAATCACTCTGACATCAATGCAAACGCAATCAAAAATCAAATCAAATACTTCATGAGAGCCCATGAGCTCATGTTGTGCAACATTTCTATAGGCTATGCAATTGCGTAAGAAGCACATTTTCACCATAAAAATACTTTTTTATAGGGTAGCCTACTCTGCTGACACTGACAAACAGATCAATAAAAACTATGTTGTGCATATAATAAGCCTACGAAAAGAGGAGACAAATAGAATATGATTATTGTCCAAAAACAAAACTTAAGTAGCACTGACCCAACAATGATAAAAATAGTGAATATGCGCAGTGAGCACTCACTGGGGACATTGCCGATGCTCTCCACTGGCTATACTAACTAGCCTTCCTTCCGACCGTAGGCAAAGCAATAAAAATAAAACCTAATGATCCTCTGTGGCCAAATCATGCTTTATTTATTCCTATATTGACAGGAGTATGATAATAAGGACATATAATTTAATTTACTTTAGAGAAAGCTTAGCTTCCCCTAGCCTTATGGATTCGCCGCCTATGCTTGTATATAAAAAAACGTAACCGCTCGTAATCATTCACTATTCGAGTGCAGGCTACAGATTACATTAGATGTTTTGTTTTGGTGGGCATTATAAATCCAAAATAATTTCACACATATATTAGTAGGCTATATGCAACGACCAGATTAAATTAAGAATAGTCTAATGGGTGAGAATATTATCAAGTGCTTGTCAAAAAGTTGCAGCATGCAACCTTAGAATTTACTAAAAATCTAAACATGTAGCCTAATATCTGTATCACAACTTGTTTTGGGGGTCCGGGACACTCCCTGGAGAATTTTTATGTAGGTCTGAGAAGCTCAGTTCTGGCAACATTCTACTCCAAAATAAATGGGGGAAAGAATATGCTGACACCATAAAGATTTGTTTACATTATTTTGACATATTGGACCATGCATATATACCCCTTGACTTATTCAACATTTTGTTGCGTTTTGTTGAATTCAAAATGGATAAAATATTTGTCATTTGCTGGATCCCATATGTGATCTTTGAACTAGTTAGCATCCTATTGTGCATAAACACAGTGAATACAATGTACTACCTGTTAGGGTAACTTGGGAGTAAAACGCCACCCGGGGTAACACTGTACTTCTCACAGAAACCACTTCATGTCACCCACCAAACACTTTCCCTGGTTACCACTACTCTTGCCAACTAAAAATGTAATCCGTCAATTTGTTAAACCACCCCCCCCCCCCCCCCAAAATGTTGAAGTAGGTTGGCATTTTACCCCAAGATACCCTACAATTGACCCGTGTTACATATAGCCCCATTCTACACTATGCAGTCACTGCTGAGAAGTAATGTGTTCAACCATAACACTGCTAAAAACTCTGGGTTTAAAAAGATCCAGTTTGCGCATATTTAACAAAGGTCATTAAAACCACTGTTTTCCCCGCGATTGCAAAACTTTGTGCATTGACTGCTTGTCGTCAGAATGCACGTTTCCCTCCCTATGGCACTCTTAAACATTCCTTGAGGTGCAATCAAGTTATCTCGCATAGAACACACAACAACAAGCCAACTAGGTAAATAGATAAACTATTCTACTATGGGGTAGTCAGATAATTATATTTATTACTTGTTTTGTTTGCAGAGGAAAATCTGATGTGGACTATTCTAGCATCTTCAAAGTGCACCTCAGCAAAAATATGTCTTCATACTCCATCTTTTTTGATCTGGCGGCAATGATTTTGATGTGGTGCAGAGCCACATATAAATGACTGCAGCGGAAACACTGGATATGTCAGCCCATCATTGAGAGGAGAGTGCAACCATTAAATCATTAATAAGTACCAAAATACATAAACGCATCTGGCAATTCGGAAATAATTTACATAGCACGTAAACATGCGTTGGAGGATTACATTGGGTTTAATACTGCACTGCACACTAGTGACACCAGAGTTCAAAGAGCAATGATGTCGTTCCCCGTCTCATGTCCCCCCAAGCCCTCCACAATAATAGTACGCCAGGGCACTATATGGTTTGTGTTCCAAAAATGGCACCCTATTCTGTATATAATGCACTTCTTTTGACTAGAGGGCTCTGGTCAAAAGTAGTGCACTATATAGGGAATAGGGTGGCATTTGGGTCGCATATAGTCAGAGCCTTTTCAAATGGAATAGGGTGTGCCTCACAGTCACACAAACATAATGTACTTCAAATATTAAGAAAGCAGCAGAGAAGTAAGGGGGGGGGGGGGGTGTAAAAGGACTAGACAAACAATAGATTAGATCAGCTTTGTGTCATGAGTCATGACTACTGCAAGGCTACAAAAATGCAAAAATGATGAGAACATCGGCTTACAGGAGTTTCTGTTTTGGCGTAGCCTACATTAACTGTCTGGAAGATTTTTCTGTTAAAATAAATGCAATTCAAGCATCAGAGACATCTAGGTCTAGGCTATGTGGGAAATGAGAGAGAAGTTCTGACTGTATTAATTTCAGCAATAATGTAAGGACAAATGTGGTCGGGAATGTGCCTCCACTGGTGTCAGAAGTGGGATCATACCTACCATGCCACACAGATGATTGTCTGTCATTACAAACCCCAACGAACCCAGCTAGCATCACAGAGAGAAGAGTTTAGAGGGGACTTTACAGTTTAGGGGGGATTTCAGAAGAGCCTGGACCATACCAGTATCACAATATTTTTTCCATGGCAAAAATGTAAAACCTGCTGTATGTAAAATATTGTGTACTATTGCTTGGAAAATAAATGGGACATAATTATGTTTTTTTCTGTTTCTGACAGTGGGGTTGTTTTTCAAAAAAAGTTAAATCTGCTTTCGTGTTTTGTTTCCTTGCCACGATACTAATGAGTATTGCGATACTGGCATCGTTCCGGCCATAGATTTAACCACGTCTTCTTGAGTCAAGTGGAGAAGCATGGGTGGGAGAGAGAGAGGGTGACATGGGCAGCTGTGAGCGAAACTGCCGTTTTTACTGTTAGTGGAACACAAGTGCTTGTTTTTCAAATGAAGGAACAAATACATTAATCTCGAAGAGTCCTCAAAGGCCTACATATCAGATTGCTCTGGGAGGTGATGAAGGAGGCCCAATAACATAATGAATTGGATAGAACACGTGAATAAAGGCAACAGCTAAGTGCAATGTTGATTTTCACAGAATTGTCAGTGTCAGAAAATATTGTCAGTTGGTTGTGCTGCCTTGTGTAGGATATGGATTACTTAACCTAGTTTAAATATTGTCATTTGATTGTGCTGCCTTGTGTAGGATATGGATTACCTAACCTAGTTTAAATATTGTCAGTTGATTGTGCTGCCTTGTGTAGGATATGGATTACCTAACCTACAGTGGGGAGAACAAGTATTTGATACACTGCCAATTGTGCAGGTTTTCCCACTTACAAAGCATGTAGAAGTCTGTAATTTTTATCATAGGTACTCTTCAACTGTGAGTAACGGAATCTAAAACAAAAAAGTAGATGCCCTAACAGACTATAGTTTGTTAACATGAAATCTGTGGAGTGGTTGAAAAATGACTTCAACCTAAGTGTATGTAAACGTCCGACTTCAACTATGTATGTATGTATGTATGTATGTATGTATGTATGTATGTATGTATGTATGTATGTATGTATGTATGTATGTATGTATGTATGTATGTACAGTGGGGAGAACAAGTATTTGATACACTGCCGATTTTGCAGGTTTTCCCACTTACAAAGCATGTAGAAGTCTGTAATTTTTATCATAGGTACTCTTCAACTGTGAGGGACGGAATCTAAAACAAAAATCCAGAAAATCACATTGTATGATTTTTAAGTAATTAATTTGCATTTTATTGCATGATTACTTAACCTAGTTTAAGGTGTGTAAAAGGGATGGGCTTAATTCAACCAGAAATCAACAACTGTAACCTTGAGAAGCAGGTGAGACAACTCTATCCTCAGTTAATTACCTAAATGACCTGAATCACAATGGAAGGCTAGCAAGAGCACACCCTGCCAGCTGCAGCCCTCGAGCTGTGTACCGTAGGTTCTCTACGTCGGCTTAAAGCTAACAGGTAGAGAGGCTCAAAATGGAGGAGAGGGAGGGAGACCTAGTCTAAGCCCACATATTGTACAGCTGTATTCTGAGATGAAATTACACCGACAGTGAACCCTTAGCTTCAGCCCTGACATATCCCCTTCTTTTTACACCGTGGAAAAAAAAGAATGCCATTTGATTTACAGATTATCCAGGTTTTCATTGAATTACATTAACATTTCTGGCCTTACTTTCCTCTTCCCTTCCTCCCGTGGCAGAATGCATCACGGACGATAGAGATAACTCTAACCCTTTCATTCTGTGGGAAACCAAACCAACAGTGGCTGAGGGGAGGTGCACCCTGGCTGGAGGTTCTCGGTCATGGCTGATAGGAAAGAGGACCTGGGCCCTGAGTGCTGATCTACGATCAGGTCCCCCCTGTACATAGCATTGTATTCATTATGATCCAACTGACCATAGAGCAGCAGTCCTACACAGAGACTATTTGTGAATAGGGAACTTTGGGGTGGTGGTGGTCAGTGTACAATATCTCCAATACTAAGCTAAGCTTTGTACCGACTGCATCATCACAGAACACCAAGTATTACACTACAGGCTAATAACTGGATGGGCTGGTTCTACCATCATGACTTAACCCAGGTAAAAATTGAAGGAATATTACATACTACTGACCTGCAAGCTAGAAGCTATTTCTTCTGTGACTGATATGATGAAAGGGTTTTAGAAGACACAATTTGAGGACAGTGACGTGATGGCGTCTAGACCCTTCTCTTTAGCCTAGATCGAGGGCTAGTCTATGTGTGTTTTCAGAAAATCCTTAACAGGTGACTTAGGTTCCGAACAAGGATACAATAATATGTATAGAAAAGGGTGCCGCTGAGTTGAAAATAGTAAGAAACCCACAAAATTACCACTTTCTGCCTACAAGAAAAAATGAGTGGGACAAAATCCTATATATACACACTCCTCTGCAGTCCTTCAGTTCACAGCATAGCAGATGCTTTCTAGGCCACAACCAATCCCTACGGAAGGGAACACTACTAATCATATCTCTCTGAAGAAACGAAGGTGTCAATGCTGAGACTTCTAAGTAACAATAAGCAGCCAGCATCCCCGAAAATATGCATCTGGCTGGCTACAGCTCGGACGTGTCTCAACGTGCACCTCGCTCAGAAGGAAGAGAAGACAAATGCAACTGCTCAAATTAATTATATTTCAAAGGGAATATATTGCAAAATTGCTTCTATTGAATAAGTGCCAGAGGCTAAAGAAGTGTTTGACTGCAGTCAGATGGTTGTAACCAGGTTGACTATTGAAGGCCAGGGGTTGTTCGGTTCTTGTTTCTGACATAATAACATAATCAAAGGACTGAGTAACAAGTCAAAGAAGCCAATCCATGATGTAGGTCCACAGTCTATGAGCCATTCACAACAACACCTTATCATGCTCTGTCCATTCCTATCCAGTGACGACAGAACAGGACATGTTTTTGTTGAGAGTGTTCCTAAAAAGAGGACATAATCTGACTAAGTTTCCAATGCTTCATAAGTAAGCTAATCTTTACTGAGTATACACAGCACAGTGACTGACACTAGCCATCACAAGGAAGAAACTAAGTTGGTCCTTATTGGAGTAGGCTAGTGTGGTCTAGTGTTTTCATTGGAACTCTAATTTATTACCATACCAGGTTGTTGCTATGTTATTACCACTTTAGTTAAATAAAAGGTTAAAAAAAATAATAATACAAAATGTTCTTACCACTTTATTCTGTGCTGTAAAGCGCCACCAGATTGTCTTGGAACTTTCAGTCAATGACCGGCTATACTTTACAGCTTTTTGATTAGCATTATAGGCCTTATACTTGGCTCACAATAACAGATCTTATCTAGGCCAACTTAGGAGACAGATTTGCACAAACCTGGACCATGTAGGCCAGCTTTATTAAAGTATAGGTCTCTTTGGGTCGCAGAACTGTTATAGGTGGGTAGCGACATGTCAGAGTGAATGTATAATTATTTAATGAATTACTAGAATTGATTTGGCCAAGTGCAACTGCGCTCTCAGTTCTGTGCGCTCTCTGCTCAACAGCGGTGTCTCTGCTCAGTTTGGCAGCTGCGCGAGTGGGAGGGAGCTGGGCGTGTGCTTCGTGGTTTACCAGATATTTTTTTCCGGCAGTTTTCTTGAAGCGCAGTAGTTTAGCAGCAGATGATGCGCTGTCAGCCACTGACTTGTCATTCCCACTCGCCATCAATCTCCGCTGTCATTGAATGGACTCAAGCTAGCCACAAGTTCTGACTGAGCTCAACCGTCATGAAACGCAAATACAGCGATGAGTTTCTCCCAACTTTGAGAAAATACAAGGAGCGCCCACAATGTGTTTTGTACGGAGAAATGCTTAGTAATGAGTCTCTCAAAAAGAACAAAGTAAAACGACAAGTCCTGACCAAACATCCACAGCATGACAGTAAACTCAGGGAGTTCTTTCAGAACAGGGCAGAATGCTTCAGGAAACAGTGCTTCGACAGTGGAACAGTAAGTCAACTAGCAAGGCATTGTTGTCATTTTATAACAGGGGATGATAAGCAGAAATAAGAGAGTACTCTCTCTCTCTCTCATAGTAGATGTGAGTTTCTCTTTCAAACAATCCCCGTGTACAAAGCTAATAGCTAGCTAGCTAACATTAATGTTAGCCAAAGCAAGCTAGCTAGCTAGCTAGCTACTGATAGTGCAACCCTAAGTAACATTACAGATTAAAAATGATCCAGCCTACTGTAAATCTTACTGTAGAAATTACTGTTGAAAACAAGTCTAGGATGGAACTGTTGGTGTTAAAATACCGTACCAGTCAAAGGTTTGGACACACCTACACATTCCAGGGTTTTTCTTTATTATTTTCTACATTGTAGAATAATAGTGAAGACATCAAAACTATGACATAACACATATGGAATCATGCAATAACCAAACAAGTTTGAAACAAATCAAAATAGATGTTATATTTGAGATTCTTCAAAGTAGCCACCCTTTGCCTTGATGACAGCTTTGGACACTCTTGGCATTCTCTCAACCAGCTTCATGAGGTAGTCAGCTGGAATGCATTTCAATTAACAGGTGTGCCTTGTTAAAAGTTAATTTGTGGAAATGTGTTCCTTCTTGCCAATCAGTTGTGCGTTTGAGACAATCAGTTGTGTTGTGACAAGATAAGGGTGGTATACAGAAGATGGTCTTTTACCAAATAGGGCTAAGTCCATATAATGGCAAGAACAGCTCAAATAATCAAAGAGAAACGACATTCCATCATTACTTTAAGACATGGTCAGTCAATCTGGAAGATTTCAACAACGTTTAAAGTGCAGTTGCAAAAACCATCAAGCAGTAGTGATGGTTGCTGAAAATGGGCCTCTGTACGCCTATGTAGATATTCCATTTAAAAAATCTGCAGTTTCCAGCTACAATAGTCATTTACAACATTAACAATGTCTACAGTTCATTTCAGATCAATTTGATGTTATTTTAAAATGGACAAAAAATGTGCTTTTCTTTCAAAAACAAGGACATTTCTATGTGACACCAAACTTTTGAACAGTAGTGTGACATGATCAATCTGTTTATTCCAATTCAGAATCAAAATGGTTTATTGTATTTTAACATTCACAGTTCCAACCTATACTTTTTTTCAACAACCATTTCTACAGTAAGATGTACAGTAGGAATGACGATTTTTCATCTGTACTGTTACTTCGGGTTGCACTATCAAAGCCTGAGCCTGAGCCTGTGTGTGTGTGTGTGTGTGTGTGTTCTGTTACACAGTGTGATGTGATCAATCAGTTTATTCCAGATCAGAATGAAAATTATTTATTGTATTTTAACAGCAACAGTTCCAACCTAGACAGATATGTAAGAGTGTTTTAAACGGGGATAAATAAATATTAATAGCTATTTATAGAGCCATTTAATTATTAGTTGTTTTAGTCTATATTGCGTTTGTTTTAGGCATAAGGGCAATGAAATGTACTATATTAGGTGGGTAGCGACGTATAGTTGCATGTTTTCATAAGGAAAACACTGAATTTCTCATTTGTGTCCCAGGTTGAAAAAGTTTAAGAACCCCTGATGTAGGCCTATTTATTTTTACAGATGGATATTATTCACCAAAGCAATTAAGGTTAAGTATCTAGCTGAAGGGTCTAAATTAAAATATCTTGAGCATATGGCTGGTAATTATTATTAAAATAAGTAATTACGGCTGGAAAAGCTTGTAAAAACCTAATTATTTTCTACCTCAATGTAAATTCAGAATTACAATTATTGAAGTGTGAAGTGATTTACTAATCTGTAGCCAGAAGGACCATGGGGGCTATAAATGGTGTGTGTGTGTGTGTGTGTTAAGGGGGGGGGGGGGGGGGGGGTATTAAAGCAAGTCCTCCAGCAAGTCATCCCAAGATAACGAGAAAAACACAACCAAGCAGCAGATGAGCAGAACTGTCAGACACAGTCCTGAGGCTCTTCCATGCAAATAAATCTCCCACCCTGACAGATCCACACATGGCCACAGACGCTGACAGATCCACAGACAGAACCTGACAGACACTGACCGAGCCACACACAGACGAGATATCTGTCTATATATAGGCCTAGCGGCAGCAGCAAAGATGTCCTATACCACAGGCAATTGAGATGACAATCAGAGCGACCACAGGATTTCCTGATGATGTTGTGCCATGCGGGGGAAGGCAGCAGTACTGGACTGCTCCTCTAGCCACAGCTTCCTGTGACCCCGCAAGGAGGAGGAAGATGTCCTGGAACACTCCACCACAACAACAGGATCCACACACACAGACTTGCGTGCACACACACACTGAAGAAGCACACCGAAGCACCGCCACAACGCGTAATATTTTACAGTGAAGGCTACAGGGACTCAAACCGCAAAGGAGGAGTTCAGGGTATTAGATATTCGGCACAGCGGCTTACTCAGGCCAATTCCCTCGAAAATGCTGTTTGTCAGTAACATAGACCTACTGAATATCTCTCCATAGATTGGAGGAGTATTATTACGCTACTATTGATCGGCACCAATATGGAATGTCTATCAATTGGCTGAATTTCTATGAAAATTGGAGACGGAAAATGTGAATGACCTGCACAGGCAGGAAAGTTACCATACTGTCTGCTGATTGAACAGTTTAGCTAGGTGTGAATGTTCTGGAAGCGTAATTCTAAATCAATCATATGAAAACAATAAGAAGCCCATCGAAAACTGATTTGCCATCAGAGGGACAATATTCTGAACGTCAGCTGGCAACGTTCATCTGGCAAACACTTATCACAGATCAATATTCGCATCACCAAAATGATGTATGCGGTTGCAAAATCGAATGCTTCTATAGCCTAGGCTAACCGAAAGAGTTGCATTAAGTTGATTTGTCATTCTTCATTAATTCTGCATAGGCTAACAGCTTACTTGTTGGCGAGCTGTTAAGTCAGGACTACTACTGTGATAGGCATATTGTTGACCATCGTCAGCTGATCCAGTAAATCATTTCTGAATGACAGTGAAGTGATTAAAAGTGCTAATGTCCGCTTTATTTACAGCAAGTCCTAGTAAGAAAGAATTAAGGTAATGATTTAAATGTTTTCATATGTTTCTGTGTGTCGGATTGGACACCTAGTCCACTCTGCACAATTGTGTGGGCTATTGTGCAACACCCAATGGTATTTTCCATTCTATTATGCAGGACATTTAGAATTACAACAAATGAGTTGCCTAATGGGCTTATAAACAAAATGACCTGTTAATCAGGTTGTGAAATGCCATGACAAAGAAACATACAACCATAGTCTTAGATCTATTGTTGTTAGACCCAAGTCTCTGATGTAAATAAATGAATGGTGGGCGATCGAACTGTGCATGTGACTTGATTAAATTTGAATTATGTGAATAGCCTAATGATGGTGAGAGCTCAGTAGCAGATTGACTGTAGTCCCTTTAATCATGTTTTAATTTCTATAGTCATGTGACAAAGTGTATTTTTTTTATGAAACATCCGAATGTCAGCCTTTAACCAAATAAAAACATCTGCATGAACCGTTTTATTTTCAGAACTGATCAAAATTCAGTATGCTACAGGCTATTTATAATATTCTGCCCATATGAAAGAATGTAGTTTAAGCCATAAAAAAGAACTTAATCAAAAACAGGCATAAAATTGTTTAACATTAATTAAAGACTCAAACAGAAACAGGCAACAGGCTACAGCTCGCTTCACAGTTTCCCTGCCAAATACGCCTAGGAAACTCAATGTTTCTAGACATTGAGTGCACGGAGGGTCTGTACACAGCGTAGTACTTTCCATGAAAGGTTTTGCTCGACAAAAAAGGCATGTAATCGAGGCACACACACACACACACACACACACAGAGGTGCGCACATACACAGAGGCATGCACACACTTCTGAGTAGAAGAACCCCCAAAAACCTTCACTACATCACAGCTATCTCATACATACCATGTGACAGCATGTAGTAGAGAAAGCAACATGCAGACAAACAGGTCATGTGATTAGTCTGCAAAGGACAGGAGCTTCATTTTATGAGGGAAATATAGGGAGGTTAGCCACCACCACCAGATCAATATCATCATTGGAAAAATGAGTACCGGACCAGTACATTGGCCTTACCACCCACTGCTGCACACAGTGCAGTGTAGACCTTAAAATAGATACGGTCACCCTCAAAACCACCAACTCACTAAAAGTCAAGGGCACACTCTACCCACTCCCACAGAAATGCTAGGTGGTAACATAGGATCAGAAAAAGAACAAAGGCGGCCAGTCAGCAGCCATATTGAACATAGCACCCCCCACCTTTGGAACGTTTGATTAATTAGTAGCCGCAACTTCTCACATGATCTCTCAGAATGCAATGCATTTCTTATCATTCCAAAACAATAGACTACTGTGCCTTTTTATTGGATGACTCATTCAAATCGGATGCATTCTAGAACTGTCCATAACCACAGATTCCCTCCATTCTAAAATGGGCACTATCCTGTCCATTGCCACTGATCCTAGTACAGTGTGTCCCAGTCCCTGATATAGGCTTACATACTATATACATATACAGTACAGTGTGTACAACCAGATAGCTGCAAAGCTTGGTGTTATGCTGTACAGCAGAGATAAGACTCAGCAGCAGCAGCAGTGCTGTCAGAGAACACTGAACACCGCTGGGCGGCTGCTGCACTGTCACGGTAACACTGACTCAGCCTCCATACCCAACACACACACTGATTGGTCACCATACCTTAACACAGGGCCTGGGAGAGGGTGGGAAGGAGGGAGAGGGATGTAGAAGTAGAGAGGAAGAAAGGGGGTGGGGATGGATGGATGGATGGATGGATGGATGGATGGATGGATGGATGGATGGATGGATGGATGGATGGATGGATGGAAAAAATTATGGGGCAAGAGGGACATAGACACTGATGGAGTGGCGGGGAGGGTGCAAGAAAGAGATGGAAAAATAAATATGGAGAGAAATTGCAAGAGAGATGCAAGATGGATAGACAGAGAAGGACAAAGAGAGAGAGCGAGACAAAGAGCTAGCCCCTAAACAGCTGCTGTATTCCTCACATTGCACCTCCAATCCAAATTCCACAGCCGAGCTGTGAAGGGCTAGGGCTTGGCTGAGTCAGCGCTTTCACACACAGCTGAGCTGAGCCTCCACAAAATGCAGGGATGCTCTGGCTACGGCATGCACAGGGAGTCAAAAAGCACCCACTCTTTTCTCATTCACTAGCTAGCTACAACATGCTTTCACTGGCCTGAGCCCATAATTAACCAATCATCACAACACCTTTTACGTTAAACACTTCACCACAAAATACATTTGTTTATTGCATTCTAATAGTATAATTTGGGGAACTTTGCATGCGCCAATGTTTCTTTTTTTGGTCCTGTTTGTGTGGAAGAATGATTGTAATGCACAGTCTATGTGCTTCATATCAATCTGTGCGTGAGAGTTTGTGTGTGTGTGTTTGTGTGGTGCACGCATGTGTGCACATCTGTCTGTAGGCCTATTTCCCAACCACATCAAAACTCAGTAAGGCACACAAAGCGTACAGAGGGCACGAGCTAGTGAGGGAGAAGGAGATGGAGAGAAAAACAGGCTTGGAGCAAGCAGAGGTGAATTATTTGGCATAACCATACTATTTCAGCTGGTGTTCTGTGCCAAGCCCTCTGTGTGTGGAAGCAACATCCTGTGATAGAGGGGAACCAAACTAAACGCCTAGAGAGATTGTGGTTTTTCTGCATGTTATTTATTAACTCTGGCCCAGCTTCTCAGCCCTGAAGGAGTGCAGATCTAGGATCAGGTCCCTCAGTCATGTAATCAAATTCATTGTGATCTAAAAGGCTAAACAGATACAAGATCAGAACTTGTAATAGCTGCTAATAGTTTTCATTCTGAGGTTAAAGGTAGTATATCTGGGCAGGGTTCCAATATGTGATATCTGACTGAGATAATAGCTAATATATTGTTTACAAATGTGTTTTGGGACATATTGAGTAGATTACGCTTTTTAATCAGTATCTACCACAGATAGGCAACCAATTGGAACAGATATTTCAGTTTATTTCCTGAATAAAATGAATTGAACCAAACCCTGCTTAACAGACTACTTAAGCCCTCTGGGTCCTCTCCCTCTGCCCTGCTACCACAGAAACCCCAGCCCAGTAGGGCTAAGTGAGGGGGAAAGACAGAAGTATGCGAGAAGTGTCTTTGCCAGTTGGCTCTGCATCCATTTCAGCCAGAACAGCTCAACTAGCAGGCCTTGCATACAATCATCCTTTCTAGTGATAAATTATTTGGGAAAACAATGTTGCTCTGTGTCATTGGTCTAGACTTGGCTGGTGGAGGGAGGGAGGAAATGGAAGAGTGGCTAATTGTTCCTTTGGGTTTGACTAATTTAGAAGTACAGTTATGCTGTGTGTGTGTGTGTGTGTGTGTGTGTGTGTGTGTGTGTGTGTGTGTGTGTGTGTGTCTACACCATCATACGTTTTAGGATTGTTGTGACTTGTGAGTTAGACCACAGAGAAAACATTTGATTCCAGGGCCATTTTCAGCATGAAATGAACAACAATGAGAAAACATTTTGAAACTGAGTTCTTATTTAATATAAATAATATATGTAATTTACCTATTTGGACAGGTAGTAGGTGGTGTATGTGTATGTATGCTGCCTGCGTAAGTGTGTCTGTGTGTTCATATTCACACCAAAATGTTCTGTAAATAAAGCCTGGCCAGCTGGCTCCACAGTCAGGAGAGGAGAGGGATTGAGGAGTCACCCCAGAGGCAGAGGGAGTATGGGGGGGCCCCGGGGGAGAGCAGACAGACAGCCATTAACCAACCTCCTGGTCCTCAGAGGCTGCTAATAAACGGAGAGAAAAATCAGAGCCAGTCATACATACTGTATGTAAAAGCTTAGCTTCCTTCTGCCTCTGTAAAATTGTATTTATCCTCAGCTTCACTTTCTTTTGGTTAGGTAGTTTGTTTCGCAGATTAGAGCTGGGAACCTCCTCTTAGAAGCGGGTATGTGTGCTATTTGAAGTATGGAGGGGGGGCGTAAAAATGTGACAGATGTTTAGGCCACTTCAACAGTCTGATATGGAGTGACGGTTCAGAGAAGGCACCCACTGTTAGGCGAGACATGACATGGGCCCCTCTCTGACTCCATAGTACCCCTTTGGGATTGTGAACTCACTGCAGTACAGGAGTGACCAAGACAATACAGAGCCGAGCCACTTCCTGGTATGACATCATGTGCCCAAAGAGCCCAGCTACCAGTCCCGGTGTTTCCTGTTAACTGACCCTGCGGAATCTCCACACAGGAAACAGTATAACAACAAGAGTCAAGGATGTCCAGACCCTTGGCATCACAATCAACCCTCATCATCGGCATCCCCTGACTATTTTAGTGTCTAGCGTACCATGCCCATCTGCACCTGGCCTGGGTAATGTTTGTGTTTGTGTGTGTGGAGCTCTTCTACTAGTAAACAGAGCCACACCACACCAGAACCAAAGTTCATTAAAACAGAGATTGTTGTTTCTTTTGTTATGTGAATGATCCAACTCATATCTGGATAACTTCTCAGTCTACAAAGAAAGCCTATAGTATAGTATCATATAGTATAGAATTAGCCCTATAACATTGTTATTATTATTGTTTAGTGCTGTAAGTCATTATCAGTATTTAGAACTAACATAATTGTCCATTAACAAATAAAAAAGCAGCTAATACAATGATGTTAGACCTGCATGTTGCATAATTGAGCCTTAAGAGTAATTTAGGTTCAAGTCTCTTGACAATCTTCTGCTTACTGCGCTGTTGGCCCTCATCTCAGGTGGTGAGTGTTATGAGGACATAATAAAAGGATATGGTGAACTAGGCCTGGTCCATTCACTGATGGCTGCAGTTTATACAAGGGTCTCCATTTCAACCAAAATGAGGTCACCAAACAACTCATGTTTGTCTTTACTGTTGTGGGCTGAGCATTAAAGGGGATACCAGTGTAGACAAATAGGCCAAATCCTAACTAGGCAGCCTAGTTATAGGCCTATAACTTAAAAGTATACTATGTTTAATAAGGACAATCTATTATTAATGATGTAGGCCTATAGGCCTATGTTTTGAGTATCATGTTTTGTGAACATTAAAGTCGGAGTGAAGTGTGTTTTTTGAAGTTAAGTGTCTCATCCATCTTTGGGGAATGCTGATTCATGTGATAGGCCTGGGTGTCCATTCTGTTATTAAACATCTGTCATATCATGTCATCAAACCTTGATGTGAGCTTTGAAGTCAGAAGAAGGCCACCAACGGTGTTGATAGCTGCTTTATTTCAGTAGGCTACTACCTGTACTTGCAAAACACTACAACCCCTTAGCCTATATGAAGCATACAAGTATGTTTTAATTTATTATTTATTTTTAAACTAGGCAAGTCAGTTAAGAACAAATTCTTATTTACAATGACGGCCTACCTACAGGGTCAGCCCCTGGAGCAGATTAGGGTTAAGTGCCTTGCTCAAGGACACATCGACAGGTTTTTCACCTTGTTGGCTCAGGTATTCGAACCAGCGGCCTTTCGGTTACTGGCCCAACGCTCTAACCGCTAGGCTACCTGCCGCCCTAAATTGATCGTTTGTAAAGGTTAAATATTTTCCATTGTTAGCTACTGTCAGTAAAATGAGTACATCCTGAAAAAAAGCTATATTTCTGAGGACCTTATTGGAGTACCTATTTGAGTGTTACCCACCTAGTTAGCCATCCCCCCTGGACTCTGGCTGTGCCATTGTGTAAACACGGGGAAATGTCCAAATGAAATCACACTTGGCACTTTGTCATCTTGGAAAGGCATGCCCCGGCAACAGAGCTGCCACAGAGCCAGTCAGAGACAAGGTGAGTCGTTCGCATTCCACATACGTGCTCGAACCAAACCCCCGATGTTGTCACAAACAGTTCCTTTCTTCACCAAATGATTGAGTTATTTGTGTGTGTGGTCCTGTGTGCTTCGCGTTGCTTTTCACTGACTGTGGAGAGGTTAAAAAAAAATGTAAACGTGCCTACTACCACCACGTCTACAACAAATGGCAACAATGTCACCATTCTTTTGTTGTTAGTTTATAAAGTCAATGTCTTATGGGTCACGAATCAGGTGTGATAGGAATTACCTCAAAACAGTCATACTCCACTACAAAATCTCAATGGCCGAAAACTAGCTTGCAGTTAAAAACGGAAGTGTGGAGGTGGCCTAGGCTAAGAGGATAGCAGATCATCCATGGGCCTAGTGTTGAGGTCTCTACTACTATAAAAATGAGTGTGGTGAAAGGGAGGGTCACATTGCACCAACATTATAATCTTACATCAAAAGAAAAGGGGGGGGGGGGGAACTTACCCCAATCTAGAAACTCCAATATGTTTTTCTCTCTTCTGAGGGGTGAGTTGTTGCACTCATCATAAAGGCAGATAAGGATATCCAATAGCGTTTCCACACTAAGGCATTGGCCATTTGACTGAGCTGGGCCGTCCAGGATCAGCTTTTCCAGTTTCTTCAAACGGACCTCTCCCGACATGATTCGAACTGTAGTCAGATGATGGTTGTGGTGGAAATTATAGAAACTCACTTAAATAGTTCAGCCCTATATTCAGGCTAACCGGGGACGAACAGAAGTTAGCCTAGGTTGTCTCACCTTATAGCAAAATGAAAAATAAACTTTGACGTTTTGATCCAAGCAAAGTTATTAGCGAGCTAAAATAGATCTAACATGACCCACCTCTCACAAAGGTATCGATAGAGTATCTCGGAGGTGTGCGAGACGTACATTTTCCTCATTTTATTTCGCTAGCTAACCTATTCCCCCAAGACACATAAAGAACTCACAATTACCAGACCCTGCCCTGGCCGGCAGATTTTGACGTATTGTTAGCCTAATGAAAGCCGCTGGTATTATTTCCTTTCGTATTTTTCTTGTCTTCTCCTGGCAAAAATCCTCCCAATGAAAATATTACCCGTGACAATGTACTTATAGCAATCCCCTGAGTTGTTGAGATCTGTGGTTATCAATTCTGCAGCGACAAAAATGCATCAACACTAGATCTGCAATGCTACAAAGCCCCAATGCCCCTCCTCTGTTGAGTCTGAGAATGGAAGGGCGAAAGGCTTAGCTAGGTAGTTTTTTCATTTAATTCCAATTCTTCTAAAATCATCTGCCTGGCCCTCTTCACGGTTTAAAATGACGGTTCGAGTGTATGTCCATTGCTGTATCCGTCGAAAATGCGGTTTCTCGGACGGGTTGCGCGCTTTCCTGTCAAAAAAAAAGAAGCGATATTCTTGCTCATACCAATCCAGGACACTGCCTTCCTCCCTTGCCTCCCTGGTCGCTAGCCGTCTCGAGCTACAGCTTGCTGCTGCAGACAAAATCCCAGCTCATCATGGCGACCGTCACAGCATCTGCTGTGCTGTGGCTGTGGGGCGCGAGGGTATACTGGAAGGGTAGTCAATAATATTGTGAATGGAAACTGTGGCCGTCGGTGTGGAATGGAATGACACATTTACGGTAAGAATGAAAACCTGGCCATTTAATTTCCTAAACATTTTTTTTTTTGCTGCACATTATAGTGAGCAACTAACACTAAATAATTTTTGGGATAGGCTACACTTTTTCTTTGGTTACCAGGCAGGAAAATGTTAATAATTGGACCTCACCAGATGTCAAATATGTTAACCATTGACTTCATTGATTGACAATAATATTAATATTATCTCCACATTAACTTTTAGCGAGCCTGTCAATCAATGTTGTTATTCTTGCAGTTTATTATGAGAAATAGAAGTACTGCTAACATAATGGTGTTGAACTATGAACATGAAAGGCATTTACATTTCAAAGAGAATAGTTCAAACATTTTATGGGTTTCAAAGTTGAAAAGATTTTTCTGAAACTATAACATTTTATTTTGTTTAAAAAATCTTCCAACACCCCTTTGATCTAGAAGGTATAACATCCTTTTGTTATATTCTTTGCCATTAAACAAGCGTATCAGGGCCCAGGGGTTGAAATAATTAAGTTAAAAAATATATTATAATCATTTCATCACATGCTAGCACTGGGTCAAGAAAGTGCCAAATTGGATCTGATTATCTATTTAGAACAACCGCGCCCCCTGGCGAATCTTTGCAGCCTAGAATTTTCTGTGCACTACAGATACCGATTGGTAGATTTGTCAATCATCAACAAAGTGATTAAAAAGTTGCTTTAATTTATTTACATCAAGTTTGTCACTCATTTAATATGAAAAATTACAAATATGTAATCTCTGCCAAGTGACCATCTAGATGCATAATATTGTAGCCTAGATTCCTCTTTAAGATTATGAGTCTCCTATAGTCTCTGAACAGACCGAACTGACGGAAATAAATTACTAGGATGAAAGCAGTAGGCCTATTCGTTTTGACACGAAATTAACTGATACAAATTAAATGAACACAATTACGCTATAGCCGGGTCAATTAAATGGCCTATAGACTGAACCATAAGTGGATGGTTGTCTGTCCCTGCACATGTCTAGCGCTTTCAACAAACTGGCCACTCCTGTCTCGTCCTTCTCAGACTTGCTCGATGATTATTGGCCTACATTCCCCACTTGAATTCTGAGCAGTTAGTTACAATTGGAGCAATTCAGGTGCAAAGCATTGCATTTCTTCAAATATTTGATGTTGAGATAAAGCAGGGTACAGCAGGATCAGCATAATCAGGAAGTTAGTGACAACAATGTAATGTCATGTAAATAATTAGGTCTACAACTTCAATATTGACCTTTACACACAGCTTCCTTCTCTCATTTGAGATACTCAAAATAACAGACCTAGTCTGCTGAAGTCAAGTCCATGCAAATGTACAGTAGGCCTTTACTTTAGATTTAGGTAAATATAGTTTTAAGCCTATTTCCCTATCAATATAATATTTCAAACAGAGAAAATATGTTTGATTTAACAATTATGTGATCATTACACCATTTTTGTACTGGGCATAGGGAGGGTGTTTTTGGCTGCGTTTACACAGGCAGCCCAATTCTGATCTTTTACCCTAATTATTGGCAAAATATCTGATCTGTTTGGTCAAAAGACCAATAATTGGCCAAAAGATCAGAATTGGGCTGCCTGATCACAGATAAATTGAACAGCTTTTCTAATGCAGATGCAAGATGTTAATTAGCACTACTGTTGTTGATTGTAAGAAATGGCAGGCCTTTGATTGAAGAGGAATGGCAGGTTGGGAGAATCAGAAGTATCTGTGCTTTGAACCAGGGACCTGTCTTGGCTTTGATGGGGAAGGGAAGGGAGAAAGACTGCCAAATATCACACAAGAGGAATCTTAATTTACTAAATTAAGGGTCGAAGTGGAAGGGAAAGTTGTGTGTGTTTTGTGCTTTCATGTTTGTGCTATGTATAGGTTCACCCAATGTATCTGGTCTGAAATCATCAGACAAGCCAACCTTACATTACATTACAAACGACTTGTTTGTGTGAAAAGATCATACGTTCACTGATGTGGATATGATTGTAACCTACATTGTAAATCAGTAGTACTGATTTAATATTTCTTAAATTATCGTTTAATGTGTCTGTAGATTTAAGGATGTAGTGATTGATGTATGCTGACTTGGGTCAAATGTCAAATCCTTTGTAGCTTGGAGTTTGCACTTTTGGCAGTATTCCATGGGCAACGTACTGGGTAAACTAAATCATGCCTAGTTTATTTGAAAGTGTTTAACATGACCCAGGTCTGGATGTAGCAAGCCTAGAATATAGTAGCTGCAGTGCATAGAGTGTGGTTTTCAGATGTGGCTAGCAATGGTCCCCCTGACAGTCATCTGTCATTTGCTCTTCCTGTGTCCGCCTTTAGTTTGTCTGACATCTCAGAGCAAATAAGCCCCAATACACAAACACAGACAGGGCCCATTCTCGGGCCACCAGCCCCTCTTCTTATGTTTGTGTGACAAAAAAGGCAAGGCAAATCCTGCAATGGAATCAGATAATCACCAACATGTGAAGAGGCTCCCAATCCACATCCTCACCCGGATCTTGGATTAACTGTCTGTTTGGCTAATCATTTTAATCTGTCGGAGGAGCAGAAGGGGTGATGGGTTTGGAATAAACATATAATCCCTTTGCCCCAGAGTCCCCAAACCAGTGATGGGCCATAAATGGGACCCCTGATCAACTAAAATGGCTGCCAGACAGAAATAAGCACAGTGACAGACTGTTGCCAGACTGGGCTTGCTTTACATTGTCCAGTGGAATGTACACGTTAGGGTGTGTAGACAATGGTGATACTGAGAGGGTGCAGCCCAGGTTCACAGGGGCTGTCTGGGAACACGTGTAGATGTAGACAACATGAAGGAGAAGAGTCAATGGAAAGGCATTTGTTATAAAAAATAAAAAATAAAGTATTATGCAATGGTAATACACTTTTAGTATTGATCAAAATATTACATCAATCAAAAAGTGTCCATCCTATGTGTTGTTTTGAAATATAGGAACAGGATGCAGATACTTACTCCAACCAATTTGTTATCCTGCCAACTAACATTACTTAGAACTACTACAAATAAAGTAGGCTAATACATGTATTCCTCTGGATCAATTCAATATCAATTCACCATGTTGTGTTGCTACCATGTTGTTGTCATGTTATATTGCTACCATGCTGTGTTGTCATGTGCTGCTGCCTTGCTATGTTGTTGTCTTAGGTATCTCTTTTGGTAGTGTTGTTTTGTCTCTTGTCATGATGTGTGTTTGGTTATATTATATTTTATTTATTTTTATTTTTAATCCCAGCCCCCATCCCCACAGGAGGTATTTTGCCTTTTGGTAGGCCGTCATTGTAAATAAGAATTAGTTCTTAACTGACTTGCTTAGTTAAATATAGGTTAAATAAATAAATAAAAATATTTACAAACTACAACAATTCAATAACTATACTGTCTTTATGAGTTTTCTTACCGCAAACGTCTCTGCAAAGTAATGCTTTTGTGACAAGCTTCCCATTGATATGGAGGAGACTGAATTTTACAAATGCTTTGTATAAAATTGTAGGCTATAAATTGTATAAATCCCTGTATGATTCTAGAGGAATGGTGATCAAATGATCCTATACATGAAACGGATACAATACATAATTTGGGGAGATGTTTGCCTTTGAAGTATGGAACTTCTGATGTCTTGACCGATGTCTTGACCGGGACGTGGCTTTTAATATCACACCTTTGTTGAGATAGCCTATCGGTCCCCCTCCCCCTCATCCTCAATGTGCGAACGACTGACTGGGAGGGCCAGGGGCTTATAAGAGCCGGCCCGATGTCAGAGTGCCACTGTCTGTCTCTGAGCTACTTTGCTGTTGTACTTCTGTTCTCTCTGCTGGACACGACACTCTTGGAAGATTTACGATGGATTTCCTCCGTGCTTGCGTTTTGTGCGCTGCTGCTTTCGTCACCGTCACCAAGGCGTTTACGCACAACGACATGAAGGATGCCCTGCTTCAAAAACTTGGGCTGGATGATGTTCCGAAAATTCACAAAAGGGATTTGGAGAATCTTGTAATCCCGGCGCACATTAAGAATAAATATCTGTCAATGCTGAAGCTGCACCACGACAGGCGGCGCAGGTCTCTACCAAGCTTGGCGGGGATCCTGAGGGGAATTCGAGGAAATGCAGGTAAAATCTTTTTTTCAGTACAGACATAAATAAAATGCTTCCCTAATCTGAAAATATATTTTACTATATAAATTAGCAATTATATTTACTTGGATGTTGCGGACTGATTTCTGGCATTTCAGTATCTAAGCATTTATATGTTCTGTTTTATTAGATATCTCTGGGGAGTTTGTGTACTCGGATACTACTCGGCAACGGATGGTATTCGACATGGATACCCGCATACCCCATAACAGCGAGGTGACCATGGCCGAACTGAAACTGTACAATAAAGCCCCTAACAAGCGCTCAATGCCCGAGAGGAGGAACCACCGGCCGATCAACAACGTCAGAGTCTCCATCTACTGGGTAGATATGCTGGAGAACGGCTCTAACAGAACCTCTCTGGTGGACTCACGGTAAGATTTTACGCAAAGCCATGTCGTGTCCAGATAATTTCCGTTAGGCTATGTGTTGTTCTTTGTTCTTATCATTTAGACCCTATGTGCAAGGTTTTTAATCAACCATTTATTTCCTGTAGGTTGATCCCCATCCATGAGACAGGTTGGAAAAGCTTTGATGTCACTCAGGCTTTGCACTATTGGTCAAAGACGCAGCAAAAAACACCTATGCACCTGGAGGTGTGGATCGAGGGCGAGAGACCTGGCAGCTACGCTACAGAAATTGCCAAGAGTGTCCACTTTACCACCCAGGACCAGGCGGACAACACCTTGGGAAAACCTGAGCTGGTCCTTTACACACTCAACCTTGAAGAGTTTGGGTAAGGCGCGCTTTGATATGCAGAATGTATAAATATTGTAACACCGGTCCGGTGACAATTATCATACCTTTAGGCTACACATCAATTACTACAAGTTAACTAACGACTCCCTATTTGGTTTCCGCATAGGTCTCGAGGCGACTGTGAAAACAACCCAGATAAGGACAAGTGCTGCAGAGAGAAATACTTCATCAATTTCCGCGCGCTCACGTGGACTCAGTACTGGATCATCGAGCCAGCGGGATACCAGGCCTACAGATGCGCGGGGGGATGCAAGCAGCCCAAGCGCAACTACGGCTACGGGGAGAGGAAGTGTACCATCGCAGAAAGCGCCCCGCTGCCCATGATGTACCTTGTCAAGAAGGGCGACTACACCGAGATAGAAGTGGCAGAGTTCCCCAACATGATCGTTGAGTCGTGTGCCTGTACTATGGACAACATCTCCATAGTTTGAAGTCCAGCGTTTGGGACTGGGCAGGACACCTCTAAATGGACTTACAGTACTTTTCTATTTAAAATGGGTATTCTCAGGAAGAGTTGTAGGCTATAATAAGAAGGAGCATGGCAGATCTCTTGAGACAAACTATATCCAAGCACTTTATATTATATTTTGTAAATAAATGAATTCATAATTTTGCCTTTGCATGAATGGTATACTGTACCACTCAGAAGAAACGGTCTGATTTGGTCGCAGATGTTATATTTTTTAGCTGTAAATACTATGGATTTCATGATTAAATGTAACATATTTTTTCAATTAAGAAGTCTGATTTTGTTAATATTGGGAAAATCACACTATGACAGCCATTAAGGTATCCTTACACCCACCACAGATACACTTGACTTCAGCTAACCCTACATACACCGTGTCATCCTTATTTAGCACTGTATTTAGTTGGTAATGATAAGTCAATAACCATTATTTATCTAATGACTTAGTACTTGTTTCAGTGAAAGAGCATTAGGTGGGGACTGTCATGGTTAAACAGATTTGTTGAGCAACATTTACATCAGCTTCCTGGCTGTTTGATTCCATTAGGATGAGCTGGTGGCCACATAAGGAACATACACTGCCACACAAACACAGAGCGCATATTTACATCTCCATGTTTACACCTGGCTTAGCAGATAAATAGGCCCCAGACAGTCAAGAAGAGAACTCCATAGACAATCAAGGCTCAATTGCAGACTGCGGGGGTCTTGTCATTTTAATGGGATACTTTAGAGCTGAAGGCAGTCTGGGTACACATTGCAGAGTCAATGCCAAGAGAACCCTGTTGGGTGCTAGGTTTCCTCCTATACCACATTTTCAGATATAGCATGAACCTTTAGGGCCGGTTTCCCAGAACACAGATTAAGCCTAGTCTTGGACTAAAGTAATTTTTATGGAGATTCTCCATTGATCAAGTCCAGGACTATGCTTAACTATGTCCAGGAAACCTTCCCTTGGAGATTTGGAGGAAGAAGCACTTGTTTTTATAATCATTCACTTTATTGATCATGACAAAAATACTTAAAAAAACATAAGTGAAGCATCAACAAATTTCAAAACATTGTCCAATACAAAAAGAGATCTCAGCAATAAGAGAAAAGCCAGAAGTTACTTACAACGTAATTAATTAGTATTTTGAAAATATTTAGTTGAGAAGTAATATACACACATGGCTGAAAGAAGTTGTTATAATATATATATGTTTTTAATCTGTTTGGTTGGGCTTTTTCCTAACTTGCATTATTATGCAGAATACTTGAAATCAGTTCTTGGACATCCATGCTATTTGACATGAAGACAAAGTGGTTAACAATACATCACATCTGGTCATACCATTTTAAATAAGCTAATGAAACAATTACAAAATGGACTGACAATACAATTCTCTAATTGTTTTCAATGATCTAGCAACACAATGTTACAATAGAACATCACTTTGACACTGCTGGTAAGTTACTCAGCCTGAGCTATGTGAGTGTACCCATAAGAGCTACCATTGTCAGGCTACACTGCCACAATTTCATTTGAACAGTCACACCTCAACCATATGTGACTGACTTGGTTTGAACCTGGATCGTCTGTGTGCCATAAGACTAAGCCCACTGAGCTTAAGCCTGGGCATTAGCACTGAGAGGTGTTGTGCCAGTAACCGCAAGGTCGCTGGTTCAAATGCTTGATCAGACTAGGTGAAATCTGAGCAATGCACATAACCCTAATTCTTCCTGTAAATCGCTCTGGAGAAATTACACTAAAATGTAAATAAAGCAAGACTTCAGGTCTCTAACCTCCATTACACAACTGTCTGCTGTAGTGGGTTTGTCACTCACTTCTAGTAGCAGTGAGGGTATACACTGACATGTAGACTTATTTGCTTGTGTAAATGCATTATCGCTGTAGTTTTTAAAATCACCACCCATTTTCAATATAGCCTACAACTGAGCTTTGAACATGTGCTAATCCAGCCACAGAATGTATACACATTAAAGTATAGTAGTTCAAATTAACCTGCTCCCAGATTTGTTTGTGCTCGTGCCAACTCTATATAGGACATAATGTCAATTCCATACGGCTTGCGTCCGCTCTTGTTAAAACCCATTTGATGAGACCAGAGCTCCCTCCCCTCTGACATTCTCCAATGGTTGAGGCGAGCACACAATTGAGATACTCCCGTTAGTCAAATCTTAACCTAAAAATGCCACACCAATCAACCAGTTTTTATGGACAAATTAAAAGGAACCACTTCTATTTACACCTGAGAATCAAGCCTGGTCAGCACCATGATCAGTAATGTGCCCTATAATACCATGAAATATACAAATCACAAAATGACAATATCAAAATGGGATAATGATGCATTTAAAATGGCTTCTAATATCCTACAGAAATGGCTTTGCTCAAATATTTATTCAAAGCATAATGCATCCAGATGAACAGGTATCTCTTGCAAAATATTGTTTTAAGTAGCACATTGTGAGATGCTAACTGTAGACACGATCGGGCAGATGTCCTTGTTTGAAATATCAAACCAGGCCATTGCCCATTCAAAAGGTTCTTTAGATAACCTTTGAACTCAAGTAAAAGTCATAAGCCATAGACTTCTGCAAAAAGCAAATAGGTTGTTTATTGTAAATCTACTTAGTTTAGATTACATGCTTGATGTTTTAATTAAAAAGATCAAAAGACAAAAAACAAATTGTTGTTTGAGCAAAATGACTTGTTTACAGACTACATATACAATAACTAACAATACTATAGCTACCATCCCTCAAAAGGTATTTCTTTTCAGTTAAGTGTTCTCACAAACAAATGCAACTAAGCAAGACAATATTTACATTTTGTAAAAAAAAAGAAAAGATAATCACATTACACAGAAAATGCACAACCCTGAAAATATTTCAAACATGTCACTGAAGCAGAGCAAAAATGTTGCGGTTTGTGATGTGGTGTTTCTCAAACATGGGATTTTTAAAAGCATATGATCTCTTTAAAATGTGGGGAAAATATAAAATGTACAAAATCAAATGAAAAACCCATAAAGCTTCAGAGAGCCTCCTCTCCTCAGATGTGGAATGTTGCTCCATCGTCTTGTCTTTTTTGTTTTTAATTTAAAAAGTGGGTTCTAGAAAAAAACCGTGGCTAGTGGTGGGTTACCATTAATGGCCACCAGTCCTTTTTATCAGAAAGTCTTTAATAGTATCCTGGCTGATACTGCTGGCTCCATGGCTTCTGGTTCCAAAACTGGGGACACATAAGAAGTTAGATGTGGGGGGAAAAAAGACAACTCTTAAAAAGTGACAGCCTCAAAGTATACTCCACCATCCTGAATAGGTAGTCATAATAACCATAAAACAGGGAAATGGTTCCAATAGTTTTTCCACCATACATTTTTCCCCTAGGGGATTTTAGAAAACACAGAATAAGGGCTGGGTTGTGCGTACGCTTACCCTGGCGTGATGTTTTGTTACCATGCAAGTCTCTAGGATTTATACAGTGACAGATATATTGGCCTGTATTTACCCCCCAAAATGAAATGCTAATTATATGCTAATGTGGCTATCATAAAGAACTACAAATGCCATGATCTGGACGAGACTGAAAAATCGAGGGAAAGGTAAGAATCTCTGGATTAACTAATGTTCGCTAAATGTAGTAATTAATAAATTGGCAACATTTCTTTAAATTGACAATTCTGTGAACTGTCTTGTGGTAAGTTAAACTGACAACCCCTGTTAGCAAAGGTGTCAGCTCGATATAACGTGAAGGAGCTTGCAGGGATTTGTAGTTTTGCATGTCTACTTAGATGCTAATTAGCATTTTCGAATCAGAGTAAATAGAGCTGAATATAATTGATAAGTCACATTGTCCGAAAGATTTACACGGTTATCAAAACGTCTAGCCAGGGTAAGCCTACACAAAACACATATTTTAAGTCTTTCTAAAATCCCCTATGGGAAAAATGAATGGTGGAAAAACAATTGGAACAATTTCCGTTTTCCCCTCAAGGTTTCATGAGTATTACGAGACCTCCAGTGTGGCTCTATAGAACCTGGCTGCATTTACACATGCAGTGAATTGTCATCTTTTGCCCAGTTATTAGCAAACAACCAATTAGTGAATCAAGATCAGTATCGGTCTGCCTGTGTAAACACAGCCAGTGTGAGAAAATTAAAAAAAATGTTGCCCTTTGACCTCAAAATAGAGACTCACCCCTTGCTGCCAGCTTTGGTTGAAGGCCTGAGCCTTGTCCATGCCGAATCCTCCACGTCCTCCACCGGTCCTGTTGTCTCCAAATCCACGTCCTCCACCATTCCTGCCGCCCCCAAATCCGCCGCTGCCATTCTTGTTACCAAAATTCCCACGGCTGTTGCCTGCTCTGGGCTGGAACCCCTGGGGAGAGATAAGAGAACTTATTAACAGCTCGCTAATAAATACACAATTATAGCAATAACTTTTTGATAACACCTTATTTTTATAGTTCCCTAAAAGATGGTTTATAAAGGTATCAACTCACTATCCACCAACTGTAACCCTAGCAAATTGCTGAATATCAACCAGTTGCCAGTCAATAGTCAGCAATCTAAACAACTTCTATAGAGGATTACCCAAATAAAGTAAGGCCAACTTGCAATTGTCCATTGCTGCGACTAAACTCACCTGGTTGAAGTTGCCCCGGTTTCCACCACCTCCTCGGCTCATGTGACCGCCGCCTCCTCGGCTCATGTGACCGCCGCCTCCTCGGCTCATTGGAGGACCACCTCTGTTCATGGATCCACCCCTGTGACCCCTCATTGATCCTCCTCTTGGGGCCCCTCCCTGGGGGGCCATGAGTCCCCCGCCCCTGTTGAAGTTGCCCCGGTTGGCAAATCCACCTCTGAAGGCTGGAGGGGGCATGAACCCCCGAGGGGGGCGAGTAAACCCACCACGTGGGCCTGGAGCTGGGTGGAGGCAGACATGGACACATTGGTTAGACTGGGGTTGAATCTTGATATAAAATGGCTTCCTAATACTCTGCTCTGCTCTACTAATCAATAACTACAGGGAAAATGTGAAAGGGCAGAGGCCCATCAAGACGAAACAAGGAAAGTTTTAGCGAGGCTAAAAAGGGAGTCAAAACCTGCCATGCCAAAATCTGACCAATATGGCCAACAATCGTGACCCCCACCTCCTCTGAAGCTGCCCCTCTGCTGGAAGCCACCTCGTCCACCTCCTCTCTGACCGGGTCCACCTCCGCGGTTGAACTGGTTCTTGCCTCTACCTCCCCCCCGAACACCACCTCCTCTCTTGGGGGTCAAGGACCCCTGGTTGGGCTTCTTCTCAGCGGGCAGGGCCGCCTTGCTCTCCTCCTTGTACTGCTCCACCAGCTTTGAGGCATCCTCCTTCTGCAGCTCAGCGTAGCTCACCTCAGTGAAGCTCTCACCCTCCTCTGGCAGGGTGAAGAATCCTACACAAGGGAAAAGCCAAGGAGATGGTGTTAATGGACAACTTTTGAACACCATCTTATGATGGTGATGATGGTCCATCATAGAAAAAACTAGATTTGTAGTGATGGTGAGAGCTGGCGTGGAAGCTGCTGTGTTCCTCATGCCAGGTCCAGAGAGGGTCACTTTGCCCCCCTGATATGGCCACTTGAGACAAAGACAGCCACGAGTAGGCAAAACGTTGAGGGGATAGCCATGCTTCCATGAAAACCAAACTAGTTTGGGGGAGAATATTTGTGTACATGTGTGGGGACCCTTACCGTATTACTACAAACTATCGCTTTTGGATTAGTGCTAAAGACATGAAATCACTAGCTTTTTAGCACAGTAGGAGACTACTTTTAACAGTTGTACTAGTAAAGTAGCTCATTTCATGTTGTTACCTTTCATTTTGAGGAGAGCGTGCTCGGGCACTTCTTTCCCGTCGCTCTCTGCTTTCTTCTGGGCCCTCTCCTTGTAGTCGTCGTCTGAGGGACAGACCACCACAGCCTTCCGCTGGTACCCAGCAAATAGACACATCTTCCTTTTTTGGCCCGGGGCAGACAGGTTGGTCTGGGAAGAGGAAGGAGAACTTACATTGATTCATTGTGTGATTAAAAATAATGATTTAGGCTGCTTTGTTAACACTTTATGCACTAAGTACTATCTGAAGATCTGTCTACACTATATCATGATGTACTCATTTGTATGAGACTATTCTACCTGCATGTTCCATGTGTATTCAAATATCTACTTTTCGTTTCACAATAAGTACTAAAAAAGGCCAGTGTTCAACTTGTAAGAAATCGGCTGAGATGGAATATCAAGCCTTACGTGGTCCAGGATATAGTTCCTCTTCTTGCGAGCAGCTATCTCAATGAACTTCCCCAGGAAGAGAGGTGCACGCTGGGAAATGGCTGTGAGCTTTGTTGTGTCCTTCGCCTGACGCTTCAAGCTGCCAATCTAGATAAAAAATGTATGGCATAAGAGACATGTAAGATTCAACATAGATGCAGGACAGGATATAGATCTACAGTGCCAAAGAATGACCAGGGACTGCTTATACAACAATTAGAATAGGACTGAAAGCTAATTTCACTAACTAAATTGATAGACAACTAGTACCAGCAGAGAGAACCTGTTCTAAAATACAGAGGGCTACAAACACCATGACCAGTACAACACTGACCATCATCTTCTCCACAATGGTGTCGCTGCCCAGGATGTAATATTTCCCAGGGTTCTCCTGGATGTGCTTGTTGACCCAGGTGCTCTTTCCTGAGCCAGGCAGGCCCACCATGGCAATCACCTACAACACACACAACTGATCAGTAAGTGGTGGAAGGAGTTATGCACATACAATAAAAGGCCCTAAAAATATGCGAATCATTATCTGACAAATTTTACTTTTATTTTATTCTGAAATATACCATTTGAACTTAAGGATAGATCCCATTGCTAGGGAGGCCTTTGTCAAACAAATCACTGCCAGTGATGTTTTGGTTTGCCATTGTTACCTCGCAGTCCTTCTTGGTGTCGGGTGCCTTGGGTCCACGGACACGGTTGTCCATGGCGACCTGCTGCAGGAAGGTATAGCCCTCTGGCTGGGGGAAGTAGGGCGTGTCCATCTGGCCAAAGTTGAACTCCACAGCACAGTTGTGGCAGATGACGTGGGGGAAGAGCGCTTTCCCTGCTAGGGACTCCTTACTGGCCTGGAAGGCCACCACTGGCTCATTCCCATTCTTAGAAAAGGACATCTCCACCTCCTCACCCTCAAAGTTCTGCAATAGAAAATGTTCAGCTTGTAGTTTTTCAATGTACAAAATATCACATTGACAGTTCAAAATGTTAGGTACCAACGAGGAAGTCGTCACCCCACACGTATAATCCCCAAATACAAAAAAGTATTTATTGGTTGGTTGATGTGGACATAGATTACCTTCTGTACAGAAGACATTGCAGACAACTCACATCATTGACTATGATGTTTTCAAATAAATGTAATCTAAATGCTTTGTTTTTTTTTGGACAAGCCTCATTGGACGAGGAATTCTTGACATCACATGAAAGTCTGAATATTCATTTAAAATCAGCCGGTGCATTCAGAATATTACTTTATTGCAACTACTAAGCATAAATTAAGAAAGTTCTTACGATAAGGCAGCAGATGACGTCATTCTCATCATAAGTCTCCTCTAAATCTTCAGTCACGCAATTGGTGGTTTTCTTGCCTTTGCAAGAGTAGGCATAGGAATGCTCTTCCTCACCTGTAATGACAATATAACATCAGACATGATACACAGCTGACTAGGTGATGCAATTATAACTCTAGAATTGTCATTATTTTGGGATTTCAATGTTTCCACACTCATTCCATAACACTATTGTCGCCTTGCAAAATACAAGTCACACAGGCTGTTCAAGTTCCCCTAACAACCTCTAGAGGGCGCCAACATCCCATAAGAACCATTATCTTTTTGAAAAACAATGCATTGGAGACTAACCAAGGAGCAGACTGCCAGTTGCCAGGGACCATCCAACCTGGACCTCATGGATGTCCATGTTCTTACTGGAGATGTGCTTCACTGGTATCTTCTCAGTTATCTGAAGGCACAATATTACATTGGTAATGTTAGCAGCAAATAGAATAATGCCCTACATTAGGCATTTGATTGTACAAGCAGGCAATGAAAAATCTGCTAGTGCATTTAAATCATAAAATGGAGACAAACAATAATGGGCTTGAGGTCAGAATGTTATGAATTCCCAAGTACTAATGAAATGAAAACTGTACTAGACAAAAGAAGCAGAGTGTTTCTCCTTACCTTCATCTCGTAGCAGGCCTTGCCCTGGGACAGCCCGTATGAGGCCCTGCCCCCAGACCACAGGTAGGCAAAGCTCTCCATGGTGAGAGAGGAGGCACTGTAACGGTCCCGAGAAACCTTGAAGTGCAGGTCGCAGTTATCTGGGACACAAAGAAACAAAACACATAAGTTCCCTGTCTAGATTCTAATGCCATATGACAAAGAAAATATAATAAAATCGGTCCACTAGCTGAGATTTGAGAATTTTGAACGGGTGTAGGCAATAAGCCAAGCTAATCTTCACAAGTACATAGGGGCAGTAGTAGGGGCTAGGGACTGATTTGCGATTGGGTGTAGGCATTTTACTTCTGCACAAGTGTTTGTGGAAGGATTAAATAAACCCAGCACTGTCTGTCCATCTATAGACCAAACATGACTCACAGTTGTCCAGGCAGACTGTTGTATCGTCAAACTCCTCATCTTCCTCCTCCAGGGGTGGCAGTGGAGACTTGAGACTAGGCCTGAAAGAGAACACAGCCAGTCAGTCACAATGTCTGAGATTTAGAACCTTTCGCACGGAACCAGAATGCACTCGCAGGGCGGCCATCCGGTTGCGACCTCCTCCTGGAAGAGGAGATGGCTAGCAGCGGAAAGAATCCAGACTATGGGCAGACATGGAACCAAATAAGACTCCAACATTTAAGCTATTGGTTTTGACAATCATGATGAAACAGCATCACTTACCTGCAGTGGTCCACTGGTGCCTCAAAGCAATGGATAAAAATACTAAATAAAACTAGTCCTAGGGGCTATATTTCTTATTATAAAAAGCATCAACAGCCAATAGGACACACTGTGGGCAGAAAATGTGTTTATGGCTTTGGATATTGCTGAAAGGTCATGCAGTATAAAGGACTGCTGGATATATTTAACTGTTTGGAGGTGCTCTCACTAAAGGTCAAATTCCACTGAAGCTGCTGCCTCATGGAACAGAGGCTTGCAAGCTAGCTCCACATAGTCTAGAGGGGCTTCCACTGTGTGTGGCAAGAGGTTCTAATACCCCAGCAACTTTAGTGTTACAAATCTGAACTTGTTTGGAAATGTTGTGCCACACTGACATACCAACAAAGGCATTACGAACCAGAATCAAGCTGTTGCCAAGTTGCGTTTATAAAACTAGCCCTGCAATATTGAGGAGTATCAACATCAGGATCAGTGTCCACAGCATGTAGAGTGAAGCATTGGCAGAACTAAAACCTGCCTCCGGGCACAGGAGGCACGCCATAACGCAGCGTTGATCTTCAATCTTTGCATCAAAACAAGTCAAAACCTGTACTTGGACATCTTGCACAGTCCACAATAGCCACTAGTGCTGTAGGGTCAGACCCATTAGCCTATCTCAACATTGGTCAGACCACACTCAGACCAAGGAGCATAAGCCAGGGGTCATCCAGTATAGTGTGTGGTTTAGCTAACAGCTACTAGGGGCTCTGCTCCACAATCAAAGGATCAGCCACCAGGTGGTTTATTTGTTTACACAGGCTAGTGACATGAGATGACAAGATACCGCTCACTTGGTCAATGAAAACAAAACAGGGTTCCAGATACACACATGGTAGTGGTGTCGTCGTTTCCCAGACAGATTAGCCTAGTCCTGGACTAAAAAGCATGTTTATGGGGAATCTCCATTTGAAGTTATTTTAAGTCCTGGACTAGGTTTAAGTGACCTGTATGGTGAGAAAGCATTCCTGTTAAAAAAAAATGTTTTATAATCAACCACACTGAATACAATGACATGGTGGAGAGAGACATACTTTGACATAAAAGCAAACATTCAAAAAATACAACACAGTGCGAGCAGGAAAATGAGCGGTCAGTGGAGAGTACCATTCTCCAATTCGAGCGTCCGGAAAAAAAGTACTACATCCTTGTGTGCCCTTACGCGAAACACCCCACCCCCCCTCTCCCAACCCATCAATGCTACTCTTCCATGAGTTTCTTTTTTGAGCAGCTTTGAGTCACCCTGTCAGTGTACACAATAAGCCTTCCTGCACAAAGAGAGTGAATGTGGAACAATAGAAAATTAATACTGTTAATTTCTCTTGCTACATTATGCAGTCCATAAGGGGTGTATGTGGGTACTGCATGTGTAATAATGGTAAGGTTCATTTAAAAGCCAGGGATGACCCTCAATTCAAACATGTATGAAACTTACATAATGTTGACAAAAGTAAGTGAGGGTTTTGGCACTAATTAATGCATTGGCGCTTAAAGCCAATACAGTTCACATAGCTGTGATGGCACTTCAGACATACCGAAGGCCATTTTGTCTCCCATCCTTACCAGCTGTATTTGTTCTCTTCAATAAATTCAAAGTAGCCCCTTCCATGTTCCTCCCGGCGTCTCTTAACACCCTTCTTATTCTTCTGATCAGCATTCGTGTCTTTGTCCGCATCCCCTTAGGAAATAAAAGAAGAATATAATGAGGTGCTCCTTTATTGAAAGGATAGGTCGCACTGTGGCGGGCCCACAGACGACTAACTTGTCCATTAGGACCCCATTGCTTTCTGAAGTTGATGAAAGCCAGTAGACGGCTATGGCTGTTTTGACCAGGGATTAGGGTTGATTACATTGTAGCTGGTCAACAATACAGAACATCAAATGTAAAGAGATGTAAACAATCACGACAAAATAGTAAAATGGGCACAATAACCCACCTACAGTTAGTTATTAAAATGGGTAGGGAAATAGACCATTGTCAATTTATCCCTGATGTTGGGGTCAATATTTTACTGCGGAAAGTCGGCGAAGGCCGAAACTTAACTGCAAGCTATCCTCCATTGACCCCCTTCCCCCACAATGCCATACGCGGTTAATTTAATAGTTAGCTTGACAGCTAACTAATCCTTGTTCATTCAGTTACCTAATTACTGCTTTTAGGTAGCTATATTTCTACTAGGACCAGTTTATTAAAACCCGTTTGTAGACGCATCTGGAATACTCTTGAGTCTTAGTTAGAACCCTTAGAACCACGAGCAGAAAACCAGCACCTGCCGAATCTTGTCCGTCTGCTAGCGTCGCGAGTTAACTATGCTAACTAGCAACTACACAAAAGAATGCTAGCTAACTATGCTATCTAAATACGCTAACCACCCAAACAGCAAAAAGGTACTTCAAGCGTGAGCCCAATGGTGGAATTATTGTAGTAGGACCAAGTTAAACAATATTAACCACATTTCATAACTACACTAACGTTAACTAGCTAACAAATATACATCGAAACCAATTTCGCGAACGCACACGACATATTATAGGCTAACGACGTTAGCAAAAACATGTGACGCCCAGACCAATAATTTTCAAATGGAACCAGCGACTCACCCTCTGCTGGATGGTCTCCAGGCTCACCATCCTCCGCGTCTAACGTAATTTTCTCCATGTCGTCCACACCTTCCTTCAGCATTGGATCCATTTCTTCCTCTTCTCCCTCACCCATTTCGTCGTCCTCCTGGGCCGCGTTCTCTTCCTCATCGCATTCGTCCACGACGGCGGCATCTCCCTCTCCGTTTCCATTCTCTTCCTCCGCGTTGGCTTCCATGCTGGCATCGACCGGGCCCTCGTCTTCATCTCCCCCCATGTCCACTTGGTCATCAGCGGCGGCGGCGTCGTCGTTTCCCCCGGGGCTGCCTCCCTCCGCGGCCTCCAGCCCAACCGGAGAATCTCCAGCGATGGCCTCGTCGTCAAGCGCGGCCTGCAGCCGGTCCATCAACTCGGCCTTCAACCCCTTGTCCGAAAGCTGACGCTTTTTCAGCTCGTCCTTCAACTCGTTTACTTTCAGTTTTTTTACGTTGATTGAACTCATTTTGATATCTGTATAAAAACACTAAACTGAAACACGATGTTAAAATAAAGTAAAATTACAACAAAGACGATAAATTCTGTAAAGGACGCTATGCAAGTTCATGTATTTTTAACTGCGCCAAATGGCAGTAGCGTTAATAGTCCTTTTCACCGGCAGAAGGGCTTGTGGGCGCCAATGGACGCAAACCCCTCCCGTATTCTTCTTCTTCTATGATTTAGTGGCGGTACGCAAACCAACGTTAAAGATGCATGCTGCCACCTACTGTGTTGGAGTGTGTGGTCAATCACGATATACAACATTTATAAATCCTCCTACCTAACGCAGTTTTTTTGAGAAAATAAAAGAGTCCTACTAACTTCTAATATCAATCAAATGTATTTATAAAGCCCTTTTTACATCAGTCAATGTCACAAAGTGCTATACAGAAACCCAGCCTAAACCCCCAAACAGCAAGCAACGCAGATGTAGAAGCACAGTGACTAGCTCTGACTGGTGGCCAGTCCCCTTCTGGCTGTGCCGGATGGAGATTATGACAATACTTGGCCATTAGCTCCCCAGAGGAAAGCCCCAGCTCTCTGGATGTTACTCCACCTGAGGGGGATCAGAAGCAGCTCCATCCCATGACGGCAACCCCCAGACCGACCCTCAAGGCTGAAGCAGGGGACTATGATGACCCAGAAGAACCACTCCATACCACTGAAGAGCTCACCATTCCATCTCAATATACAATGGAGACATCCCTCACCACCACTGAAATGGTGCGCAAGGGCACGGAGGAAGAGTTTGAGGCTGAGGTTAGAATGGATAGTGGCAACATACCCTCTGGTCACGCTGAAAAGGAATGCCTAGTGATAGTTGAGGGTGAGAAGGAATAGACTGATCTGAATCAGCCTGAAGAAGATGATGTGGAAACAGGCTATGAGGAAACTCCCTCTGAGGCTGAGGCCATGGAGATTGAGTTTCTATTAGAAGAAGATGGAGAACTCCCCATTGCTGGAGGAGAAGGAGCTTGAGAAGCCCAGTGTTGAGACTGAGAGCTTGAGTGAATCTGAGGTTGTTAGTGAGAATCAAGACAAGTCTGCCAACGAGGAGAAGGTTTCAGGAAAATGGTCCAAAAACCCAGAGTATACAACCGATGCTGATACCTCAGTCCCCTCGCCCAGAGCAGTGCCCCAGAGAACAACTGAATCCAGTCAGACATCATGGTGCTGGAGCTTTGCACTATTCTGCCTTATCCCCTCCACTCTGCTTGTGATTGGGGGATTGAGTCAACACGTCTGGCACTATGGGATGCCTCTGTCTGTGTCACAGTTGATCGTACAGTTGGAGCTGCACTGGCTGTGGATGCCACACAAGCCTTGTAACTCAGATTATCGTGTGATTCCTGGTGGAGAGCAACCCTGGAGGCCTATTCTAACCACCGGATTCCTCAACCCAGCCAAGCAACAATGAGATGGACCAACCTACTGACCAGGGCCAACAGCCCTGTTGACATAGCTGTTTTCTACTTCACTCTCCAAGACACTGACCTGGGACTCACAGAGCCTAGTGCTGTACAGGGAAAACAGGTCTTCAAGCAGCTGATGGAACTTGAAGCAAAAGGAGTACAACTTCAGATTGCTGTTAATGGTCCTCAGACTGATACTTGAGACACGGCTGATTTAGCTAGAACAGGTGCAGAGGTACGGGAGGTGGATCTCCATTCAGTGACAGGAGGTATCATCCACACCAAGCTGTGGGTCGTAGATCAGAAACACCTCTACCTGGGCACTGCCAACATGGACTGGCGGTCCCTCACACAGGTGAAGGAGGTGGGAGTTTCCATGGAGGACTGCAGCTGCATGGCACAGGATGTGTCAAGGATATTTGGGGTGTACTGGAACATTGGTGCTCAGAAAAATGGTTCCCTACCCCCCTTCTGGCCTGCCCAATACTGGTTTGAATCTCAAACTCAATAGAGTCTCTGCACGAGTATATCTCTCTAGCGCACCACCCCAGATATCAGCTTATCAGACGATCTATCCACCATTCTCTCTGTCATCGCAGACGCCCAGAAATATGTCTACATCTCAGTCATGGACTATCTTCCACTGTCCCAGTTCACTGATCCACTCAGGTTCTGGCCTGCGATTGACTCAGCCATAAGGAGGGGTAGTAGTCAACCTACTAGTGAGCTGCTGGTCACACTCTCCAGGCTTGTTCCTCTTCCTACAGTCTCTGACCATCCTCAACAGACCTCCCCTGGTATGCAACATCAATGTGAAAGTATTTGAGGTGCCTTCAACAGCAGAGCAGAAGAAAATCCCTTTCTCAAGAGTGAACCATGCCAAGTACATGGTGACAAACAGAGTTGTCTATATAGGAACCTTCAACTGGTCAGAGAACTATTTCACCCACACTGCAGGTGTTGGACTGGTGGTAAACCGAAAGGTCGCTGGTTCGAATACCCGAGCCGACAAGGTGAAAAATCTGTCGATGTGTCTTTGAGCAAGGCACTTAAGCCTAATTTGCTACAGGGGCGCCATACTACTATGGCTGACCCTGTGGGTAGGCCGTCATTGTAAATAAGAATTTGTTCTTAACTGACTTTCCTAGTAAAAAAATGTTCAAATGTTCATAGATGACCAGCAGGGTCAAATAATAATCATAGTGGTTGTAGAGGTTGCAACAGGTAAGTACATCAGGAGTAAATGTCACTTGGCTTTTCATAGCCGGGCATTTAGATGTTGAAATAGCAGATGTGGTAGAGAGAGAGTTGAAGACAGCAGGTCTGGGACAAGGTGGCATTTCCGGTGAATAGGTCAGGGTTTCATAGCCGCAGGCAGAAGAGTTGAAACTGGTGCATCAGCACGACCGGGTGGACTGGGGACAGCAATGAGTCATCAGGCCTGGTAGTCCTGAGGCATGTTGCTAGGGCTCAGGTCCTCCGGGAGGGGAGGGAGAGCGGGATTCCCTTCCCACAAATTCCCTTCCACACCCGAATGTGCTGGGACCCAACAGAATCTCACTACTACACCCATTCTCTCAATTCTCCATAATAACATTAATATCTCCAATAGTAGGTCCCTCCTATAGGCAGAGAATCTGAGCATACTATAATTCTTACAGGTTGTATGTCCTCCACCCACTGGAGGGCAACTACTATCGCCAACAGTTCAACTGAGTATACTGACAGTTCATCTGTTAGTCTTCTAACCCTCCTGTATTCTTCTTCTTCGTGTGCGTTTCCATCAGACTAGATGTTGTGTTGCTGCCTTAGATGCCATCAGGTCTGGTTGTGCTTTTGACTTCCCTTCTCTAAGCGTGACCAGGCTAGCAGAAGAGTCTGAACACAAAATTACCCTTTTGGCCCCACTTCTTCCACCCATCCCCAATACCCACGCTAGTGCTAGCATTTCAGCAGAGAAGACTGAATCTCCATCAGACAGCCGCCTACCATGGTGTATCTGAAAGTGGGGAACATGTATCCCAAACCCTGCTCTCCCACTGCCTGTAGGGACCCCACTCCCACCTCAGATGTGCCTCAACAACCACAGAAGGCTCTCCGCAGTCCTCAGCCCTTATTTCATCAATAATTGTCATTTCATCATCAGGCTCTGGCAACATCCACTGAGGAACACACAGCAGCAGACAGGGGCCCCAATAACCTGACATGTGTCGATTTCGCATTTGCCCCAACACTTTTGATTCGGCTTATTGACACAAAAGCGTTGAAAAGAAGTACAAAGTACTGTTGTTCAGACAGATTTGCCTAATGATTTGTCAACTCGTGCACAATTCATCTGTGCTTCAGTCTGATCAACTGTAGCCTACTGATAACAACCACAGCCACATGTATGCGCTTCTCTAGGCTACCAGATCAGGAAAAAGTCAGGGCCCCAGGAAAACAATTTGCACCACACTACCATGGGACCTGTGGTGCCACCTCTGAAATCTTAAAAAACAGATCAAGCAAACCTCACGGCACAACGCCTCTCCCCTATTTGACCTAGATAGTTTGTGTGTATGTATTGATATGTAGGCTACATGTATCTTTTGTTTTTAATTTATGTAGTTCTGTCCTTGTCTATTAATGTTCTGTATTATGTCATGTTTCATGTGTACCCCAGGAAGAGTAGCTGCTGCTTTTGCAACAGATAATGGGGATCCTAATAAAATACCAAACATTTTGAGATAGTATCTCAAAATATTGAGACAGTATCAACATTTTATGTGCATTTTGGAGAGCCCCGCCCCCCAAACACACTCGCATTCAAATATCTGTCAATTTTCTGTCAATTGAATGTCAGGTTATTGAAGTTACACAGTACAGTAAAATATTGTTTCCTATCATCTGCGAATTAGCAAGCAAAATGGAGTTCATTATCAGTAATGGCTGACAGGACATTTTCTAACGAAAACTCATCTGTGTGGGAGGTGGTGAGTGAGTGCACATTTTCTCCAAAGATCAGAGAGAATTATACCAACTTGTTCCCAGACACTTCCACCATAAAACACACAACATGACCTTGTGTCACGACATGGGATGTGGCGAGACCAAGACGCAGCGCAGGGATAGTAGTTCGACATTTCCTTTTAATATACTAAGTAAGAATAATTATAATACTATGTATAACAAACAGAACGAAATGACGAACTACAGAACTTAACGAACAGACTAACGTCACGTTCACAAAACACACCAATGAACGCACGTAAAGAAAACACACTTACTACACCGTGACTGCTACATACATCGATAACAACCCACACCAAGTGAAGGACAGACTCAACATATATTGGATCCCTAATTAGAGACAACGGGTAGCAGCTGCCTCTAATTAGAGATCCACCCAAAACCCACAAAGAAACAGAAAGGAACGACACTGTCAGACTCTGACCCTAGCTACATAGAGAAGCCTATTGCTTCTCTATGGCCAGAGCCTGACACCTTGGGGCACTCTGGTTCATGGAATGTCCTCAAGACACACTCACATACCTTATCTTCTAGCCAAGTCCGCTATCATCCGAACAAGCATTATGTTGAGCACAATCATATCCTAAAACCGTTAAGAAACATCCAAAATGGCCACAGAATCTGATTATTTCACAGAGCCTACAGACCACAAATTTCCATTGAGAAAGGAGTTTAAAAAAGATAGGCCGATTGACACGTTTATAGCTTGCATTTCACTGCCTCCCTGTGGACAACGAGAGGAATGCACAAGGAAATCAAATCAGTAGGATGCCCGTGCGCTCGCCCTCTTGATGCGCTCTGACATTACGCACGCCTTCATTCACACCACCACTTGCTCAACATGACAAGACGCGCACGTGCGGATACTTTACGGGATTAAAATAATAGAATTGCTTAATATTTTTCATTTTTAAACCGTGTAAAAAGACAAACAAGGCTGACTAAAGTAGACAGCATATTATTGTATTTGGCTTTGTTCCGTTTCCCCTTCTCAACAACATATTGCTATGGCATCTCTCACTCGGAGAGAGAAGGAGAGATGTCCCACAGCAGATAACCGAAGGTATTGGGTAAGGGACGCTTGATTCAATATTATTATTATTTTCTTCACATTCAGTATTTATCTTAAGTTGTTTAGATAGTGGGTGGCACAGTTCTAGTATCTACGTATTATTTGATGACTCATAGGTCTTTAAAACATCAGGTTCAATTTATGTTGTGATGATGTAATGGTCGTGGTTATTGCAGTTTATTAAGGCATTTGTGCATTTCACAGACAGATGCGCCTCAATGTAAATCAACCAGATTCTACTCTGAGACTGTGAGCGGTACAGTACTACGCGAGGACTGTCAATCAACAGACCGCCCCTCTCCAGAGGGTGCAGGGTCCAACACCGACCCTCATGGAGTTCCGTGGCCAAAAACGTATGTCCCATCACGAGGGTCTCTGACGGAACCCTGCGCCGGTTCTGGAGGACATGTGATTATCAGTAGATTTGACACTGTTGGACCCCCCGTGGTGGGAAGTTGGAGCGTTCGGAAGTCTGACGGAAAAGTTATTTGTGAGCATTGCACCGCGACTGTGGCTGCACTAAAGAGACAAGCACTGAGCCTCGCCATTCCTCAATATATCTCATGCAAGGTAGGCTTATCACTACATCACTTTCTATAGAAATGTGTTTTATGCAGTAAGTAGTAGCATGCATTCATTGTAGTGATACAATATACGTTGGGGACAATTTAAGAGGATTTATTTGAAATTGTCAGACAATGTGATTTAGCCACAGATTTGCCACAGATTAGAGGTTTAGCCACATATTTGAACTGCCTTAACAAAGCCTAATCCAGTTGTCACATACTTTGATTTTTTTCCCATATTTCATCTGATTTGTAGCCACATCAGTTCCAGTCATTGAGCTGACTCATAGGCTATCCCTAGAGTGAATTGATTCAGACTGATATTAATATTTTAACAAAGCAACTCATGTCCCCTTCAAACCTCATTACCAGAGGTACAACGACAACATTTGCTTTACTCTCCTATGAGAGGAATATGAAAGAGAACAGGAAGTTTTAAAATAAACCACAGGCCATTATGTGGAGATATTACCTCATTGCTGAGACAGAGAGTCAGTAGAAATCTGATAATGGCTTCTTGTAGTGTATTGATTTCCAAACCAGGGCCATGATGAAATCTGCGCTGTTATGAATCCTAAAGAAAATACAGTTCTCTGACAGCCTGGTTCCTGATCTGTTTGTACTATTTAGCCACCTCCTACACTCTTAGAAAAAAAGTGCTATCTACAGTAGAACCTAAAAGGGTTCTTCAGCTGTTCGTATATTGTAGGATAACCCTTGGGGACAGCTGAATAACCCTTTTGGAACCCTTTTTTCTAAGAGTGTATGGTCATTGTTGGGCTCCCAAGTGACGTAGTGGTCTAAGACACTGCATCTCAGTGCTAGAGGCGTTACTACAGACAACCTGGTTCGAATCCAGACTGTATCACAACCGGCCGTGATTGGGAGTCCCATAGGGCGGTGCACAATTGGCCCAGTGTCGTCCGAGTTTGGCCGGTGTAGGCGTCATTGTAAATAATAATTTGTTCTTAACTAACTTGCCTAGTTAAATAAAGATAAAATAAAACAATTGTTTTGCCTGGTCCTAGATCATTTTGTCTCTTTGTTATGACAAACACACAACCCAAAGTTTGGCTATACAGCACAAACAGATATATTACCAGGCTAGGTCTCTGATGGCTCAAGTTTTGGGTTGGAGTTTGTTTGGGGACATCTGCGTTTTTCTGGTTGACTTTGTTTTATGCATTAGTACAGTAGTCTGGGACTCAGAATGTAGGTCATTGACATTAGCAGCTTGCAGGAGAAAGGTTTTGGAATGGAAGTTCAGGGAGGACAAGGGCACAGAAACGAACATAAAGTATGCTATGCCACCATCTCTGTCCTATGACAGATGCTATTATGATGATTGGTTTTGGAAGTCAATATAGGCCTACTTGGTAACATGCCACATTTGGATATATAGTTTCCTCAATGACTGAATTCAATTACGATTAATTATAATAGTTTTCCACTTTTGTAATTCACTGTGATATTTGTTGTTTTTGTGATTGAATTGGACTCAATGCATAGAACCATACTGTACATTCCCTTTACATGAATTATATAGGACTCCACCTTGTCAGCCTATCTCTACGACAACCTCCAAACCCATAGCGGTACCATAGACGTCTGGGCTGTGGGGGAGGAGCAGAGTGTCTGTGACGTCTGTGGTGCCCACCTGAGCCAGCTGAAGCAGGAGGCCATCCACCTGATCCTATCCAGGGAGGAGCGTGCCAAGTGGGCCACTCCATCTAACGCCAAGCCCCTTCCTGGATCCACCTCCACCAAAGCAGCACCATCTAGCCCCCACCTCTCAGCCTCTTCCAGGACCCATAGCTCCCCTGTCAAGCCCTCCCCTAGATCTCGATCCACCACCTCCACAGCACCACCTAACCCCCACCTCTCAGGCTCCACCAGGAGCCAAAGCCGCCAGAAGACCCATCCTAGGAGGATCCTGAAGCCCAACCCAGCTGAGATGGATAGATGGGTTGAGGAGCAGCAGAACCTAGCCTCCTCCATATCAATGTCCAGCAATAACAGAGTCACCATCTTCCCCTACCAGGTACGGTACATCTAAAAGCCTACAGGTTGTATATCCTAATATTGCCTTGGTATTGCAATAGCTATCATTACTATGGAGTCTAATAGAGGCTATATCAATATCATGAGCCATGACACATCCCCTAGCAGGTATTGTACGTCTAAAAGTCTACAAGCTTGACATTGTGTGCTGATATGGCTGTAGTAGCCTCCTTTATTATGGCTTATTATGGATTCTAATGGAGGATACAACTGCAGTATATCAGGGTAAATTATGAGACATCCCCTGCCTGTCTGCACATCCTTTTATGGGCGTCGCTGCCTGTATGGACTGAGGAGAGGACGCTCCTATGGAGAGTGTTGTCACTGCCAGACTGTGATTCACAGAGAAGATGAGGAGAGTGGAGGAAAGGATAGGAGAGGAATGGAGAGAAGAGGAAATGAGAGGAGAGTGGAGGAGTGGAGTGGATTCTCTCATAGAGAATGTTGTCACTGTCAGATTTGATTGATGCCATCCGATCAGAGCCAATTAGATCCTGAGAAGTGAACATTTGCAACCTTATCGCTAATGGAGGAAATTGGGTTGAGATTTATGTTATGTCATAAAACAGCCAGTCAAAAAGCAGGTGGTGCGATGATCAATAGCCTGGTCATATTTAATGACTGGTGAAATATGCATAGTGCAGTATTGTAACCCCCACAGGGCTAGGTGGTAAATACAGCCGGTACGAAAGTGGATGGATGTAAGCATTTAAGGAGCCTTTAGTTAGGCTACAGTAGATGGTTCAGCCATAGGGCTCCTACCATAGCGCTTTGGTCAAACGTAGTGCACTATATAGGGAATAGGGCGCCATTTGGGAATCAGCCTATATCTCCTTTAGTGCATTGTAGCTAATGAAGTGAAGTGGTCTCTGGTCTATCAGCAACTGGCTGTGGAGTGGCTGTCTGGCTGAGGACTAGCCTGATCACAGATCAGTTATGGTTGGCATAACAACGAACATAGGAGTTGGCTGTATACAGCACAAACAGATCTGGGACCAGTCTAGCTGAGGACAACTGCCATAGTCTATTAGATAATATGCAAAGCAGAGCATATTATACAGGCGTAAGTGTGTTATTAGGTAGGTTTCCATCCAATTGGCGACAGATTTTCAAATGAATATTCTAAAATCCGCATTAAAGTAAATATGTACATTTTCCCCAACAGTGGTGTATTTCCACAAAACAGACTTGTTGCAGATGACGTAGTGCACACACATTTTCTTTTGCTTAAGTTTGTATGCACTGAATAAAAATCTAAAGTTCAATGTGTTTCCATCGCATTTTCAACTGAAAGTTTTGTCACAAAACTGTTGCGGTAAATAGCAAATGTACCATGGTCTCGGCATGTGCCTTCAAGCTAACAGCTCGCAGATACAGTGTGGGTAGGCTCTGCGGGTGAAGTTCATAATATATTATTTAATCTGTAGCCTAGTAAACTGCATGGCTTCCCGAGTTGTAGTAGGAAGACCACACACCATGTCATCGCGTGACTCCAAGTTTACTTTGATATGATATTATTGATATTATTTTATAATAATTTTTTGTTTTGTTTTGGTTACCCCTTTTTCTCCCCAATTGGTAGTTACAGTCTTGTCCCATCGCTGCAACTCCCGTACAGACTCGGGAGAGGCGAAGGTCGAGAGCCGTGCGTCCTCCAAAACACAACCCAGCCAAGCCGCACTGCTTCTTGACAAATTACTCGCTTAACCCGGAAGCCAGCCGCTCCAATGTGTCGGAGGAAACACTGTACACCTGTCAGCGAGAGAAAGATCTTCGGGGTGTGGCGGACAGGGGGTTCAGAGTCAGAAACGAGGGGCATAACAAAAAAGAAGAGTAACTTTACCCCCATCTCATTCCAGATGTCATGCCCCAGGGTGCCTCATGGCTCTAATTGGCATTTCATGGATGGATGTTTCCTGTGGCAGTAGCAATAGAGGGAGAAGAACAGGGTTGTTATCTTGCCCTAAAAAGCTGAAACATTGATGAGACAGTAGAGCTGCAGAGGGGGCCACTATAAAACAAGACTCTGGCTGTCGCTTTCGCTTGCGGCCAAGCTCTGTGACTTCATTTCAGCCGAAATACAGAGTAGGGAGTAGGCCAAAGATTGCTCTCAAACACAGTCACACACACAAACACACACACCCTAGGGCTGGAGGGACGGGAAAGCAGGGTTGGTTGAAGAGTCAGACTCTTCGCGCACATCCTCGGGGTATGTGGTGTGTAATAGTCAGATGCAGTACGGTCATAGTAGGTTTAGTAGTGGCTCTGGAGTCTGATTGTCTGAGTCATGTCTCCATTAAACCCGGGAACTATGTGTCCCATGTGTGACACTACTATTCTATATGTAGAGCTATACGATGAATGTCCCATTTTACCTAATGTGCTTTCATCCTAATGCCTCACATCCACAGATTAACCACTGATTCTTCTCTTGAGCTGCCTTCCAAATGGCATCTATTCCCTAGGCTATATAGTGCATGACTTAGTCAAAACTAGTGTACTAAATAGGGAATAGGGTGCCATTTTGGATTCATCCTTGGTCTAATTACTCTAGTTTTATGGGAACTGTGTAAGAGCATGCAGTCAGGATCTTGGTTGATATCATAGCAAAATGCCTTCATCAAACCAATTTACCTTCAAGCTAATCTATTTCATAGGTTACGCCCCAAATCACACCATATTCCCTATATAGTGCACTACTTAAAGGCCTTGGTCGAAAGTAGTGCACTATATAGGGAATAGGGTGCCATTTAGGATGCAACCATAGCCTTGTCCTATACGATGTGCTGTTGGCAACTCTTCTATCATTGCCAAGCCGTACTTTGGCATGACAATGAACGAACACAAAGAGGAGTTGGCTAAAAGCCGAAACAGACTGGCTCCCCAGGCTATGGATATTCTAATACAGTAGAAGTATTTTCTCCTAAGATGATCATTCTACTTCTCTCCAGTTTTCAGAGGAGTTCTCAGAGGGACAGAATGAGACTGTGGCTGTCCAGAGCAGTCCAATGGCTCCTGCAGTTTTGTCCTTTCTGGTCAGGTATGTGTAAAACTAGTCAGTTAGGTGTCTACAGAGTAGACATGGGTTCCTGCAGGTCGTTTTTTTATTGATGATTTATAAAAAGTCTTACATAATCATTCTGAAATTGAGGATGTACCTACTGTGTTTTTTGAATTGTCCACATCCTATCTTCCCACAGGGCAGCCCAGAAACTGAGCCTGACGTCGAGGAGGAAGGGCCAAATGTCCGCCCCCTCTCCTGTGTCTCCTCCCCCCCATTACACCACCTGCTACAGGGGCATCATCCAGAGGTCTCCACCCACAGTCCCCACCTGCCTCCTCCAAGCTGCCAACCGATTCAAAGACGCACCCGACTTTGGCAAGGTAACCTACTGTACTCAGATGTTCACCTCGGTCTTGACCAACCAGATCATTATTGTAAAAGAGAATTTGTTCTCATTGACTTACCTGACTACACTGGACAAAAATATAAACGTAACATGCAACAATTTTAAATATTTTACTTAGTTACAGCATATAAGGAAGTCAGTCAATTGAAATAAATAAATTAGGCTCTAATCTATGGATTTCACATGACTGGGAATACAGATATGCATCTGTTGGTCACAGATACCTTAAAAAAAAGGTAGGGGCGTCAATCAGAAAACCAGTTAGTATCTGCTGTGACCACCCTTTGCCTCATGCAGCGCGACACATCTCCTACACATAGAGTTGATCAGGCTGTTGATTGTGGCCTGTGGAATGTTGTCCCACTCTTTAATGGCTGTGCGAAGTTGCTGGATATTGGTGAGAACTGGAACACGCTGTTGTACACGTTGATCCAGCGCATCCCAAACATGCTCAATGGGTGGCATGTCTGGTGAGTATGCAGGCCATGGATGAACTGAGACATTTTCAGCTTCCAGGAATTGTGTACAGATCCTTGCGACATGGGGCCGTGCATTATCATGCTGAAACGTGAGGGGGTGGCGGCGGATGAATGGCACGACAATGGGCCTCAGGATCTCGTCACGGTATCTCTGTGCATTCAAATTGTTAGTTGTCTGTAGTTTATGCCTGCCCATACCATAACTCCACCGCCACCATGTGGCACTCTGTTCACAATGTTGACATCAACAAACCAGGTCAAGACCCTGGTGAAGACGACGGGCATGCAGATGAGCTTCCCTGATGGTTTCTGACGGTTTGTGCAGAAATAATTAAGTTGTGCAAACCCACAGTTTCATCAGCTGTCCGGGTGGCTGGTCTCACACAATCCAGCAGGTGAAGGAGCCGGATGTGGAGGTCCTGGCCTGGCCTGGTTACACGTGGTCTGCGGTTGTGAGGCCGATTCTCTGACAACAGCTCTGGTGGACATTCTTGCAGTTAGCATGCCAATTGCACGCTCCCTCAAAACTTGAGACATCTGTGGCATTGTGTTGTGTGACAAAACTGCACATTTTAGAGTGGCCTTTTATTGTCCCCAGCACAAGGTGCACTTGTGTAATGATCATGCTGTTTAATCAGCTTCTTGATATGCCACACTTTAGATGCTCGTTTATATATTTTCTTCAGTGTAAATAAATGTTTTAATAAATGTTTTATTAAATAAATAAATAATTCCACCATAACCACTTTTTTAAGTGTTTCTAGAGTCATTAAGCAAGTGAGAGTGGTTTTGTCTAGCAGTGAAGAAGATCCTATATTGGCACTCATAATACTACCCCCATCTTTATGAAATGCTATAATGTGGTGTTAATACCCTTTCTGTTTCTGCCCTCCCCCTCTGGGGTATACTGTAGAGGAAATCAATATGGCTGCCCTCGTGTTTCACAGACGATCGGCTTGGGCTGGTCTAGAGTTACAGATAACAGTCCTCCATCCCACCTGCACTCAGACCAGAACAACGCAGGGAGAACCTCTTCCACCCTCCTCTCTCTATCTCTCCTCCCTCTCTCCTCTCTCTCGGTATATGGCTTCTTGAATAATTCAGCCCCCATAAATATAGCGTGACACAAGCTCAATAGAATAGAGTCAGGGTAGGAGTCACAAAGCAAGCCTAGCTACCATCACTTGCTTTTATTATGATTCATCATCATAATCAAGGCTGATAGATAATGTCCAGGGTTGGGTAGGTTACTTTCTAAATGTAATCCATTACAGTTACAAGTTACCTGTCCAAAATAGTTATCAATAACATAGCTTTTGGATTACCTTGAACATAACCTGAAAACAAAGGACTGATTAGTGGCGCACAATTGGCCCAGCGTCGTCCGGGTTTGGCCGGGGTAGGCCGTCATTGTAAATAAGAATTTGTTCGTAACTGACTTGCCTAGTTAAATAAAGATTACATTTTTTAAAAACATAAAAAAATGTTAAAAACATTTGCCTCCTCTGTTGTTTATCTTTTTGTTCTGAAGGAATGATTGGGCTCATTGCTTCAAAACACTGTTGAAAAACAGATGCTGCTCTCATCAAGTGGAATGCTTTGAGCACTACCGAAAACATTTGCTATAGGCTAGGCCTATTGTTGGAATTAGAATACTTAATTAATTTAGTCGGATCTCTATGGGTGACACTTTGATATCTCGATAATTTTCATCTGTTGAAGTCTAGTTTAAGCATATATACTTTAGGCCTTTTTTAACCAGCACAAATTCAATTGAGCAATAAAATCCCTACTCGTGGTCAGGGTTGGTTAGGTTACATTCTAAATGTAATCTGTTACAGTTACTAATAACCTGTCCAAAATTGTAATCAGTAATGTCACTTTTGGATTACCCAAACTAACTAACGTAATCAGATGGCTTTCCGTTACCTTTGAATTACTTTTCCCTTAAGAGGCATTAGTAGAAGACAAAAAGGATCCAGCAAATGCATTTGGTGTGTCATCATAGTGGTCTCTGACTTGTGGTTAGACTCACTCCAGTGGAACAAAGTTCTGTTCAGTTGGATTTATTATTATTATATGGTTCATTGACTTCATCTTGGTGGTTCTGTGAAATTCTGATCCTTCAGATATGCAGAGTCAGACCTCGGAGAGATCTAAGTTAAGTAGCTGTTGAGGTCTTAACATAAAACCTCTCAGAGCCTTTAAATCCACTGTGTTTCCAGTAGATCTAAGTTAATGTCTGGACCAGCAGAAACCTGTTCATGTGGCGTTCCACCTCAAGATATATAGGATGAAGCTACATGAATTAATAATAACTGACCATTGATTCGATTTATATAGTGCTTTTACAGACGCTCAAATAGTTTAAAAAACTTATCAGCATATAATGACATAGAATCACTACACTGAGTTATAGGATCTCAATGCTTTATAGTACAGTGCATTGGGAAAGTATTCAGACCACTTCCCTTTTTACACATTTTGTTACGTTACAGCCTTATTCAAAAATGTATTAAATATATATATATTTTTCTCTTTCTACACACAATACCCCGTAATGACAGCGAAAACAGGTTTTTAGACATTTTTGCAAATGTATAAAAAACAACAACCCAGAAATGCCTGATTTGCATAAGTATTCAGACCCTATGAGACTCGAAATTGAGCTCAGGTGCATCCTGTTTCTATTAATCATCCTTGAGATGTTTCTACAACCTGATTGGAGTCCACCTGTGGTAAATTCAATTGATTGGACATGATTTGGAAATGCACACACCTGTCTATATAAGGTCCCACAGTTGACAGTGAATGTCAGAGGAAAAACCAAGCCATGAGGTCGAAGGAATTGTCCGTAGAGCTCTGAGACAGGATTGTGTCGAGGCACAGATCTGGGGAAGAGTACAATAAACATTTCTGCAGCATTGAAAGTACCCAAGAACACAGTGGCCTCAATCATTCTTAAATGGAAGAAGTTTGGAACCAACAAGACTCTTCCTAGAAGTCCTCTGTGGCGATGGGAGAACCTTCCAGAAGGACAATCATCTCTGCAGCACTCCACCAATCAGGCCTTTATAGTAGAGTGGCCAGACGGAGGCCACTCCTCAGTAAAAGGCACATGAAAGCCCGCTTGGAGTTTGCCAAAAGGCACCTAATGGACTCTTGGACCATAAGAAACAAGATTCTCTGGTCTGATGAAACCAAGATTGAACACTTTGGCCTGAATGCCAAGCGTCATGTCTGGAGGAAACCTGGCACCATCCCTACGGTGAAGCATGGGGGTGGCAGCGTCATGCTGTTGGGAAGTTTTTCAGCGGCAGGGACTGGGAGACTAGTCAGGATCGAGAGAGATTCTTGATGAAAACCTGCTCCAGAGTGCTCAGGACCTCAGACTGGGGTGAAGGTTCACCTTCCAACAGAATAACGACCCTAATCACACAGCCAAGACAACGCAGGAGTGGCTTGGGGACAAGTCTCTGAATGTCCTTGAGTGGCCCAGGCAGAGCCCGGACTTGAACATCTCTGGAGAGACCTGAAAATAGCTGTGCAGCGATGCTCCCCATCCAACCTGACAGAATTTGAGAGGATATGCAGAAAACAATGGGAGAAAATCCTCAATACAGGTATGCCAAGCTTGTAACGTCATACCCAAGAAGACTCAAGGCTGTAATCGCTGCCAAAGGTGCTTCAACAAAGTACTGAGTAAAGGATCTGAATACTTACGTAAATGTGATATTTCCGTTTTTTATATTTGCCAAAATGTCTAAACCTGTTTTTGTTTTGTCATTATGGAGTATTGTGAGTATATTGATGAGGGGGGAAAAACAATTTAATCCATTTTAGAATAAGGCTGTAACAAAATGTGGGAAAAGTCAAGTGTTCTGAATACTTTCTGAGTGCACTGTAGGGTAAACTGTGTAGCCTATAATAACAGTTGCTACAGTTATATCCTCTCTCGAACACTAGTCTATAGGTGTTTAAATCAGAGCGACAGACACTTTTATCTGTACAGGTTTTCCTCTAAATACTTATTCTCTTTTAACCTTGTTGGTATGAAAGAGACACTATCTCACAGGGGTGAACAACAGCATGTTGTGTTTTTCTCACTATTTACCAGTGACGTTTGAAATGGCTCCTCAGTTGCCTAGCCGTGCGGTATCCCTATTCTGTTTAGCTTACCGTCTTCTTACACCTATTTCAAAGGAAACATATAAATAGCAGTGGATAGAAGCGAATAGAATCAGGAAAGCTGGGAAATTCATAGGGTTTAATGTGACTGCTGTGTCTGTCATTTCCAACCTGTTTTAAAAGAACAAGAACATCCTGCTTGTGACCCACATTGACAGCTGCTTCTACTATTCTACAATCACATCTGATGCTTTAGGTACTATTGTTTAGGATTTAGATTGTTTAAAAATGCATGGGTTTTTATTCTTTCTTTCTTGGTTCTATCAGTTTAAAAATGCTTTTACTGGTGTTTTTCCCCCATATGGAATATTTAAATACTCTTTCAGCTAAACCTTATAGAAATGCTCTTTTACATGGAGTTACCTGTAGATCTTGACTTCAATCTTGACCATTTATTGTAAAAACTAGACAAATCCATTTTTAAATAAATTATTCAAGTTGAATCTCAATTATTCAAGTTGGATAATGAAGAATCAAGTTAGGATTTTACAATAACTTCAAGTGAAGACTGGGGGAACGCCTGATGAACCAAAATACTCAATAACCTCCTCCGTATAGCCTAACTCTCACACACTGTCAGGCTCTGGCCATAGAGAAGCCTATTTGCTTCTCTATGTAGCCATGGTCAGAGTCTGACAGTTCTATTCTTTCTGTTTCTGGTGGTGGTTTGTGTGGGATCCCTAATTACAGGCAGCTGTAGCGCATCGTATCTAATTAGGGATAATACATAGGTTTGTATGTTTTACAATGGGTTTGTGGGTCATTGTATATGTTATCATTATATGTATATTTCGCAAGTCACGGTGAAAGTAAGTGTGCACATTTGATACGTCCGTTCATTTCGTGTTGCTTTTTGTAACGTGACGTTTGTGCATCGTGTGTTTGTTTGTTTTTGTTAGTTCGCACATTTGTGTTGGTTTATACGTAGTATAAAATAAATGTCGAACTACTATTCATGATTAATTATCCATTCATTTATACATTTATGATTAGTAGGCTTTGTCTTTTTTAACAAACCTTTTACATTTTTTTCCTTATGTATTTTATATAGGTTTTTTTGTGGTGTGGTTTTCATATAAACCCTTGGGCTTCTGCACACCGATTTTTTTTTTTTGTATTTGTTTTTGTCTGTATTGTTGTCTATCACTTGTTTTCTTTACTGCAAATAACTAAATACAAAATAAAAGGCAGTTGATATAACATGCATACGGTATTATTTCCCTTATCCACTCAACATCTATTCATCCCAGTTCCCAACAGCCCGCTGAATAAGAACATAATCACATCTTCACCACCAGCTTTCCTCTCTCCATACAGGTCAAAGTGGTGCTGCGAGTCTGCCCCTCTCCCAATGTACCCCTTTCCCTGCCCCAGCCACCCATTCTTAGAGTGGACCCAGCCAGAAAAAGGGTCACCATGATTGATCCTACCACCACCCACAATCAACAGCCACACTCCAACTCCATGCCGACACACGCTGGGGAAGCCAACGGTCACTCTAAGACATATATCTTTGACGCAGCCTACCCCCCAGAGTCAACCCAGGTCAGTGGGTACAGTACAGTACGGTTGATTTGTTATTTCTGTCTGATGACCTGAAAACTGATGGGACTTAAAATGCTGTTAACCAGATAGCCATCGCTATATCAAGCGCTGTTATCTTAGCCTCTCAGCCTCTTTTCTTCCCAGCTGTGTGTGTTAGTGTTGTTTGATGGATCGGACACACTCAGCCATTTTATTAATTCATTCTCCTCAGCTTAAGTTTTATTTTTGTTTTTAACAGAGGGGTGAATGCTAAGGTGGATGGATGGATTCCCCCTCCTTTTCTCCTTTTTTCACCCTCTTTTTCTATCCCTCTTCCTTCTGCTAGGCGGAGGTGTGTGTAGGTATTCTGCCTGACGTCATCCGTTCTGTGGTCAATGGGGAAGATGGATGTATTCTCTGTTTTGGACATGGTGAAGCGGGTAAGTAATGAAAAAAAAAAAAGAATAAACCAGCATACATTTCAAGCTGGTCCATGCTGGTCCATGCTGGTCTGATGATGGTCAAGTTGCCATGGGGCAGAGGGAAGATTTTGCAATTGTAAAAATAATTGCATGCAATTCTACTGAGCTTGCCATGAGGCGAGAGAAAAATGACAGCTCATTTCCTACAATTCTTAAAAATTTGCCGTAGGGTGGAGATAAATGTTTGCAATCTTTAATACTATATATAGTATCTATGATTACTAGTTTAGATAGCTGGCTAGACTAATTTACCAATCTTTAATACTATATATAGTATCTATGATTACTAGTTTAGATAGCTGGCTAGACTAATTTACCAATCTTTAATACTATATATAGTATCTATGATTACTAGTTTAGATAGCTGGCTAGACTAATTTACCAATCTTTAATACTATACATAGTATCTATGATTACTAGTTTAGATAGCTGGCTAGACTAATTTACCAATCTTTAAAATGTTAACTGACACGGGTTAATTGAGGGACTGTCAGTGACTGACATAAGATTTTGAAATTGCACTTTGTGTATACTATTCTAACTCTCCAAAAAAACTGCGAGACTACAAAAATTGCCCATCCCTGGTCTAGCTGGTTTGGCTGGTGACCAGCCTTCGCTGTGTTTTGAACACTGGTGACCAGGCATTACTGTGTTTTTGGACACATATCAGCTTATGCTGGTGATGCTGGTGACCAAGCTGGTCCATGCTAGTTTATGCTTGTCCAGCATAGTCTAGCTGGTCAAGCTGGTCTGACCACGCCCATCATTATCATATTTAGCAGGTTATTTTCAAAATTGTTTGTTTCAATATCTGTTTTGTTTGTTGTGCTTTTGCATGTACATTGATTGATTAATTAATCTAATGCTACACAAAGATACAAAAAAAACATAAATAATTGTTCTAAACTAATCCAATCGGTTAGTTGGACTTATTGCACCTGTTACTGAAATGGTTGTTACAGTTTAGATTGTTTACATAGTCTTCTTTCTCCATATTTCTAACCCTGGCAGTCATTCTGAATGCAGATTGTGTGTGAATAAAAGTTCCAGCTGTTGGATATCCACACTGGCTGGATTGTAATTGGAATTAAATATCATTTTGCAAGCCAGCATAGGCTGGTCACCCGCAGAGACACAGCGAAGTCTGGTCACGGCGAAAACACAGCGAAGGCACCAGCAAAAACACATCAAAGGCTGGTTACCAGCTAAACCAGCACTAGCCACCAGCATACATGTATGCTGTTGATCAGCATGACCAGCCTATACTGGTCAATGCAGTTTTGTTCATCAGGGTAGTAGCATGGGAGGTGCTTCATCCATCTCTTTCATCTCTCTTTTCCCTATGGGGGCGGTGGTGACATGGAGGTGTTCCATCCGTCCTTTCCTTTATTCATCCCATCTTCCATTCATTTTCCACCTCTTCGATAAATAAAAGCGGGAGATTCATCCATAATACATCCCAAGTGTTTTTAAGCTTCTTCCGCCGTCGTTCGGCCTGCAAATCACGTCAACATGACGCAAATATTTTGTCAGGATGAGAAGTCTGAGGGGGACTAAAAACTAAATGGACTATAAGATGCTCTCTGCTCCGCTATTAGGAAAATGGAATCCACTTAGCTTTGCTAAAGGCTTTTAATAGACGACTGTCTGTGTGACACAAATACATTAAAACCCTTTCTCTCCTGTAAGGGCAGTGTCTCCTTGAAGCTATACCTTTCTACTACACATGACGCCACTGGCCGTAAAACAGATTGAATTAGTCGGCCGGTGTAGACGGCGGCAGGTCGGCTGCCAGGGGATATCAATCTCTCTCTCTCCATAGAATTACACTCTGGAATGAATGATGGCAGGCTGGTTCGCCTTTAATTGGACAAAACCAATTCTCTTACCCTAATTCAATTAGCATTTGGATTAGAGTGAGTAAACGTAGGACACAGATCACTAGAGTTATGTTACTGTAATACGGGACAAAAGTCCCTCCCTCCCTCCTCTATACTGGATCACTTAGGTGGCTTCTACACATTGGTATACTCTATAAAGAAATGGTTCTGAAAGGGTTCCTTGTGGGGGTCAGGGAAGAACCCTTTTTGGTACTAAGTGGCATATTTTTTCAAAGAGTGTAATAGAAGAGGATAAAAGTGTCTGTTAGTGGCATACAATGTAAAGTGCTGTATGTAAATCCAATCCGGTATTATTAATAAATTAATTCTTAAAATGGAGGAAATATGTTCTGTATTATAAACTGGGTGGTTCGAGCCCTGAATGCTGATTGGCTGAAAGCCCTGGTATATCAGACCGTATACCGCGGATATGACAATTACATTGATAAATAGTTTATAATAGAAATAAGACACCTCGAGGGATTGTGGTATATGGCCAATATACAACGGCTACATAAGAACAGCCCTTAGCCGTAATATTGTCCATATAACACACCTTGGGCCTTATTGCTTAAATATCTTCCATTTCAGAGGATAGTATTCTGACATTGTTTTGGGTGTGGACAGTTGACACTGCTTCGTTAGAACCTTAATTTGGGGGGAAATCTGCCCTTTCTATCCCCTCTGTGCTCCAAGTTAAGCCTACAATGGGGACATGTACTGTAAATACTGGCAGTTCCAATGAGCGTGTTGTGGTTTGTGTAATTAGATAATGTCTGTCTTAACAAGCAGTGCATTAAACCAACTGCCCCCCCCTTCCCTGCGAGCTGTTTACCAAGATGCTCTGTCTATTTATCTCCTCTCTCTCTCTCTCTCTCTCTCTCTCTCTCTCTCATGCGCACACACACAAACACACACAGATTTGCACGCACGTTCACACACAGACACACACACAGACAGACACACACAAACAGAGCACCCAAACTGACTGTGTTGTGTGTGCCTTATTACTGTGGTTAACAGGGAAGTCCCACACCATGGTGGGTAGTGATAGCAGCAGCCAGAGTCTAGGGGTCATCCCGTGTGCCATCTCCTGGTTCTACAGTCACACAGAGAGGATTAGGATGGATAGGACTGGGGCCAGCCTGGCTGTGTCTGTTTCCGCTATGGAGGTCTGTGGAGAAAACGAGACCCTCAGGGACTTACTGTCAGGCAACCTCCAGGACAGCCCATCAGCAGACCTTTATCTCTATGAGGACCCCATCTATGGAATGCAGGTAAATGATGATGCAGGGGCTTATTGTTGTGGACGGTTCAGATCACATAGAAATGTGTAACGTTTTCAGACCAGACTTGAATCTTTGTTATGCAGAATATGGAATCGTCAGATCTCTATTGAACTACAGCATTTGTGTGAAATCTCTGCATAAGAACATTTTCTTAATGAAGCCCCAGGTCTTAAGAAGACAGAAAAACACATGCTACTGTATGTCACTAAGGTGTCATGTCACCTAAGAGTATCTTACAGTGCCTTCAGAAAGTATTCTTACCCCTTGACTTATTCCACATTTTGTTGTGTTACAGTCTGAATTAAAAATGTATTAAACTGATTATTTTAGCACCCATCTACACACAGTACCCCACAATGACATAGTGAAAACATGGTTTTAGAAATGTTAGCAAATGTATTTAAAATGAAATACGGACATATCTCATTTAAATAAGTATTCACACCCCTGAGTCAATACATTCAATAATCACAGTTGGCAGCGATTACAGATGTGAGTCTCTTTCTTGGCAAGTCTTTAAGAGCTTTGTACACCTGGATTGTACAATATTTGCACATTATTCTTTTTAAAATTCTTCAAGCTCTGTCAAGTTGGTTGTTCACAGCCATTTCAAGTCTTGCCATAGATTTTCAAGCTCAAAAAGTGTAACTAGGCCACTCAGGAACATTCAATGTCGTCTTGGTAAGCAACTCCAGTGTATATTTGGCCTTGTGTTTTAGGTTATTGTCCTGCTGAAAGGTGAATGTTTCCCAGTGTGTTTTGGAAAGCAGACTGAACCAGGGTTTCTTGTGCTTGCTCTATTCCGTTTATTTTAATGCAAAAGGAATCCCTAGTCCTTGCAGATGACAAGCACACCCATAAAATGATGCAGCCACCACCATGCTTGAACATATGAAGAGTGTTGGATTTGCCCCAAATATAACGCTTTGTATTCAGGACATAAAGTAATTTTTCTTGCCAAATGTTTTGAATTTTTATTCTGTACAGGATTCATTCTTTTCATTCTCTCATTTAGGTTAGTATTGAACAATAACTTTTGTTGTTGATCCATCCTCAGTTTTCTCCTATCACAGCCATTAAACTCTAACTGTTTTAATGTCACCATTGGCTTCATGGTGAAATCCCTGAGCGGTATTCTTCCTCTCCGGCAACTGAGTTATGAAGGACGCCTGTATCTTTGTAGTGACTGGATATATTGATACACCATCCAAAGTGTAATTAATAACTTCACCATGCTCAAAGGGATATGCAATGTCTGCTTTATAAAAATGTTTACCCATCTACCAATAGGTGCCCTTCTTTGAGAGGCATTGGAATACCTCCCTGGTCTTTGTGGTTGAATCTGTGTTTGAAATTCACTGCTCAACTGAGGGACCTTACAAATAATTGTATGTGTGGGGTACAGAGATGAGGTAGTCATTCAAAAACCATGTTAAACACTATTATTACGCACAGGGTGAGTCCATGCAACTTATTATGTGACTTGTTAAGCAAATCTTTACTCCTGAACTTATTTAGGCTTGCCATGACAAAGGGGTTGAATACTTATTGAGTCAATCCATTTCAACTTTAAATGTATAATAAAACATTTCGAAAAACAGAATTCCTTTTTTAGAAATTCTACTTTGAAATGATATAGGTATTGTGTGCAGGCAGTGACACCAAATCTCAATTTAATCCATTTTAAATTCAGTCTGTAAGACAACAAAATGTGGAAAAAGTCAAGGGGTGTTAATACTTTTTGAAGGCACTGTATATAATGACTTTGTTTTGTCAGGACCTAGAATACACTAGTTAATTCCTTATTCAGATGCTATGTCAGAAAAGCCAGGGAGTGGGACTTAACTTATTTACTCCACATAGTCCCAGTTACATAATCACATTGGCATTGTCACATTGAACAACATGTAATATTATATTCAAGCCTTGCTGTGGCGGAGTCTGTCTCAGAGTCCCCCGTCTGTGCCCTTGTACCTCTATCCCCCTTTCTCCTTCTCTACATACATTCTCTGTGTTCTGTCATGAAAATCAAATAAAAAAAATAGGATAAAAACATAAATAAAGTAAAACATGCTGTTATCCTCTCCTGCAGCTTCGGCACCACAGTGTGGTATCTGCCCCCAATGCTGAGAGAGCTGCCTTCCTGCTGGATGCAGCCATCGCATCGCGTCACCGTGCCGGTGGCAGTGACATTACCACCCCATCGTCCTCCTCCAGCTCCCATATGTTCTTTACTCTGCACGTCCAACAGCAGCTCGCAGAGGGCAGCAGCAAAGGTTGCTATTTCTGTACATTGTAGAAAAGATAACTCTGTCATGCTATTCTCTATATAGATCAGATATAAATATCTATGGGCCCTATATCGATAGTGCACTTAAGTATGTAGGAAATAAGGTTATTACCTATGCACATTGCCTATTGTGTCAACGTTTCAGTCTGAGTACTTTGTCAAGACAGTGACAGTAAACATTTCTGTACACTCTTTTCGTATTTTTCTTTCTTCTTATTGGTCAGTGACCTGTACGTAGCTTGCACTGTATGTGTCACCCTACGGACTTGTGAGTAAGCTATCAAGCTAATACACATCTGGAGATTTAGTTTGCATAACGCTGACTGAATAAACTGTACCTAATCTGTTTTCTAAGAATACTTGGAATGCCTTGGATTTATTTTGATTATTTTCTTTGTTCTATTCTCAACTATTCTCTCTGGTGATCTCAGTTTTTCTCCCCTTCATTTCCTCTCCTCTCCTCTCCTCTCCTCTCCTCTCCTCTCCTCTCCTCTCCTCTCCTCTCCTCTCCTCTCCTCTCCTCTCCTCTCCTCTCCTCTCCTCTCCTCTCTCTCAGTACCAGGGGGTCATAGCAGGTTGATTATGATAGACCTGGCTAACAGTATAAAGGGGACCAGTAGAAACAGTGACGGCAGAACTGGACGTCATGAGTCTGAACTGGGCAGTGTTATACTGGCCCTACTCAACAATGGAAACAAAAACATCCCCAACAGGTTAGATACTGGAGACTCTCAATTGAATTTGATTGCATTGCAATGGAACAGAAGGAAACAATTGATTCAAGCAGTAGATCATGTTATTGAGTCTTTAATATTGGTATGTAATATAATTGTACAGTATGTGTTATGTATGATGGTGGTGATGATGATGATGATGATGATGATTTGTATTTTGTGCTCACCACAGAGACAGTAAAGTTACCATGCTGCTACAGGAGTCTCTGGGTAATATTAACTGCCATACAACTGTGCTGGCCCATGTGACTGACTCACCAGAACACTTCTCAGAGACACTCTCCACTGTCCAAATTGCCTCGCGCATCCGCAGGACACAGAAGAAGGCAAAAGTATGTCAACTACTGAATTATAGATGACTTAACATAAAATTATTGGTGCCAAGAATGTTGTCACAAGTATTATTCAATTAACCTTGGGCTAACTCTTAGTAGACAATTTAAGCAGTTTAGCAACAACATTCGTTTAGTGATATCACTAACTTTCACCTCTCTCTCTCTCTCTCTCTCTCTCTCTCTCTCTCTCTCTCAGCATTCAACATCCTGCTCTCCCAGTGGTAGAAGCCTAAATAGAGAGAGGAGTGGAGGGAGTCGTCCCTTCTCTCTCAGAGCGTTCCACTCCACCAATGCTGTGGACTCTGACCTCAGTGACCTTCCCCAGCTCAGGCTCGGTGGTGACCTGCTGGATTACCACTCCAGCAGCGACCAGTCCTGTGACACGGTCATCCACATCAACCCCGATGGCTCGGTCCAGCAGCCCAGTGTGGAGCTGACCCAGCAGGGCCAGGGCCAGCCAGAGTTTACCCCCATCATCCACTCTCTACACCAGAATAAGGCTGAAGCGGAATCGGAGGACGCTGAGCTTTCTGCTCTAAAGCAAGAGCTACTGCAGCACCTTCTAAACATCATGCCCAGACTGCAAGGAGAGAGGAAGAAGAATGAGAGCATCATCCAAGAACAACTTCCTCAGAATACAGTAGAAGAGAGCCAATGTGAGAGGGACTTAAGTCTTAAGTGTGACACGTTCGCAGAGCTGCAGGAGCGACTCGGGTGCATCGACGGCAGCGAGACAGTTGAAAAGTCATCCTTAAAAGAACCTTCTGCCATTACAGAGTCCCCTCCAGTCCCCCAAGATGGCTCAGGCAGAACTGAGACTGAGGAAAATAACTCCTTCTTGAAACCACTGAATATGAAGGTGAAGTGTAGTGAGCTTTCCATTGTGGGTGAGAAAGAGAGCCTGGTGACAGATGGCAGTCTTCCGGTCGACAGTTTTCAGAGAGAGGACTCTGGTCTGTATGACTGTGAGGAGGGAAGTGCAGTCAGCTCCAACGAGGACCAACCAAACACCTGTGGCTCTACCAGTTTACATCCAGCCTGCCAGAACCAAGGCAACCCCCCAGAGAACAGCTTTCTGCCGCAGCACAGTGAAATCTACACTCAGATCAGCCCTGTTCCAAGTGCTCATCCTTCTCTTCCTCTGTCTTTGGAGCCAGCTGGATACACAGGGAGGTCTGGTTTGCTGCAACACCAGGCCAGGACCTCTCCGGCGGGCAAGAGCTCTCCGATATCCCCCTCTCTCTCTCCATCCCTATTCTCCCCCTCGTCCTCCACCACCTCATCCTTGGCTACCAGTGTTCTCCTAGGAGAGATGATCCTTCCCCAGCTTTCCCAGCTGCCAACTACAGAGTCGGACCTGAAGGAGATGAAGGCTACCATCACGGTGATGGTCCAGCAGCCATTGGACCAGACAGGTCAGGACGAGCTGGTGTTCACCATGGTGGAGGAGGTGACCATCAGCGGGGCGCTGGAAAGAGGAGGCCGGGCGGGGAACATCATCAGGATCAGGGATGCCCACTCCTCCTCTGGTCAGGCTTCTTCAGGGTCTGTACTGGGTTCCCTTCCCATCAGGATTATCAGTAATGTTAGTGAAGATTCTACTACTACTACTACTACAGGCTCCACTATCAAGGCCATGGACCCTGCTAATACCACTAAGACCATGGCTGTGGAAGTCAACACCAAATCCAAGGCCATGTCTTCTCTCTCCAGGGTGGAGAACCGGGTCTTGCCCTCTTTTATAAACCCCTCGCTCGCTGACCTCAGTAGGAGTAGTGATGTGGAGGGGTCTCGTCATCACCGAGGGGTTTCTAACACCCGTTTCAAGCGAGTGGATGCTTATGCTGAACCCACAAAGAAAGCTCATCTAAAAGGTTCAGGAAATAAAACGGCGATGGAGACAAGTGCGTTCTTTATTACTGAGAGGAATCACGAGAAGAATACCAACGAGAGCGTGTTGATGCCTTTCCCAGGTCAAACTAATAGTATTGCATCATGTGACACACATGCCTGGGAGGAGACCGGTTGCTATGAGACGATGTCATCAGAGAATAGGGCCAGAGGGAGGAGTAGTAACCAAGCAGAAAGGAGCTATCCCAGAGGACGGGAGTTCACCACCTGTTCCCTAACCTGTTATGACCAGGGCTTACCTGTTCCATCTTCCCTAATTACTCCAAAGACGCCAGGGGACAGTAGTGAAAGGAGCAGGAATACAACAGAGAATTGTATCCCTGGTTACCCTGCAGCTACCCACCAGAGAACAACCAGTCTACCGAGAGGCTGGAATAATAACAACAAGCAGGAGAGCCATGTAATGAGAGAGGCGTATAAAGATAAAGCCCCAGACATTACATCATCCACCCCTGGTAGTCCCTGGGTGACCCTGGAGAGGAGGCCATCCTCAGCCAGGCAGGGGATCTTCTCCTGGGCCAGGGAGAGCCTCCCTCTCCCCTTCTCACCAGCTCAGAAGTACAGCCTAGAGCAGCAGCAGAGACAGAGAAATAGTAACAGTCCTCTCAGCACAGCCAGTAGTTCACCGTTGGAGCCCATGCCATCCACTCGGAGTGTTAGACATGGTAGCGGTAAGATGGAATCCCCCATAGAGGAAAGCAGTAGGCTCTTCAGTGCTAAACTAGAGCAGCTGGCAAGCAGGACCAACTCTTTAGGTAGAATACCGCTGTTCCACACTCTGGACCGAGGCAGTAGCCTGTCCTCTGTGAGCTCCATGGGGAGCTCCAAGGGCTCCAAGGGGAGTTGGGAAGGGGAGTCCAGCCACCCCACCCTACCCCGGGCCAGCAGGAGCCCCAGGAGGGCCCCTAGGTCTATCCCCTTGACGGACAAGAACACTCCCAACACAGCCCATTCTCCCAAAACAAGAAGGTCAACCTTTATAACTGAGCCCAACACCACCACCTCCACAGTCCTCCAGTCTCCTAGAACCAGCCGATCTAAGCTCTCCGCAGTGGGGAAACTGATGATGACCAGCCCTAAGGTCCGCCGGATATCCATCCCCAGTACCAAAAACCTCAGCTTCTCTCCCAAGGTGCTCCGTCAGTCCATCAACAGGAGCACCAGTCTGTCCCCTGATGGGAAAAGCCCTGAACATGGTCCACTCTGGTCCACCCAGTCTCTAAGCCGAAACCAGACCTCCTCGCCCCAGACCCTACCACCACGCCTCGTAACAAAGTCCCCCGTCCGGGTCATCAACGGGCGCATCTCAGAGCTCCTCCAGATCGGCAGAGAGCCCTACCCCTCTGGCGGGGCCTCCGGAAGACTAGTTCTAGACAAGATGGCGGCAGCGGCTGGAGCTACCTGTAGATCCATGGGAGAGGCTCATCCTGTTCACCCTGTACCTTCACCCTATGCCAGGGTGACAGCACCTCGCAGGCCCAACCACTTCAGTGGGCACGCCAGTGATGTCACTAGTGTCTTGAGCGGGGAGCTGCCCCCAGCCATGGGTAAGACAGCGTTATTGACCAATAGGAACAGTGTGGTGAGCAGTGGCTATGAGAGCATGGTTAGGGACAGCGAAGCCACAGGGAGCAGCACCTCCAACAGAGACTCTATCAGCGATAAGAGCTATTCTATGATCGGTGTGGCCCGAAGTGAGAGGAACCCCAAAAGGAGGAGCAGCAACGGTAAGATCTGATCTGGGTAATTCCTTAATTGAATGCACAGCCAGCGAGCAAAACTGGACAATACAGGTTGAAGTGACCTGGTAATGACTGCATTTTAACCAGTTTTACCCGCTGGTCATATTGTAAGTTGCTGTAGTAACAAGAGTGTGATTCATGTTTTCTGCTTTGCGTTTTGTGTTGTGTTAAAATAGCAGGTATGAGCTGTGCGGATTTGGTAAAAAAGCTCATCTGTGTTAACAACAATAAAAACACTGATGTGCAATAAAGTGAGGAACAGCTATGTGTGTAATGTGCATTTTCGGAGTATTGTAATGCCATTTACAGTAATATTGGCTTTTTATGTAATTCATTGGTGTTGCACAGATTACTATTCATTGCATTTCCTGTCCTCTTATTTGCCTTCAAAGACTTTGTCTAGGTAACATCTTTAATAAATGAGCCCAAGGAGAAAATTGCTTGAATTGTCAAGTGAAAATAGTCTAGATATTAGTGGGTTTTGTATTTGTCTTGTCGTGAAAATTCTACACAGGGACACTCAAAGTCAGTCTTAAATGAATCATTGTTCATTAACAGTTAACTTGAGAGGTTCCAACAAACTTGATGCACCATAGTGAACGTCTGTCAGGAGCTCTCCTGGGGCAGTCCCGTTAGATCTCTTATATACTGGTTACAGACATGTTATATAGGCATAGTTCATAGGGTTGGTTCCGGCTTGTGTCTGGCACCATCTCCTATCTTAATTTATAGAACATATTCTGGGTGTTCTGCCAGATGGTCCTAATGACGCACCCCCTCATATATTTACCAAGCACAGGCATGAACCAAGGATTATTTATGACACTAAGACAATATGAACCTTTTTTAAGATTGTCTCTTCACAAGATAAAGTGTTCCATCACATTCCATCCTCTTATCAATTGTGTGATAATAATCATTGCATTTTAAGGATTAGATTTTAGCTTCTATATCAAAATACATCATTATAATAAATCATAATATAGGTTATACCTAAATTAACGGGAGTGAATCTAATTTAATTAAATCAAAGTAGTAAGTAAAACAAAATCTATGCATAAAACCACAGATACGTTCAAATCCTTCATTCAGTGTTGTACAATCCAATTTACATAACCATGGCTTAATACCTAAGCTTCATACAGTTACACATATGCTTCATTACACAATTTATTTTATGGATTCTGGCAATTACATTTCAGCTTTTGTTGCGAGTGGCATGTTAATGACAAATCGGTATCTCAATGCATTTCTAGTCTAAAGTACTATAAATCTTGCAGTGTGCAGACCTCAACAATCAACCTGATTCCCCAAATAAACAATTTAGGAAAAGACAAATCAATTACGGGCATGGTTGACCACCCCCCTCCCTCCCGGCACTCATTATTCTGTTGTTTCAGTTCGTCCTCACAATGGCACATGTTCAAAGTGGATGGCCCTTGATAATGTCCCGATTTCGCTCACCTGAGCTGCCACTGTCCTTTACAATAGCACGTGTGTAACGATAGTCTAGGTGGTCTGTGTTATTGTAGGCATTTAGAGTAGTTGAATATGCACATGAGTGGTGTGGATGTCTGTAGGCATTTATGTTGATCTGTGACATATAGGGAATCTGTGTATGTGAGAGATATGAAAGGAAAAAGTACTATTCCCGAATATGCTGTTAAATAGAACAACTAGTGTAAATATCTAAACTCCTGTATGAATAGTGTCAGGTCCTGACAGTAGGGTTGTCTGGGCAACTCTATGTTTGGGTTTGGTTAACTGTCGGGGCCTGACAGTAGGGTTGTCTTGACAACTCTATGTTTGAGTTTTGTTGTTCCCCAATGAGAGGCAGCTGCCATACGTTGTCTCTAATTGTGGATCCTATTTAAGTTCATTATTGTGCCCACCTGTGTGTGGTTCTTTGTTTGTGCATGTCGCACATCAGTTCGTGGTTTCGTTTTCTCCTTTGGTTTGTTTTTTTATTCACCAAATAAAAGGAATGTATTCACACTACTGCTCAGCGCCTCGGGTCCAATCTAAAAACCATGACAAATAGAACACTAGTCTAAAGGAGGAATTGGTGAAGAAAAATATAATGGAATAATAATAATAATATACAACTTGCACACCCACACGTAGACGTACAGTATGTAAGTGGTGTAAAAAGTATTCTGAGAAATGTTCAGAGTGGTCCCTTTATGGATCATTTGATAAGGATAATATCAACGTTACAGGTAAGACTCAGATGCAGACAACTTCGGAGTAACAACAGTTTATTAATCCAACAGGGGTAGGCAAAAGACAGGTCAGGGGCAGGGAGAGGTCAGTAATCCAGATAGACGTGGCAAAGGTGCAGGCAGGCTCAGGGTCGGGGCAAGCAGAGTACGGTAATCCAGAGTGGTGGGGTAAAGGTACAAGACTGCAGGCAGGCTCAGGGTCAGGGCAGGCAGGATGGTCAATACCGGGAAAACTAGGAAACAGGAACTATAGAGAGACAGGGAAAAACACTGGTAGGCTTGACGAAACAAAACGAACTGGCAACAGACAAACAGAAAACGCAGGTATAAATACACAGGGGATAATGGGGAAGATGGGCGATACCTGGAGGGGATGGAGACAAGCACACAGACAGGTAAAACATGCCTGGCTGACCGGGGTGCCAGCATTGGAACTCAGAGATGAGGTATGGATCCAGGATGTCCCTAGCAGGGACCCAGCACCTCTCCTCTGGGCCGTACGCCTCCCTGTCAACCAGGTACTGGTTTGAGGTACGCCGACCTCAAACATCTGGATCCGGAAGACGTGCTGCACCATAATCTGGGTCGTCTCCTTCACCGAGGGTAGTTTGGGGAGAGGAATGAAAACCGGTCGACCACCTTCAGGATGACAGTGTTGCCCTCAGACGGGGGGAGACCCATGATTAAATGTATGGATATATGGGACCAGGGACAATGAGGGACAGGCAGTGGTTGAAGAAGGCCAGCCGGAGCTTGCCGAGGAGTCTTGCTCTGTGCACAGATCGTGCAGGCGGCGACAAGGCATGGATGGCAGGCAAGCCTGGAGGAATGGGCCCACTCCAGGACCACGGAGCGGTCAGCATCAGGCACAAACATCTGGTTATCTGGGCCCCCCCCAGGGATCGGCTCAGGCCGCTGAGCCTACTGGAACTGTTTCCCTATACCCCAGCTGAGTGTCGTCACCATGCATGAGGTGGGAAGGATGTAAGTGAAGACTGGGAGGCCAGGGTGCTGTAACCACGGATAAAGTGCCGATAAAAGTTGGTAAACCCCAGGAAGCGTTGCAGCTGGACCCTGGATGTGGGCTGAGGCCAATCCCCCACTGCTCTCACCTTCCCGGGATCCATCTGGACACACCCAGCGGAGATGATGTAGTCCAGAAAGGGAATGGTGGAGCGATGGAATTTGCACTTTTCCGCCTTAACAAACAGCTGATTCTCCAGAAGGCGCTGGAGAACCTGTCGGACATGGAGCACGTGTTTTCGGAGAGAGCGGGAGAAGATGAGGATGTCATCAATGTAGACGAAGACGAACCGGTTCAACATATCGCAGAGAACATCATTCACCAGAGCCTGAAACACAGCAGGGGCGTTGGTGAGGCCAAAAGGCATTACCATATACTCGTAGTGGACGCTGGCCTTGTTGAAGGCGGTCTTCCACTCGTCCCCCTCTCGTATCCGCACCAGGCGTTCCGTAGATCCAGCTTAGAGAAAACAGTGGCCCCCTGGAGCGGCTCAAAGGCAGAGGAAATGAGTGGTAGCGGGTAACGGTTCTTCACCGTAATGTCAATGAGGCCCCGATAGTCAATGCACGGGTGCAGGGTCTTGTTCTTTTTCTCCATGAAGAAGAACCCTGCGCCGGCGGGAGAGAGACGGATAAATCCTGCAGCTAGGGAGTCCCCAATGTAGGTCTCCATAGCCTTGGTCTCTGGTCCCAACAGCGTCGTGGTGCTAGGGAGAAGGTCAATTCCGCAGTCTTAGGGGTGGAAGTGAAGTGGCCCGGGCCTTGCTGAATATCTCCCGGAGGTCCTGGTCCGGAAAGACTTCAGAGCCCCCAGGAAGATGTCCCGGGGCAGGTTGCGCCGACTTCGGACAATGGCCGTGGCAGAATGGGCTCCAGCCCATGATGGCACCTGTAGCCTAGTTGATGAGGGGATTGTGACATTGGAGCCAGGAGAATCCCAACACCACGGGAATCTGAGGAGACTTGATAAGCAGGAATTGCATCATCTCGCTGTGATTCCCTGACACACGCAGGTTGATGGGAGTGGTGTTATGAGTGACCCGGCCTATAGAGTGCCCGTCCAGCTCTCTAACATCCATGGGAATGGAGAGGGGCTGAGTGGGGATATTCAGCTCAGAAGCCAGGGTGACGTCCAAAAAGCTCTCATCAGCCCCAGAGTCAATGAGGACCCGGAGAGATTTGGACTGGTTTCCCCACAGCAGAATGGCATGAAAAGGGGTGCGAGTAAGGGAATCAGCAAAAGTCTCCATATGGCCCACCAGAGTACTCGCTCCTACCAGTGAGCCTGATCTTTTAACAGACAAGAGGACACAAAATGACCAAAAGTCCTGCAGTATAGACACCTCTTCGTGTTGGTCCTATACTGCTGTTCCGCTGGCGACAGCCCACTCTGCCTAGTTGCATAAACTCGGGAAGCAGTGACTCGGCGTCTTCGGCTGTTCTTGGGGGAGGTCAGGAAACATCGGGTTCTCTCGGCAGCGGGACCGTCGGGGACTTCCGGGATGACTCGGAGGCAAGGTGGAATCCCTGGACGTGTGAGCGAAATCAAATTTCCTTTCCACTCATCCCGTAATCGGCCATCGATGTGGATGGTCAAAGCGATGATGGAATCAAGATCTGTGGGTAACTCCCGAGCGGCAAGCTCATCCTTGACCTCCTCTGAGACGCCGTGCAAGAACATGTCTAAAAGTGCTTCCTGGTTCCAAAGTGCGTAAATCCACCGCATAATCGGCCACACTGCGGGAGTCCTGCCGAAGCTGGATTAGTTTCCGGGCAGCTTCTCTCCCGGAGAACGGGGCATCGAAAACCTTCCTCACTTCTCCCACAAAACCCTCCAGACTCCCGCATATGGCCGGCTGTTGTTCCCATACAGCGGTAGCCCAGGTGAGAGCCCTCCCTGACATCAGCGTGATGAGGTAGGCTATCTTGGAGAGCTGCGAGGGGAAGGAGGAGGGCTGAAGCTCGACAATGAGGGCACATTGAGCTAAAAATGCCTGGCAGGTGCTCAGCTCTCCATTAAAGCGTTCCGGGAGAGGTAAGCGGGGCTCCCGGGAAGGTGGAGTGGCCGGTGGGGCGGCGCTGCTAAACGGCTGGACCCCCTCCATATGCCACGAAGCAATTCCTTGTGCCTACCAATGGAGGCTTCTTGGGAGGAGATGGCGTTGCACAGCTGGTCCGGGTCTGCTGGGTCAGTCATGGCCAGTTCGTACTATCAACGTTACAGGTAAGACCCAGATGCAGACAATGTCATAGTAACAACAGTTTATTAATCCAACAGGGGTAGGCAAAAGACCGTTCAGGGGCAAGCAGAGGTCTGTAATCCAGATAGATGGGGCAAAGGTACAGGACGGCAGGCAGGCTGAGGGTCGGGCAAGCAGAGTTTGGTAATCCAGAGTGGTGGGGCAAAGGTACAAGACAGCAGGCAGGCTCTGGGTCAGGGCAGGCAGGATGTTCAACACCGGGAAAACTAGAAAACAGGAACTATAGAGAGAAAGGAGGAGAGGGAAAAACGCTGGTAGGCTTGATGAAACAAAATGAACTGGCAACAGACAAACAGAGAACGCAGGTATAAATACACAGTGGATAATGGGGAAGATGGGTGACACCTGGAGGGGAGTGGAGACAAGCACACAGATAGGTGAAACAGATAAGGTTAAAGCATTGTGTGACTGTCTAAAGCAGGGCTGTCCAGCCCTGTTCCTGGAGAGTTACTCTTCTGTAGCTTTTCACTCCAATCCCAGTTGTAACCAACCTGAATGAAAGAATCAGGTGCGCTAGATGTGGGTTGGAGTGAATACCTACAGGATGGTAGTTCTCCAGGAACAGAGTCTAAATGGTCTGGGAAAAGGATTGGCGTATATCCACTTTTGGTAAAGATACGGGACTTGACTTAACTATAAATAGAACCAATGATTGTAGAACATGATTTTCTGTTAACTAAACTTAAGGCTACAAATCCACATTTCAATGACTTAACTAATATTTCTTGATATCCACATCTTTTATTATCCCAATTTCAATCAGCTTAATACTTTCCACACTCAACTTTCACATTCACTACACTCACACATCTCACATCCACATTCACTACACTCACACATCTCACATCCACATTCACTACACTCACACATCTCACATCCACATTCACTTTTTGCTATTACTTGACTCAGGACTAGTGGTACCCCCCTCCGTTTTTACATTTAGTTTGATTGGTTTATTATTATTTTTTCTATTTTTATACAAATTCATTTAACTTGACTTACTGAACAGTTTCCGTGTCCCTAAATTGTTTGCGGAGGGACACTCAAAGGCAATCTTAAATGAATCATTGTTCATTAACAGTTAATGGGAGAGGTTCCAACAAACTTGATGCACCATAGTGAACGTCTGTCAGGAGCGCTAGATCTCTTATATACTGGTTACAGACATGTTACATAGGCATAGTTCATAGGGTTGGTTCCGGCATGTGTCTGGCACCGTCTCCTATCTTAATTTATAGAACATATTCTGGGTGTTCTGCCAGATGGTCCTAAGGAGGGGATCATGTCCCCCCCCCTCATATCTTTACCAAACACAGGCAGGAACCAAGGATTATTTATGACACTAAGACAATATGAACATTTTCAAGGCGGTCTCTTCACAAGATAAAATGTTTCATCACAGCCTCATGCCTCCCCTGGGTCTGAATTACACTACTCTACTCTACTCTACTCTACTCTACACTACACTACTCTACACTATCTTATTCCATTTAATCTGACCTGTAGGTTCACTCCCGCGGCGTCTGTCCCATGACACGTCCCCGTCTCTAAGGAGGTCAGCCAGTGGGCCCAGGTCTCGCTGGGTAGACAGGGGCATCCCAGAGGCCTACGAGATCAAGGTCTATGTGATAGATGACATGGAGAGGCTCCAGAGGAGAGGAGGAGCAGGCAAACAGGTGAGGGGAAGAGATGCCAGTGTTGGTATTTTAGGATAGGCTTGGATACATGTTTAGTTTAGTTTATCAGGGGAAATCAGGGCTATTCTTGAGTTTGTGTACAATCACATAAATGATCAAACACAACTCAAGAACAATGGCAAACTTACAATGCAAGCGTACAATGCATTACATGATACTAACATGTATAATCTCCATGTGGAGTACATGCATGCATACATACATACATACATACATACATACATACAACCTTCCCCAAACTGTTGCCACAAAGTTGTAAGCACAGAATCATCTAGAATGTCATTGTATGCTGTAACGTTAAGATTTACCTTCACTGGAACTAAGAGGCCTAGCCCGAAACATGAAAAACTTCCCCAGACCATTATTCCTTCTCCACCAAACTTTAGAGTTGGCACTATGCATTCGGGCAGGTAGCGTTCATCCACCAAACCCAGATCCGTCGGACTGGCAGATGGTGAAGCGTTATTCATGACTCCAGAGAACGTGTTTACACTGCTCCAGAGTCCAATGGTAGTGAGCTTTACACCACTCCAGCCGACGCTTGGCATTGCATGTGGTGATATTAGGCTTGTGTGCTGCTGCTCGGCCATGGGAACCCATTTCATGAAGCTCCCGTTGAACAGTTCTTGTTATGACATTGTTTCCAGAGGCAGTTTGGAACTCGGTAGTGAGTATTGCAAGACAGAGGATTTTTACGCGCTACACGCTTCAGCACTCTATGGTCCCGTTTTATGAGCTTTTGTGGCCTACCACTTTGCGGATGAGCCGTTGTTGCTCCTAGACGTTTCCACATCACAATAACTGGGTAGAAATGGACTTGTTGTTAAGGTGGCATCCTATGATGGTGCCACGTTGAAAGTCACTGAGCGCTTCAGTATGAGCCATTCTACTGCCAATGTTTGTCAATGAAGATTGCATGGCTGTGTGCTCGCTTTTATACACCTGTCAGCAATGGGTGTTGCTGAAATATCCGAATTCACACATTTTATGGAGTGTCCACATACTTTTGTATATACCATTTTAATAGTATTTCTTATATATATACTTTTGTATATGAATACAATAAATATACACTATGCCATTCGGTATTCACATCCATAATATTAGGTTTGTTGTTCTGAATATGCTCTTGTCCGTGTAAACTGATGTTTAGCTGAAGCTCTCATTGTCCTTGGCTGTGTTGTTGTTAACAGGGAATAGCCTGCTTCAGTGCCAAACTCAAGTTCCTGGAGCACCGTCAGCAGAGGATCGAAGAGGTGAGAACCAAGTACAACAGCCTGAAGAGAGAGCTGGAGCTGGCTAAAGAGAATCTCATGCTGGAGCCAGGGAAATGGAACCAAGAGTGTGAGTGATTTACTATAGATTAATCAGTAATTCATTAACTAATCAGTTTATTTCTCTAAGCAACAGGATTTACACTACAAGGTGTGTGAACAACCATCGTTTCATTATTGACCAATGCAATAGCAACCATTCCAGTCTTGGTATTGCCATAGAATCGGTATCATAAGATATTCCCTTCCCTGAATGTGTCTCTACTTATCTCGTGTCCTTGTCTGGTGTATTTGTAAGGGTGGTATGTGACTAATGTTGATCCTGAGAGGCCTCTGTAGTTCATGTTAGATTAAGAAGATGGCTAGCTAAAATAGCTAGTTTTTGATAACGCTAATTTGGTGGCCTGTCATCACTGATCTCTGTGTTGTGTTTGTGTAGTTGACCTGTGGCAAACATTTGAAGTTGACTCTTTGGAACACCTGGAAGCATTGGAGGTGGTCACGGCAAGGCTGGAGAGCAGGGTCAACCTCTGCAAAGCCAACGTCATGATGGTCACGTGCTTTGATGTTGCCACCAAGCGCCGGCAAGCGAGGAGACGACAACGGGCGGAACAGCAGCAAGGATTCATGGGAATTTAGTGTAATTTTGTTCCAATTGTTGTTAATAGATGTACAAAGAGAGAGATTTACAGAGATAGAGAGAGAGAGATATGTACTGATAGAGAGAGAGAGAGAGAGAGAGAGAGAAGGCCATAATGGAATGCCACCGTCTTTTTACGCGTATCTGAATCCCACTTGAAAACATACACAGGTATTTGCATTTCAACTCCCTAACAGTAGTGAGAAGTATCACTCAGTGTTGACCTCTCCTGAATAAGAGGGAGTGGAATCTACATCTCTGAATGCCACAGAGCACTCTCACTCTGAATGATGTACATTATGTTCTTCTGACACGATACAGGTCAATATTCACTGTTACAGTGGGTATTCACCCCCTTGAATTGTTTCACATTTTGTCAAAGATTTACACAAAATAATTCATAACGTCAAAGTGAAAAGAAAATTCTACATATCTTTACAAATAAATACAAATTAAAGTACTAAAATATAGTTGTTGCATAAGTATTCCCCCCCCCCCTTTTTAGGCAAGCCTAAATTAGTTCAGTAGTCAAATTTGGCTTAACAAATCACATAAATTACATGGACTCACTATTTGCGAAATAGGGATTGACATGATTTTTGAATGACTACCCCTCCCTCTGTATGAACTCAGTGGCCTTTGGGTTAGTGTCCGCCCTGAGATTGGAAGGTTGTGAGTTTGCTCCATGGCTGAGTCATACCAAAGACTTTTAAGAGTTTTTACTTCTACATCAAGCTGCCTCACGCTATAGAAACAGAAGATAGGGTCCTGCCCTATGAGCTATTTCAGCTCGCACAAGGCAAGGATACTTACTACACCTTTGTCTGTCCCCCATACATTACAACATCTGTAAGGTCACTCAGTCAAGTACTGAATTTCAAGCAGAGATTCAACTACAAAGTCCAGCAAGCTTTTCCCAAAGCCTCGTAAAGAAGGGCAGTGATTGGTAGATGGGTAACAATAACAAATCAGACATTGAGTATCTATTTAAGCATGGTCAAGTTAATAATTATGCTTTGGATTAAATATTGAAAACACCCAGACAAGTCAAAGATACAGCCGTCCTTCTGAACTGAAGCTGCAGGACAGGAATGAAACTGCTCATTCCTGTCCTAAATGCATAGCCTTATGTTCGGGGCAAATCCAACACACCACATCACTGAGTAACTGCCTCCTTATTTTCAAGCATGGCAATGGCTGCATCAGGGTATTGCCCGGGTATGCTTGACATTGGCAAAGACTGGGAAGTTTTTCAGGATAAAAAAACATAAAGAAACTAAGCAAAGGCAACACCCTAGAGGAAAACCTACTTCAGTCTGCTTTCCACCAGACAATGGGAGACAAGTTCACCTTTCAGCAAGACAATAACCTACAACACAAGGCCAAATATACACTGGAGTTGCTTGCCAATAAGACATGTTCCTGAGAGGCAAAGTTACAGTTTTAAATCTGCTTGAAAATATATTGCAAGACATTTGCTTTGTAACCATGACCCCCAACACCTTGACAGAGCTTGAATAATTTTGAAAAGAATAATGGGCAAATATTGCAAAATCCAGGTGTGCAAAGCTCTTAGAGACTAAACCAAGTAGAATCACATTTGCAATCACTGCCAAAGTTGTTTCTAACATGTATTGACTCAGGGGGTGAATACTTATCGAACGTATATGAATGTAACATTTTTCACACACACGCACACACACACACACACACACACACACACACACACACACACACACACACACACACACACACTCCATGATGTCTGTTTTATGAATCCTATTTACAGTATCAGCATGTTGTATGTCAGCTCTTTATAAGCTACATGTCTTCATATTTCTCTGTATTTATTATGGTATTGCTACGTAGCCCCCTACTGTGTCCTTTAACTTTGATGACAAAGGATAAACTGAGTCTGATGACTTTGTGTGAGAGCTGGAGGCTTGGCACGCAATGCTGATGTGTTATTATTAATGCCAACACAGAGTACACTGTTATAAACGGTAGTTAGTTTGAGAAGGTTGACAAAACACTACCACAGAGAACAACAATAACACTGTATCCCAAACAGAGCTCTAGGTTAGCCTAGTCCCACATCAGTTAAACCGAAGGAGTTGACAAGACTGCATAAACAGATCAGGGACCAGACTACCCCATGCACTCTGTCTGTCCTGTGGATCTGAAAAGACTGAATAGATCCAAGCAGTATGGAGAAAAAAAAATTAATCCACCTAGCCTATCAGAACGCGATGCAATTACTACATTGGTTAAACTGAGTGTATATGTTCCTTTCATATCTACAGGAGTTAGCGGTCCATTTGAGTCAATCACAAGATGTTAAGCTTAAGCTTCATTATTGTTATATGATCCAGCAGCATAGCCATTAGCGGCTGTCCCTATGGATGTTTTCTACTGGGAAGGTAATGAGGACGCGCAGTCAGCTGGAGTTCACTTCTAAAAGTCAGACTCAATACACACACTCCCTGGATCGCTCCCCATTCCAGACTTTCCCTCTTTCTGCTCTACTTCACTGTAATGTAGGATTCGTCACAAAGATAACAATGCAGATGTGAACAGGGCAAATCTTTTTTCCTATTTATAAAGGGCAGACATGAAGAGGGCATTCAAAGGGTGAATACTACTAAGCTGTGAGTCTGCCTGTGTTTGATGTGTCACCACTTAGTCACAAAGAATTCTCAACGTATCTTTCTATGAACCCATGTTGGATTTCACACTTTGGATAACCCATTATATATTAAATATTATGTACGTAGAAAAAAAATATTGTCTACATACGCACAGACGAAGGCTATACTGTACAGTTGTAATCAGTTGTACAAGGAACAGAGGGCCCTAAGGACTACCAGAGGTATCAAGCATATGGGAGTAGGCTAGAAGAACCAGTGGCGACCGTCATTCAGCGCAGGTGGGGCTCTTGAGCCTGTTCAGCTAAATATACAGTACCAGTCAAAAGTTTACACACCTACTCATTCAAGGGTTTTTCTTTAATTGTACTAATATTGTAGTATAATAGTGAAGACATAAATGAAATAACACATACTGAATCATGTAGTAAGCAAAAAAGTTCTCATTTACATCTGCGACCTGGCCAAGACAAAGCAAAGTAGTGCGACAAAAACAACACAGAGTTACACATGGGATAAACAAACGTACAGTCAATAACACAATAGAACATCTATGTACAGTGTGCAAATGATTTACAAATGATTTTTGGAAAGGTGAATTTTTAAAAGTAGAAGTTCAAACTGTTTGGTTTGCCCAAACAGTTTGAGCTTCTACTTTTAAAAATTCACCTTTCCAGAAATAATTTGTAAATGGATAGTATGACAGAACCTCTGCAATAGATTGAAACTCCGCCTCCTTTGGCAGTTCTATCTTGACAGGAAATAGTGTAGTTGGGGATGGAAATTTCAGAATTTTTGGTGGCCTTCCTGAGCCAGGATTCAGAAACGGCTAAGACATCCGGGTTGGCGGAGTGTGCTAAAGCAGTGAATAAATCAAACTTAGGGAGGAGGTTTCTGATGTTAACATGCATGAAACCAAGGCTTTTACTGTTACTGGAGTCAACAAATGAGACCGCCTGGGGAATAGGTGTAGTACCGGGGGCTACAGGACCTGGGTTTACCTCAACATCCCCAGAGGAACAGAGGAGGAGTAGGATAAGGGTACGGCTAAATGCTTTAAGAACTGGTCTTCTAGTGTGTTGGGTATAGAGAATAAAAGGAGCAGATTTCTGGGCGTGACAGAATAGATTGATGGCATAATGTACAGACAGGGATATGGTAGGATGATAATTCAGTGGGGGTAAACCTAGATGTTGGGTAATGATGAGAGAGGTTGCATCTCTGGAGGCACCAGTTAAGCCAGATGAGGTCTCTGCGTGTGTGGGGGGTGGGACAAAGGAGCTATCTGAGGCATGTTGGTCGGGACTGGGGGCGCTACAGTTGAATTGAAGGATAAGGAATAAACTAAACAGCAACAGACAAGGCATGTTGAAATAAGAGAGAGGCATAAAACAAACACAGTTAATCAAGTGAGCTAAGACAATAACGGGTAAATGGTAATGAATAGACTGAGAAAATGTTGAGAAAAAGTTGTTCCACACACAGGACCTGAGATTCGAAACTGAGGCATAACAGCTAAACAGAATGAGGTACGGGAACAGTCCAGCAGGCAAAAGCTATGAAGCCGAGTGATCATAAGGTCCGATGAGCAGCAAAGAGGTGAGCCAGGGAGCAGTTCAGTGGATGCTGCACTAGGCGAGCGGGAGGCATGGCATTCAGAATGCTAGCGGGCGGGGCTAGCAGATGGGTCTTTGGTCACGTCGCAGAGGGAAAAGCCGGAAGAGACCACGTTGGACGATTAGAAGGTCCAAGGCCAGGTTGACAAAGGTACTGTAGCCCGGGAAATTAGCTAGTACCCGTCGGCTAGCCGGGATATGTGCCTAGCTCGGGGCTAGCTCAAGGGTAACTGGTGCAAGCTTTTGGACAGTAATGTTAGCCAAACAACAACAGCCACTCGGTTGCAGCTAGCTAGCTGCGATGATCCGGTGTGATGGTCCTGTGATTTCGGCAGAAATCCGGTGAAGCGCGCTGTGCAGACTGGCCGATATTGTCCGAACTAAAGCTGGCTGATGCAGGCAGAACAGTGGTGAGGACCGCTAGTAGCTAGTTAACAAGCTAGCTAGCAGGCTAGCTTCTGTCGGCGGTTCAGTTAAATTATAAAGAAAATAGCAGATCCATTCCACTTTGGGTGAGGCGGGTTGCAGGAAAAGTATATGGGGAATAAGAAAAATATACGGAAAGACAGACTATTAACTGCACTGTTACTCCATTTTGGATTACAACATATGCTGAGCACTTGTTGGCTGCTTTTCCTTCACTCTGCAGTCCAACTCATCCCAAACCATCTCAATTGGGTTGAGGTCAGGTCATCTGATGCAGCACTCCATCACTCTCCAAATAGCCCTTACACATTCTGGCGGTGTATTGGGTCATTGTTCTGTTGAAAAAGAAATGATAGTCCAACTAAGTGCATACCAGATCGCTGAAGAATGCTGTGGTTGCCGTGCTGGTTAAGTGTGCCTTGAATTCTAAATAAATCACTGACAGTGTCACCAGCAAAGCACCATCACACCTCACCTCCTCCTCCATGCTTCACGGTGGGAACCACACATGCAGAGATCATCCGTTTACCTACTCTGTGTCTCACAAAGATACGGCGGTTGGAACCAAATATCTCAAATTTGGATTCATCTCCACCGGTCTAATGTCTATTGCTTGTGTTTCTTGGCCCAAGAAAGTCTCTTATTGGTGTCCTTTTTCTAGTGGCGTCTTTGCAGCAATTCAACAATGAAGGCCTGATTCACGCAGTCTCCTCTGAACAGTTGATGTTGAGATGTGTCTGTTACTTAAACTCTGTGAAGCATTTATTTGGGCTGCAATCTGAGGCTGGTAACTCTAATGAACTTATCCTCTGCAGCAGAGGTAACTCTGGGTCTTCCTTCCTGTGGCGGTCCTCGTGAGAGCCAGTTTCATCATAGAGCTTGATGGTTTTTGCAACTGCACTTGAAGAAACTTTTCAGGATTGACTGACCTTCATGTCTTAAAGTAATGATGGACTGTCGTTTCTCTTTGCTTATTTGAGCTGTTCTTGACATAATATGGACTTTGTCTATTACCAAATAGGGCTATCTTCTGTATACCACCCCTACCTTGTCACAACACACCTGTTAATTGAAATGCATTCCAGGTGACTACCTCATGAAGCTGGTTGAGAGAATGCCAAGAGTGTGCAATGCCAAGAGTGTCCAACGGGTGGATCATCTCAAATATAACATACAGTATATTTTGATTTGTTTAACACTTGTTTGGTTACTACATGATTCCATATGTGTTATTTCATAGTTTTGATGTCTTCACTATTATTCTACAATGTAGAAAATAATGAAAAACCCTGGAATGAGTAGGTGTGTCCAAACTTTTGACTGCGACTGTATATATATTTTTGTTGTTTTTTAAATTTATATTTAACTGGGCAAGTCAGTTAAGAACAAATTCCTATTTACAATGACAGCCTACCCCGGGCCAAACCCGGACAACGCTGGGCCAATTGTGCGCTGCCCTATGGGACTATCAATCACAGCCGGAATGTGATACAGCCTGGTATCGAACCAGGGTCTGTAGTGACACCTCTAGCACTGAGATGCGGTGCCTTAGACTGCTGCGCCACTGTTGTTGCTTGTTTTGCATGCTATTTTGGCTTTTGTTCAATATTTTTAGGACTATAGATAGATAGGTACTTTATTGATCCAAAGAACAGAATTGGAAGGTTAGAAACCACAGTAGGTTATTCAGTAAATGTATAAAGTGTCATAGGATAGCAACAGAGTGGAGGCCAGAGCAGTCAGTAAAGCTCAATAGTTAGAGCAGTCAGTGAAGCCCACGAGAAGATAACTATATGGTTTTATGGGGTACACTTAGACACACATTAGCTATGATATAAGAATGACTAGAATAGTTGAATAGAACAGTGTCTGTATTGTGCTGTGGTTGTATCAGGTTGTAACAGGCACTAAGAATTAGGGGTCCATGTATGTTAAGATTTATGAGTGTGTCTGGTTGCCTTCATGGGTGAATGTGTTTATCTTTGCACCATTACTAAGGGGTCGCCACTATGGTTTCACAGTTTCGAATCTTGAAGGTTTATTGCCAATGGGGGAGTGTTTTATATTTTGAAGATTTAACTGCTGACAAGAAGAGGAGGTAGACGAACCAGAGTAGAAAGGTTTTGAAACGATAGTGGACGACAGTTAAGAGGTGTTAATCAGCCTACCTGTGAGGGAGGGGCTATGTATGCTATGTAACCACAAATGTGTATAAGAAGAGCAGAGGAGTCTGGGAAGATTAGAAGTCTCCGGAGGCTCCTCGGCTTTTGTTGCTTGCATAATAAAAGTCTATGTTACTTTTCCAGACTTTGAAAGTGCTTTAACAAAAACAACAACAAAGATATCCTACTCCTTTAGTCATATACCATCCTGCCTGTGAGGAAGGGACACCTTGATGCAGCCCAAGTTCCTCATACAACAAATAGCTCCAACATCAGAGTGACATATCCCACTGAGCCGCCAGAAGATGGCCCCATTGCCTCTGCTGTACAAAAGTATATACTCTCAACGAGGGGCAGACGAAGACAGAAAATGCCCGGATTACATCGTAAACAACCATGGATCTGTAGAGAGCATCTACTTAGCTGTCAGACTATACAATTTGCTACCCACGGTGACATTCAATATTCTATATCAATTGCATTTAGAACATCGCGTTCAGAAAAAAAGTGATAGGTATTGAGCTGGATGACCGTTCAGCTGATTGTCAACCACGAACCTTTCTTTGCCTACAGAGGGACATTATCGTGCATGCGTGAGTATGGATGCATCCGCCAGATGATGGATACCACCTTTTTTAAGTACGGTTACCGTCTTTGAATATATGATTATGATGACAGAATTTTAGCGTATATAGCTATAGCCTAAATATCACAGGAATGTCTTCTTGATTTCTCTTCGTTTAATCATTAGAAAATGATGAAATAGTTGTTCTTCATTGCTGAATAATAAACATAAAATTGGCGTAAGAAAATGTATATTGTAAATTGCAACATTGTAGCTCATGTAGCCTGTTTATTACGGTGTAAACTGCGTTGATAATGTGCTACAGTATTCAAATTAATTGAACCAACACGAAAGGTTTGGCTTGGACTCATCTATTTGGCTACATTGAGCAGCACATGAACTTGAGTGCCACTGCCTGGATAGGCACAGTAGGGAGTATCAGCTACAGCATAAATTCTTCACTATTGGTTCGCAACATAAGTAAATGCAATGAGATGTAAACGTTATAAAATATAAATACACATGACCACACGAAAGAGATCAAGTTATACTTATAAGACCAAACATACAATGGTCTACTCTATACTAAAAACGTTCATTCTTCTGTAAAGAACATGTACCTAAACGCACTTCTGCCCAATTTGAACAAAAAGGGAATCCTGTGCTCGACTGCGGGACTTGAAAATCCAAAAAACAGACAGACACCCTTTTTCCTGCGGTAAGGAATGTTTTTTTGGAGGTTCATTCTGCTATATGTATGTCAGTTACTGGTTGGATAATGCAAACATAGATTATTATTCTAAACAATGCATCACATTGGATAAGCAATGTGTGTACATTCTCCGTGAGTTGTGTCACCTTAAATATATGTAAGAGCTATGAGTTATGCGCACAGTGGCATGTTAAATGAGAGGTTAAAGGCTAGTACTACATCGTCCTTGACCCTCTGTGTGTTCAGACATGTTCTAGTTCTATTTTCTAAACCCCCTCACATCCACATGACTGTGAACATGGCACCTCCAGACATGATCCTAACCGCCACTCTGTGCATTCCATTCATACTCTCATTCATGTAGGCTAGGTCTTATGATGTGGAGGTTGTGTTTATTTAACACTGTGTGAACTGGCTTACCTGGGCATTTCCATGTAAAAAGAGCCATGAGTACTAACGTGATGTTCATAAGGGCACATCAAATTTGGTGTCAAATGAAAGCTAATAGTACAAGGCTTTGATTTTTAAGTTTCAAGTTTTATTTTTCACACTTGATTTCTGGTCAAACAGGTGGAAAAGGGGTCTTAGAAAACATGTATTTATTTTATTTAACTAGGCAAGTCAGTTAAGAACAAATACTTATTTACATTGACGGCCTACTCTGGTCAAACCCTCCCCTAACCCGGACGATGCTGGGCCAACCCTATGGGACTCCAGATCACAGCCAGTTGTGATACAGCCCAGGATTGAACCAGGGTCTGCATTGACACTTCTAGCACTGAGATGCAGTGCCTTAGACTGATGCGCCACTCGGGAGCCATCTAGCAGAAACAAATCTTGAGTCTCTTCCCGTCTCCCTGAGTCTCTTCCCTCTCTCTCCAGTTAATGATACCTCCCCGGCTCTTACTAACAACTACCCATGAGCCCACTCTCTTTCCATTTACTGTAACCAGCCCTCTAACCCACTGAGCAACTGACATTGGAAGTCCATGGACGTTGAAAGTAGTTGAAATTTATTCAGTCCAAATCTGAGCACAGTACAGTACAGTAAATACATGTAGAGTAGAGGATACACTGAGTAAACAAAACATTAAGAACACCTGCTCTTTCCATGGCATAGACTGACCAGGTGAATCCATGTGAAAGCTATGATCCCTTATTGATGTCACTTGTTAAATCCACTTCAATCAGGTTTTATTTGGAGGCTAAGCTTATTAGCATAATAGCCAGTGTGTAGAATAATACCCAAACATGCAAAGTAGGATATTACATTGTTATACCGTTGTTTACCTATTCAGGATACATCACCATGAAGAGAATTACATTCATAATTATGCATTTCTGTATAGCACAGATCAAGGACCCATGATGTCATTCTGTTACCATCATTCTGTTACTGGGTGTTATCCACTTCTCTTACTGTAGTTCAATAACCAGAAGAGATTTGGGGAGTTCTTGGGGACCTTCAGTGCTGCAGATATTATTTGGTACCTTTCCCCAGATCTGTGCCTCGACACAATCCTGTCTTGGAGCTGTATGGACAATTCCTTCGACCTCATGCTTGGTTTTTGCTCTGATATGCACTGTCAAATGTGTGACTTTCCAAACCATGTCCAATCAATTTAATTTATCACAGGTAAAGGATGATCGATGGAAACACCTGAGCTCAATTTCAAGTCTCATAGCAAAGGGTCTGAATACTTATGTAAAAAATATATTTCTGTTTATTTTTTATGAATTTGCCCAAAAATCTAAAAGTCTGTTTTTTTTTTGTCATTATGGGGTAATGTGTGTAGATTTATGATGATTTTTGGGGGGGAAATCTATTTTAAAATAAGTCTGTAACATAACAAAATGTGGAAAAAGGGGTCTGATTACAAGGGGTCTGAATACTTTCCGAATGCATTGTACGTCTCTCTCTCTCCCTCTTTCTCTCTCTCTCTCTCTCTCTCTCTCTCTCTCTCTGTGTGCAGCCCCATGTGTTGATGATGTAACATGGCCATTATGGTTTCTAATAGAAATATGTTATTTTAAGTTTCTCAAAATAAGCCTGGCTGATATAACCGTTTCTCTGTGCCTGAAGGCAAGTCCTGGTTGTAACACAAAGAGTTCTCTCTGAAAAGATTTACTCAGCAAAAATAACTAGCATTTCACTCCCACTCTTCTGCACATCCAGTTTCCTCACTGAGAATGACACGCTGATGCTAACACTATAAAATCTGTTTATATCCAGCAGGGTATTGAAGAGGAGAGGAAAAAGCTCTTTGGTGACCTGCTAGAGGGATTTCGAAGACCAGGGAGAGCCCCAAACAACTCCAAACAAGGAGACCAGAACACAGGTAGACCATAAAAACAAGGAGATTGAGGTGGAATAATAGACCATATACCTACACTGATGACACAACCTTCTACTAATACTCTCCCAACTACAACAAGCTGGAAAACCTAGAACATTGGATCCCACATTTTACTACGTTAACATAAAGATTTTTGAGCTTTCTGTGACCCATAGAGTAGCTTAAACCAAATTCATGTTTCTAGACAGAATCCAATCCTAGTAAGTTGCAACCCTAAAGCAGCCAGCCACTTCCCTCTTGTGGGCCCGACCCACCGCTTGGGTACCAGTGAGTTGGAGGAGAACAACATTGTGAGGGAGAGGATGGGCAACAAGAGCACCAGCCCCTCCAGAGACCCAGACACTGAGAAGACTCAGAGAGAGGAGGCAAACAACACTGAGACTGCCTCAGGTAGCCTATAGCACTCACCATACTGTACAGGTCTCATACAGCAGTAAAGGTGTACACTAGTGGGCGCGGGTCAGCAGTTTTTTTTACCCGCACCCGCTCGCAATTGCTAGTAACCCATTTGCAACCGCCTGACTATATGTGATAAAGTGAAAATCGGAGGTCTGCACCCAACACTAACCCGCAAATGTTTTTGCTTATAATTTCCGATATTTTGGTAGGCTATTTGTTAGTCAACTCTTTTGTCATTATATATTGCCATAAAATACTAAGTATATCCTTGCTTAACAGAATAATGTAATAGAGTGAATGCTTGAATCTAGTTGACATCGGTAAAGTTTTCTCTGTCATCTTTCGCGAAGAAATGACGTTTAGGGACTGGGGAGAAAATACAATAAAGCAAACAAAAAAAACTACGGGAAAGATTTTCTGTGCAAAATGTCCAAATGACACAAGTTTGACCGGTGTAAGACTGAGGTAAAGGCAGATTCAGGTTAGATATTCAACAGATATTCGCCTGTAGTTTAATTCCTTACGTCCACCAACAGCAGTTAGGGACAGTCAACATAGTGAGAAATCAAACTTTTCTAATTTCAATTACTCCTAAAAATGTTAAAACTGGTTCTACCTAATGTTAAAACTGGTTCTACCTAACCCGATGGCAGAGACACACATTACACACACTTTTTTTTTGTCGATTTACATCTTGCACTATTTTAAATGAAATTCAGTAGCGCCTTGGTCATGTGACCCACACACCTCAAACAAGGTTCATAATGTACACCCAGTGGGCCTACACATTCCACACTCTTTTGTTTGTCTATTTGAATCTCATGAAAATGTACGAGAATGTTTTGTTTTACATTTCAATAGCTCCTTAGTCTTATAACTTTCAGAATATCCACTGAGTAGCCTTATATGTAGCACAACCTTTAGTTTGTCACTTTTGATCCCACAGTGTTTTACATACATTTCCAATGTTTTTCAATATTTCTAATTTCAATAGCTCCTTGGTCATGTGACCTACAACCCTCAAACTACTTTCAGATCATCCACTGACTACCCGTCTATATTGCACACCCTTTAGTTTGCTAATTTTCATCTCATGCGAGTTTACATGACATTTTCAAAATAAAACATTTCAATAGTTCCTTATTCATGTGACGTACTGGACTCAAACAAGGTTCAATGTCCATGGACTAGCCTTATATATTGCACACTCTTGTTTGTGTACTGTAATCTCACACGGTGTTACGTACATTTTTCAGCTTTAGTTTTTAACAGCGGTACACAATAGGAGAGAGACAGATAATATCTCCTTTCATTGTGAATATCAACCATAAAGGAAAAGGGTCAAGTACGAGAGTCATGTTATTAATTGCCTAGTTAAATAAAGGTTAAATAAATAAAACAGTTGTCCAAAGTAGGGATGGAGAGTGAACTGCACGGCCAGTAAGGTAGGCTGCAGTGGGTTTGCTGGTCAATACATATACTGATAATCAATGAATACAAATTGAATATTGACAAATTAAACAGAAATTGTAGACCTTTAATCTTTTCCAAAATGTAAACAGACACTTTACTGCAAATAAGTACAAAACATTTCACAGTGTTAACTTTCTCTTTATCTCTGGTTGATGTAAATTTCAGAGCCTCGTCAGTGTGGATGGGGTATAGCATACATTTTAAACAACAAAGAAAGCACTTCCAGTTTGTGTTCTTCACTCTGTTGAACTGGGCACAAGGTACTAATACACAAAACCACTTATTTGTAAGAAATTACTATTCATATTTTTTCATTATCAACAAAAAATTGACCTGGTCAGTAAATTAATTACAATGCGTCTTTGCAATAAGGGCTGTGAAAGGCAGACTGGACTCTCGAGGCAAAGAGCTGGGTGAAAAATGCAAATATTAAACAAACTTGTAAAAGTATGCTTTAGACTAACAACAACCAGCTTAGTGGACAACATGACAACTAATGTCACAGTACCATGCAACTGTATGCGCCAACGACAAAGGACAGTTACACGTATTTCCAAACAAATGTGGACAAAAACATGAAAATAACTATTAAAAACAACAGCAAGTATTGCATGGAGTGCATAAGGATGACCAGTGTACAAGCAAACATAGCTTTATTTACCCTTTTAGAGGCCACCCTCAGGCAATTGAGTCCGGTACATCTGGACCAGAACCAGGTTATTCTCCAGTGCTGTGACCTTCATTAAAAAAAAAGTGATGACTCTACTGTCTCTACTCTACTGTCACTACAACAGCATCCCCCTCTACTGTCTATTGTCACACCCTGATCTGTTTCACCTGTCTGTGTGATTGTCTCCACCCCCCTCCAGGTGTCGCCCATCTTCCTCATTATCCCCTGTGTATTTATACCTGTGTTCTCTGTTTGTCTGTTGCCAGTTTGTTTTGTTTCGTCAAGCCTGTTTTCCCGGTGTTGAACATTCTGCCTGCCCTGACCACGACCCCAAACCTGCCTGCCTTCTCGTACCTTTGGCCCACCTATCTGGATTACTGACCTCTGCCTGCCCCTGACCTGTCTTTTGCCTGCCTGTGTTACTTCAACGTTGTCTGCATCTGGGTCTTACCTGAAACGATGATATCCATATCCCACAGCTGACTTAACATTTACCATTGCACTGAGCTGTAGTATTTCTTTATTAACATTCATACAGCTGTGAAAGTGTTTTTCTAGCTGCCAACGATTTTTATGTTGCAAAGTCAAATGAAACAGAACTAGTTAATAGTATATGTTTAGGTACCAGGGAAAACAAGGCTTTGACTTGAAATGACCAGAGTTACACTTAAAGCTTAGGTATTTCAACATAGTAAGGACAAAAACACTTTTAGACCTACCAAGTCCTACAAGTACATTGAAGCTTCGGACTATATAGTTTCTGTGGACCATTTGACAGATAGTTGTTTACATTAACATGAAAAAGCACGGTCTCCAGTCCGACTGAGTAAAAGCATCTGGTTCAATCATATTGTTAAAGAATATTCATAATAGAAGAACCTGTGTTGCTTTGTTTGTTGACTATAAACATTGCCAGATTGTTTACATGACGGTGACTGTATCATTCAGAAATAGCAACTGTTATCTCTCTGGCGGCAAACAGACATGCTGTCTCCAGCTGACCATTTGCTTACTGGCCTAGGCAAATGTGTGTCTCTGTATAATGGTAGAGGGTGAGAGGGTGTTATGCAACGGGAGTGGGGTGGCGTGGTGATTCTAACATAATGAAGGGTAGTCCACTCAGCAGGACCTGAGAAAGCAAGAAACTGGAGACAACATTTTATGCCTGACCATAAGACTTACAAAACATAACATTGACTCTGAATTTCAACAGTTACACAGTCATTGACTATTCTATTGAAGCTTGAGGACTGTTAGAAAGGAGTCTAGGGACCATCGAATATCCTGCGTCGTGAGATTGTAATGTCCTGGAAGGGTTTGAGGGTACAAGGGGGGTAACAGTAATCACTGTTAACTACTTTATCAGTCAGATACTCTCTTTTTCCCCAAATTACTTCTGAGTGTGGGTGTCCACTGTGCAGCAATGTCCACACCTACTGGGTCTCAGGCTTACAGATTTAAGTCTAATAGCGTGAAATGAAAGTAGACTAACAGAGTGTGCGATATGAAGGCATAGTGAGTTGAAAATCTAAATCATGTTTTAGGCTGGTAGGTCACATGACCAAGGAGCTATTTAAATTTTAAATGTTGAAAATCGTGTCAGATGAAAATGGACAAGTTAAAGGGTGTGCAATGTGTAGGCCCACTGAGTGTACATTCTGAACCTTGTTTGAAGTCAGTAGGTCACATGACCAAGGCGCTATTGACATGTTTTATTTTGAAACATTCATTTAAAATCGTGAGATGAAAATGGACAAGTTAAAGAGTGTGCAATGTGTAGGCCCGCTGTGTGTACATTCTGAACCTTGTTTGAAGTCAGTAGGTCACATGACTAAAGAGCTATTGACATTTTACATTTTTAAAAATTTATATAAAATCGTGTGAGATTAAAATTGACAAACTAAAGAGTGTGCAATATCGAAGGGTAGTCAGTGGACATTCTGAAACTTGGTTGAGGTCAGTAGGTCACATGACCAAGGAGCTATTGAAATTCGAATGTAAAAACAAGTTTGTACTTTGTTTACGCTCCCTAACTAATTCAACTAGGAATACAAAATGCAGCTCACATTTCCACATGTTTATTATCTTCGGAAAGCGAATTAATGCCATAATCATGAAAATAAGACCTGTGCAAGGTTGTGCGCAATTTTTCCAACACCACACTTATTTCTGTGGCTCAAGTGGTTTGAAAACTATTGAGGTTTGAAAGCGCAAATATCTGTCGAAAATTCAACCTGAAACTGTCTTTACCTCGGTTGTTGACCGGAAAAAGAAAGCTGTCAAAACGACCCAACATGTTTCTGATACGATTTCAGTTCGGCTTCGATGTATATTATATGTGGTTGAAATACTATCAGCTTTTATGATGCTTTTATGATGAAGACAACACCTCTATATATGGTATCTAACTGAGCATTGCATTCTCTCAAGACGCAGAAATAAATAAATCATATTTAATTATTTAGTCCAAATTTGCCAACATTTGGTGTATAATTTTACTGCAAGAAATACTTAATTCTGCAGGAGTTATTATTAAGGCTATATGAGAGGTTATAGACCATATATAAGTTTCCATTTAACCCATCTAAACAGTTGGCTACAGTTCCCTTGACATGCCATAGGCCTATTTGAAGTACCGTCTTGTGACGGCTGGCACCGCTATCATCATATTTTACCACTTAACCAAATATTTTCCAAACATTACTTTTATGGCCCTCCCATCTCTTTATCTTCATTTCTAATTTCGCAGCTTTTGTCTTATTGAATGAAACTTCGACAATGTCCTTTTTGCCTCCGTGGATTGGCGTAAACTTTTTCTGCCCGCACCCAAAAGCATTATTTGGCTGTGTAGGCTATTTGGCGCGTAGGCTACAGTTAAGCCCTTAAATGTAGGCTCATGCGGCAGGTAGCCTAGTGGTTGGGGTGTAGGGCCAGTAACCCCCTGTTCTTCCCCTGAACAAGGCAGTTAACCCACTGTTCCCCGGTAAGGCTGTCATTGTAAATAAGAATTTGTTCTTAACTGACTTGCCTAGTTAAAGAAAGGTTACATTTAAAAAAACAGATAGCCTAAACTAATGAAAGAAAAACCTCAATGTAGCCTATAGATATAAATTGCACAAGAATTATGGATTTTTGTTTGTCTTTATTCAACTACCCGCCAACCACCTTCCTTTTAGCCACACAATAATTAATGACCCTCAAGCCGCTATCTGCGGGGACTGCAGGTTATGAGTCAACCCGCGCATCACTAGTGTACACTACAGTATACATATTTACTGTGTAGTAGATTTGGGTATGTCACCTACCCCAAGCTGTTTCAAAAGACAAGCACATTTCTCTACTCTCTATGTCTGCCATTATAAGACCTTAGTAGCCTCAACATTTAAAATCAAACTTTCCTATTCATCAACTGTCTATTACACTTGACATTGTGTTTGTTTTCAGCTAGTGGCCCCAGAGGCCCCCTAGGCCCCAGCCCTGACCTGCTAGCCTCACTACAGTCTCTGGGAGAACACAGTGACCACACACTGCTGCCACGGTCTCTACACCAGGTGTGTGTGTGTGTGTGTGTGTGTGTGTGTGTGTGTGTGTGTGTGTTTTCAAGCACAAGTACTCTTGTATTCTATTCCTCTGTGGTTTGGTCCTGAGGGTCGTACTGTGTGTTCTCATCCTCATCTATCACCTGTTTTTTTGCCATCTTGCTTATCCCTTGTGTCTTCTTTTCATTTGTATGGAGAGTAAATCAAGCTTTAAGATGTAACCATGATGACAATTATCATGTGCTGTACTCTATACACATGTTATAATCTTATTCAGTTTGAACATTTGCATTGGCCCTCATTGTACTGCAATAGCCTTGCAGTTATTTTTTTCTTTGCCAGTTCTGGTCATCATGGAACAAAGAGCCAGCTATGTTTTACACGCCCCAAGAAAAGAGAGGCCACACTGATACACTGAGGTTTGCATCCCAAATGGCACCCTATTCCCTACATATTGCACTACTTTTGGGCCCTGGTCAACAGTAGTGCTCTAAATAGGTAGGGAATAGGTTGCCATTTGGGACGGGTCCTGATACATTGATATAGAAGAAAGGGTGTGGGCTGTGATCAAACTGGTACAATCAGTGGAGCATTGCAGAATCACTGGCTAAGAAGTACGCCAAGAGATTGCATGTCAATGCATTTCAGTTATGTGGACAAAATACTGTGTATGCCCGTACATGGAGAATTAGAGCTGTACAAAAAGAATACATGAATAAAATCCTTGTAAACAGGCATTGACATTTGAAGAGATTCAGTCTGCGTCTTGGGTTTGTGTTCACTCTACACTGTAGAGTCTACAGAGAGTTGAGACAGGGGCAGGCAGAGTTGTTTGACGCGGTTGTTTAAGTTCTGTTGTGCGTCATGGTAGAAGTGAATCTGAGGTACCACAGCTTGTTATTCGCCACATTACATCTGAGTCCCATCTTGAGGCACGTTTTGTGTCTTAACTATATCCTTCCAGACTACAATTTAATTAATGAATTACATAATTCATTCATTTTATTCTTCCAGTCATTCTTTCATTCATTCTATACATGGACAGGGGAGTGAAGTTCAAAATTAAGAATACACAGTCATGTGTGAATATTAACCCGAAAAGCTCAGGGATATACTCAAATCTAGGCTATAACATTGAAAATGTACACTTTAGGTGTCAAAGGTCAAATGTCTCTCCTGGTATGTCTGTCTGTGTAAGGCTTTGATATACAGTATGCATGCTCTCTCTCTTGGATTTAAAACTGAGATTATCTGCCTGTGAGACTAACTATTTAATTAATGGAAATGTAATAGCAATGGTATTGCAATATATCTCAGCCCTTAAAACATACCTAACATAACTCAAACCCTTTATTTGCATATATCCTCTAGAGCAGGGATGGGCAACTGGCGGTGTCCCCCCTTTCGTAGGCCCGCAAATCAATTTCCCCCCCAAAATTGGAACTCAGTCAGCGTCTCAACTTACTGTTGAGAGTTAGAATAGTAGAATAAACAAGGTGCAGTTTAGAAATTTGGTTGTGTATCAGCAGTTTTTCAGTCGCTCAATTAGCCCATGTCAGCTAAGTTATTCTAGCCAGCTTGTAGTAATCATGGTCGAATTACCGACCAGAGGGCCCCATTGAATTTGTTAGTCACTCTCACTTAGATATCATATAAAAATAACTGCAAACATTTCTCTCCACCCTATGGCAAAATGTGTAGAATTGCAGGAAATTAACTTTAAAACTGAAACATTTTCACTAGGCCCCATGGCAAAAATTGTAAAATTGCATAAATGGTAAGATCTTCTCTCTGCCCCATGGCAAAATGTGTAGAATTGCAGGAAAAAAGTGTAAAAAAAACACATTCTTTCTCCGCTGTCAATGGGTATGGTGGGGACGTAGACCCGCGAGCCACCGCTGACTCTTTTTTTTTGGCCCCGACCCCAATCAAAGTTTCCCATACCTGCTCTAGAGTGACTTCATGTAGTCTTTCAGAGCAACGTGAAAGTGGTCTAAGGTTACCTCATGGCATGTTTCACTGGCTTTAATGGACGAGGCAGACATTCCTTGAAGTTAACTTGAGTCACATTCAAGTTCATCAAGTGACTTGGCTTAGATACAAAATGTGTTGGAAGTCACACTGTTTAGTGTCGGTAGCCATTAGTAGCTGTTAGGATCAGTTCATTACCAAGAAGGAGGATATCTAGTCTGACAGTTCAGTTGGACAGCTGAAGCAAGCACACACTTTTTCTTTAGGATAAAACTTTTCTATTTAAATTACATTATTACATTAAATTCATCTTTCTGGTTTATTTATTTACTTTATTTAACCAGGTAGGTTATTGAGAATAGAGCACCTGACATACCGTACTGAATTCTGAGTCTGAGTGAGTGATCTAGGTGACAGAATAAGGTCAGTTGGTAATGTTTTTTTTTCTCACTCTCTCTCTTTCTTGACAGATAGCAGAGGCCTACTCCCTGCAAGAGGAATGTATCCTTTCATTACTTATTGCCAATACTGATTTCTACTCCCTCTTTTATTTTTATAGAGCTGAACAGCAGTTAAATAGCAGTTTTTTTTTTCAAAGCTTCAGGGACTTTGGTGACAGTGATTTAGGATGACACTAAAACTTGTTAATTTGAACAAGGGAAAGTAACATAACATTTCTGCAGTGGTGGGATAAGTGTTTGCATGTGTGCTGGGCAGATTGGAAGATTAACTTTTAGTTTCTATTGGCGGGTTACTATTTCGTTACTATTTGGCTTGTTCTGTTGTTTCATGGGTGGATTTCCCTGCAGGATTTCCCTTGATTTTGGGAAATATTGGGTGTGGGAGTTGGGGATTGTTGGTGAGGGAAATGTGTTCTACTGGTAGTAATCCAATTAATTCCCAATGAGATAAGAATCTCTTACATGATAGGTTTTGCCTATGAAAGTAGTATTTTCCACACAAACACAGTCAACTGTAAGAGAACATACCCTGGAATAGCTTCAAAATTCCAGTATTTGTTTATAGTCATCCATTTTCATAATTCTTGGTTTTCGCACACAAGCACCAGCTCCGTGATATAATCTTCAAAACACCAGATGCTGTATATATTTGTCTGACGTTTGTTAATATGATGAATCCCAGAGTTGACAGCCTCAGGGATAGTTATGGGCTCTTGTAGTGTCCTCTTTCCTTAAGTGCTGATGGTTATAAGATCAGTGGGCAGTGCAGTTCCTGCAGCTGGAGAGACTATATCATGAGCGCCTCCTGTCCAACCTCGCCGCCCTGCAGGAAGACTGGGGTACTGCACTCTTCTCTACACATCTGCTCTGACACTGCCTTAGACTCACCTGAACACGACTGACAAAATATAACCCGGTCATTCTTTGAATTCCACTCTGTGTGCGTGTGTGTCCTGTGTGCTTCCAGAGAGCCAGTGGAGAGAGCGTAACAGAGTAGCAGAGAGCACCTCACCAGGTGAAACCAACAGCATTGGACAGGAACACATAGAAATGCTGAGACTGATCTGCAGGACGCACCAGTGGTGAGATAGATACTGGTGGACCATAACAAGGGCGGCTGATCTAGCACAATTTTATGCTATAACTGAGACTACATGCACAAAACATTGACTCAGACAATAACTTGTAGCAGTACTGCTTGCTGCAGTAGAAGGGAAAGCAAAACATATCTATATAGTTTAGTTTGTCACATTCTGTCACCACCCACAATATTACGGCTCCAGAGGGGGATCAGTAAACACTGTCTTTATTTAAATGCATCTTTTCATTAATGAATGGTTTATAATGAATGGTGTATTAGCTAAAGTAATTTGGTTAGATTATACCCTATGTTTTACCTTTGAACATACCATCCCACGCTAGTGGTTCTTGTCTAGACATGAAACCACGTCTTATTTAACAAAAACTCATTTAATTTTCAGATATTTATCTTTACTTAGTCTACTAAGCTATAGACTCAGATATGTTTTCATGCGAGTCACAGAACCCCAACCCTGTCTCTTGTTATGTTAGAAGCTTGTGGCGGATTGATTCAGCTGGATACCAGATGCTCAGTCACTGTAGTGGCCTCCAGTCATTTTTAGCTTGACTTGACATGTCTCTCTCTCTCTCTCTCTCTCTCTAATAGGCCAATACTTAGTGTGGGAAAGGTAATAAAATACACTACACGACAAGCCATCCTTTTGATTATGTTTCTTAGCCCATACTTTAAAAGACATGTTTGTGACATTTATGACAAAGCTGTTTTTTCTAGAGCATGGCAGACACAGTGCTGAAAGACAACCACAACACCAGTCGGCAGTGTGAGAGGAATGTGAGAGAAACATCACCATCCCGCCATGGGAAAGGTAAACACAAAACCCACCATCAGATGAATCCCTAAATCAATGTTATAGAATGGCCACTTAGCCTAGAGATGTGTATAGGAGGGAGATGATATCATCCGATTTGTTCACTGGAGAGCCCCAGAGTGTAGTTCGGTTCTAATCAATAAGGGCTCATAATATGGAATCTGATACCAGATGATGCTTCCGTACTGTCTCAGCTATAAGTGTGTGTCTGTCTGTGTCAGTATTTAGAATAAGTGCATATTTGCTGAAACCAGGTGCCATTAGTAGTAGACCTAGTACTGTAAGCAACACTTCTCTTATCTCTGCAGTCAGAGGCAACAACCCTGTAAGACAGGGTGAGGAGGATTTTGAGCAGACCACGTCAACAGGAGCTGACCCTGCTATGGCTGAGGATGAGGGAGGAGTGGAGGAGGGAGAGGAAGGAGTGGAAGAGATGGAGGAGGAAGGGCAGGAGGTGGATGAAGAGGAGGTGTTTGAGGAGAGTCCAGAAGAGGAGGCGCAGGTGGTGGAGTGGCCAGTGGGGGTTCCCCAAGCCTCAGCCAAAGACCTGGTCAAACTCTCTCATGTGGAGGAGGTGAGAATACACTATGACTGAGGTTTAAACAGCCTCATGTTTACAGCCTTATCTATCTATCTCTCTCTCTCTCCCTCTTCTCTTCTCTCTTTCGCTCTCTCTTTTTGTCTCTCTCTCCCACACCCTCTCTCTCTTTCTTTCTCTCTTTTCACATCTCGATCGCTCTGTCTCTTTTTCTCTCTCTGTCTTGTTTGGTAAGGGACACATATTTTGGAGTGAGACACAGCCTTGGACAGGCTCAACGGAGCACAGAAATGTCTTGGCAGAGGAGCTGGATCTGTAACTAGTGAATTGGCTGTGTGCTTGTTACTTAAATCCATGTGCTGAGCCACAATACAGACGTGGCAATGGGTGGAAGGTTTGAGGACAGGACACAAAGTAGTTCACATACAAGTCCTGCTAAAAAGTGCAGACATGGTTCAGAAAATGATGGGGCTTTGTTGAGCAAATTCTGGGCTTTGTTGGGCATGCCTGGCTAGTATTCGAATCCAGTTTTGTCTAGTAGTGACTGCTGAAACCACATAAGTCAGACTAGACAGAGACAACCTGATATGATATACTAGCACTCTTGTATGGGATGACAATAGATCTGTTGACTAAGGAATTATCCTGTGTTATTATTGATCTCTGCACATTGACCCCATATAACTGACCTACCTACTGTACAGTCGTGGCCAAAAGTTTTGAGAATGACACATGTATTGGTCTCCACAAAGTTTGCTGCTTCAGTGTTCTTAGATCTTAGATCACTGAAGTATAATTACAAGTATTCCATAAGTGTCAAAGGCTTTCATTGACAATGACATTCAGTTTATGCAAAGAGCCAATATTTGCAGTGTTGACCCTTCTTTTTCAAGACCTCTGCAATCCGCCCTGGCATGCTGTCAATTAACTTCTGGGCCACGTCCTGACTGATGGCAGGCCATTCTTGCATAATCAATGCTTGGAGTTTGTCAGAAGTTGTGGGTTTTTGTTTGTCCACCCGCCTCGAGGATCGACCACAAGTTCTCAATGGGATTAAGGTCTGGGGAGTTTCCTGGCCATGGACCCAAAATGTCAATGTTTTGTTCTCCGAGCCACTTAGTTATCACTTTTGCCTTATGGCAAGGTGCTCCATCATGCTGGAAAAGGCATTGGTCGTCACCAAACTGTTCTTGGATGGTTGGGAGAAGTTTCTCTCGGAGGATGTGTTGGTACCATTCTTTATTCATGGCTGTGTTCTTAGGCAAAATTGTGAGTGAGCCCACTCCCTTGGCTGAGAAGCAACCCCACACATGAATGGTCTGAGGATGCTTTACTGTTGGCATGACACAGGACTGATGGTAGCACTCACCTTGTCTTCTCCGGACAAGGTGTTTTCCGGATGGCCCAAACAATCGGAAAGGGGATTCTTTAGAGAAAATGACTCTACCCCAGTCCTCAGCAGTCCAATCCCTGTACCTTTTGCAGAATATCAGTCTGTCCATGATGTTTTTCCTGGAAGTGGCTTTGCTGCTCTTCTTGACACCAGGCCATCCTCCAAAAGTCTTTGCCTCACTGTGCGTGCAGATGCACTCACTGGTGGTGCCCAGATCCCGCAGCTCAATCAACTTTAGGAGGGCCTGTCCTGGCGCTTGCTGGACTTTCTTGGGTGCCCTGATGCCTTCTTCACAACAATTGAACCTCTCTCCTTGAAGTTCTTGATGATCCGATAAATGGTTGATTTAGGTGCAATCTTACCAGCAGCAATATCATTGCCTGTGAAGCCCCTTTTGTGCAAAGCAATGATGACGGCACGTGTTTCCTTGCAGGTAACCATGGTTGACAGAGGAAGAACAATGATTTCAAGCACCACCCTCCTTTTAAAGCTTCCAGTCTGTTATTCTGATTCAATCAGCATGACAGAGTGATCTCCAGTCTTGTCCTCGTCAACACTCTCACCTGTGTTAACGAGACAATCACTGACATGATGGCAGCTGGTCCTTTTGTGGCAGGGCTGAAATGCAGTGGACATTTTGTTTTGGGATTAAGTTTATTTTCATGGCAAAGAGGGACTTTGCAATTAATTGCAATTCATCTGATCACTCTTCATGACATTTTGGAGTATATGCAAATTGCCATCATCAACACTGAGGCAGCAAACTTTGTGGAGACCAATACTGTCATTCTCAAAACTTTTGGCCACGACCGTATATATTATCGACGTGGATGACACTCTCAGTGTGATAAATGGCCTCTTTGAAGTGCAATAGTGTATAACTCCGCTGAGTTGTACATGATACATTCTAAGGGTGCGTCTAAAATTGCTCCCTATATGGTGCATTATTGGCTTAGTTATGATGGTAGGGAGATTTGAATTTAACATTGAGCTTCAACCAGTGCATATTATAGTATATGCACTGGTTGAAGCTCAATGTTAAATTCAAATCTCCCTGCCATCATATCTAAGCCAATATGACACAATGTCAATTAAAATTCGCAAATCAACTTGATTGGAGGTACACAACACACTCGCCTCTAGTAATGATCCATCCAGCCATTTTGGACTGAATACATTTGTAGGTGCAGTTTTTATTAAATGTACAGTGGGGAGAACAAGTATTTGATACACTGCCGATTTTGCAGGTTTTCCCACTTACAAAGCATGTAGAAGTCTGTAATTTTTATCATAGGTACTCTTCAAATGTGAGTGACGGAATCTAAAACAAAAATCCAGAAAATCATATTGTATGATTTTTAAGTAATTAATTTGCATTTTATTACATGACATAAGTATTTGATACATCAGAAAAGCAGAACTTAATATTTGGTACAGAAACCTTTGTTTGCAATTACAGAGATCATACGTTTCCTGTAGTTCTTGACCAGGTTTGCACACACTGCAGCAGGGATTTTGGTCCACTCCTCCATACAGACCTTCTCCAGATCCTTCAGGTTTCGGGGCTGTCGCTGGGCAATACGGACTTTCAGCTCCCTCCAAAGATTTTCTATTGGGTTCAGTTCTGGAGACTGACTAGGCCACTCCAGGACCTTGAGATGCTTCTTACGGAGCCACTCCTTAGTTGCCCTGGTTGTGTGTTTCGGGTCGTTGTCATGCTGGAAGACCCAGCCACGACCCATCTTCAATGCTCTTACTGAGGGAAGGAGGTTGTTGGCCAAGATCTTGCGATATATGGCCCCATCCATCCTCCCCTCAATACGGTGCAGTCGTCCTGTCCCCTTTGCAGAAAAGCATCCCCAACGAATGATGTTTACACCTCCATGCTTCCATACGGTTGGGATGGTGTTCTTGGGGTTGTACTCATCCTTCTTCTTCCTCCAAACACGGCGAGTGGAGTTTAGACCAAAAAGCTCAATTTTTGTCTCATCAGACCACATGATCTTCTCCCATTCCTCCTGTGGATCATCCAGATGGTCATTGGCAAACTTCAGACGGGCCTGGACATGCGCTGGCTTGAGCAGGGGGACCTTGCGTGCGCTGCAGGATTTTAATCCATGACGGCGTAGTGTGTTACTAATGGTTTTCTTTGAGACTGTGGTCCCAGCTCTCTTCAGGTCATTGACCAGGTCCTGCCGTGTAGTTCTGGGCTGATCCCTCACCTTCCTCATGATCATTGATGCCCCACGAGGTGAGATCTTGCATGGTGCCCCAGACCGAGGGAGATTGACCGTCATCTTGAACTTCTTCCATTTTCTAATAATTGCGCCAACAGTTGTTGCCTTCTCACCAAGCTGCTTGCCTATTGTCCTGTAGCCCATCCCAGCCTTGTGCAGGTCTACAATTTTATCCCTGATGTCCTTACACAGCTCTCTGGTCTTGGCCATTGTGGAGAGATTGGAGTCTGTTTGATTGAGTGTGTGGACAGGTATCTTTTATACAGATAACGAGTTCAAACAGGTGCAGTTAATACAGGTAATGAGTGGAGAACAGGAGGGCTTCTTAAAGAAAAACTAACAGGTCTGTGAGAGCCGGAATTCTTACTGGTTGGTAGGTGATCAAATACTTTTGTCATGCAATAAAATGCAAATTGTTATTTAAAAATCATACAATCTCTCACAGTTGAAGTGTACCTATGATAAAAATTACAGACCTCTACATGCTTTATAAGTAGGAAAACCTGCAAAATCGGCAGTGTATCAAATACTTGTTCTCCCCACTGTATAATTTATTGCTCTCACGTGCACATTTCTGTCCATTAAGAACCAACGGTGTGCTACATTTTTGTAGCATTTCTGACAATGTTAACATCTTTTCATCGAAATCGCAAAGTTCGAAAACTGGACAAAAGCACTTGGGTTGCGTAGAAACAGTGCTAGTAGCTAGCTAACACCAGTCGGATGAGAGGCAAGCTACAAGCAAAGGAAAGCTACAAGCAATTTCCTATGGAAGGTTTTTCACATGGCTGAAGTCATCTGTGTAAACTGTTGGCCTTCACACTTGCGTGAAATAAGCACAAATAAGATAGTGAACATCCTTGGCTGCATTATTACCATTTAGCTTGCCAACTAAAGTTTGGCAGTAACGTTAGCTAGCTACAAGTCAACAAGTCTGTAATGGTAACGTTATCTGTATGGACGGATCATGCATCGGCACAACTCAATGTTGACAATATCCAGTGCATTCGGAAAGTATTCAGACCCCTTAGCTTTTTCTAAATTTTGTTACGTTACAGCCTTATTCTAAAATGGATCAACACACAGTACCCAATAATGATAAAGCAAAAACAGGTTTTTATAAATATTTGCAAATGTATAAAAAAAACATCTGAAATATCACATTTACACAAGTATTCAGACCCTTTACTCAGTACTTTGTTTCTCCCGTTCTTCTCTGCAGATCCTCTCAAACTCTGTCAGGTTGGATGGGGAGTGTCGCCGCTCAGCTATTTTCAGGTCTCTCCAGAGATGTTCAATCGAGTTCAATTCTGGGCTCTGGCTGGGCCACTCGAGGACATTCAGAGACTTGTCCCAAAGCTACTCCTGCGTTGTCTTGGCTGTGTGCTTAGGGTCATTGTCCTGTTGGAAGGTGAGGCCCTGAGCGCTCTGGAGTCTCCCAGTCCCTGCCGCTGAAAAACATCCCCACAGCATGATGCTGCCACCACCATGCTTCACCATAGGGATGGTGCCAGGTTTCCTCCAGACGTGACGCTTGGCATTCAGGCCAAAGAGTTCAATCTTGGTTTCATCAGACCAGAGAATCTTGTTTCTCATGGTCTGAGAGTCCTATTGGTGCCTTTTGGCAAACTCCAAGTGGACTGTCTTGTGCCTTTTACTGAGGAGTGGCTTCTGTCTGGCCACTCTACCATAAAGGCCAGAGTGCTGCAGAGATGACTGCCTTCTGGAAGGTTCTCCCATCTACACAGAGAAACTCTGGAGCTCTGTCAGAGTGACCATCGGGTTCTTGGTCACCTCCCTGACCAAGGCCCTTCTCCCCCCGATTGCTCAGTTTGGCTGGGAGGCCAGCTCTAGTGGTTCCAAACATCCATTTAAGAATGACGGAGGCCACTGTGTTCTGGGGACCTTCAATGTTGCAGAAATGTTTTGGTACCCTTCCCCATATCTGTGCCTTGACACAATCCTGTCTCGGAGCTCTACGGTCAATTTCTTCGACCTCATGGCTTGGTTTTTGCTCTGACATGCACTGTCAACTGTGGGATCTTATATAGACAGGTGTGTGCCTTTCCAAGTCATGTCCAATCAATTTAATTTACCAGAGGTGAAGTCTAATTAAGTTTTAGAAACATCTCAAGGATGATCAATGGGAACAGTATGCACCTGAGCTCCATTTCGAGTCTCATAGCAAAGGGTCTGAATACTGTTCTGTTTTTTATGTTTAATACATTTGTAAAAATGTCTAAAAACCTGTTTTCGCTTTATCGTTATGGAGTATTGTGTGTAGACTGATGAGGAGAAAAATGGATTTGAACAAGTTTGGAATAAAATTGTAACATAACAAAATGTGGAAAAGGTCAAGGGGTCTGAATACTTTCCTAATGCACTGTAGCTATCCCACATTTTACCACAAACAATGCACAGCTAGCTAGCTAGTTAAGTAAAGTTCATAGTCAACACCAAACTTTGGGAAACTGCCACGCTGCTAATGGATAATACATGCAATGGGTATTTCTCATCTAACGTTAACGTTCGCTTACGCTACTCCATACACTCTAGTCAATCTAGCTTGCTTAGCAAAGTAGCTAAGTAACATTACAGCCCTTACCTTATGCATTGATTCAGTACGCTCCATCTGTCAATACAATTTTATTCTTGTCATTATTATTCTAATTTGCACACATCAACTGTTTTAGACCATTTTTTTAAACCAAGCAAAATAAATAAATGTGACATCACCATCACACATCAAAATAATGTGTTCATGACAGGGTTCGTAGCGTAAGCGTTAATTTCACCGCCATGGAATTTGAAGGGTTTCCACTAGTTGCCACAAAGTCCAAATCTTTTCCATAAAATAAATGCCAAAATGTTCTAACTCGTTTTCATTGGGAAGGCAGATTAAGCATTTTTATTAAAAGCAATCCCTTTTGCTAGTAATTACTACCCTCGGGGGATTCGATTAATCACGCCTGGGCGCCAGTGTAGGCGTGTTTTGCATTGGCTGAAAGTTGATTGCATTCAATTTGAAACCAGGCTGCCTCCTGGGCATGAGCCAAGTGTCCCGTTCAAAGCCCATGGCGAAGTTGGCTCAAAACAAAAGTGACATATTTAAGCATGTGTAGTGTTTACTAGGATTCTGTGTTTTCCCATGCAAAAGGGATTGCTTTTGATAAAAACTACTTTGTCTTCCCAATGAAAACTAGTTATACATTTATTTTATAGAAAAGAGATGTATGTTTCTGGACGATGCATTATGCTGCCTTGTTGTCAAAATGATAGAGCGGTGCAAATTACTGTTTGAGAAGGACGCGCCTCCCTCCCCGCTTTCGCCCGATGACGTGACGGGTCTATGCCTGGTGCCCCACGGCTCAGCATAATCGAATCCGCCCAGTTGGACCATTCTCTTTCATGAATAGCTAGCTACCTATCCTGCCTGCTATGTACTGGAGTCCTAGTTAACTAGCTAGCTTGCACCCAGTGCCGAACACCTGCCCTCACCGTTCTTTAACAGAGCGTTGGGTAAACAGCACCCAACAGGCGGGAGCGAATAAAACTCTCTACCGTTGTCCTAGCCAGCGACCTAGCTACCGGCGTTGTCGCCCCCGCCTCTTCTTCTGTGGGGTTTATCGGCGGTTGGCATCCAAAGTTATGGTGCATTACCACCACAGACTAAACTGGAGCGCTCTCACCTGTGTGCCAGCGTCCTTGCTTAAAAATGAACCAATAGAAGTATAAAGATGGGTTCCTGCATCTAATGCCCACATGCAGGAACTCCCCAAATTGCGGGCCGCAATTGCACCCTTCTCCGTCTTGCTACTACTGAGGAGAGTACGGTGGAGACTGGAGAGACCAACATTCAAGGAATACATAATTTCCCTCATCCTTCAGATGCACTCCACCCCTATGGTACATCCCAGGGACACAGTGCTTAATGGCAGGGTGGCGGATTGTGTTCCCTGAAATGTGTGCGCCAGCAGATTGACGGAGTGCCGAGCCCTCTCTATGCACTTGTTTATCTTCTTGTTCCACTGGAACATCCAGCTCCTCCACTATTTGAGAAGGTTTGAATCCTAAGCAACCTGCCTACATACATGCAGTGGAGTAGGCATTGGGATGCTCAGGCTTCAGAACAATGCTTACTTCTCACTTGAAACTTTGTTTTTTGTTTTTAATTACATAAGGCTCTGGTCAAAGGTAGTGTACTGTATAGAGAAAGAAATGTTTAAGCTATTCGCTGCACTGTTTCTACTTCTCACTTATCCCCACCACTCTGTTCCCCTGCAGAGCTCCTCACCAGATGGCCTGGTGTCCATTCTGAAAAGGAGGAGGGCGTCGTTAGATGGTCTGCCCCCAGAGGGTCCCAATGCAGCCAAACAGAGCTCCAAACGCAAGGTGCGCTTCAGCGAGCCAGAGGATGGCATGGAACCAGGTATGGATCAGCCTGATAACCTCTCTCACTCACTCACACACACATGCACACAGACACACATGCATACAGACACACATGCATCCACTCTATACATAAGCTCTTAGTGTCTTCAATAAAGACACAATAGGATAGTAGTAACATATTAATAAGTATGGTTTTTTTTCTCTGTGCAGATGAAGTGGGTGGAGACTCTTGTTTGATCCTGCTGTTGTTGTGCTTAGTAACCATGGTGATCAGTCTGGGTGGGACTGCTCTGTACTGCGCCCTAGTGGACACCTACAGTAGTATCTGCACCGACTTCTCTCACAACGTAGACTTTTACGTGATCCAAGTACGATGCTTCCTGGACAGGCTCAGACACTGGCTGCCCATACGCTCATAGTCAGGACAGTCTACTGGAGCAGTAAGGACATACAGTTGCCCACTGCAGCAGTCGATATAGATTCGGTAGCCCACTGCAGCAGTAAATGGACTTATACAGAAGCCCACCTACTGCAACAGTCTATGGACTCTTATGAATCCCTAAGTGGAAGACAAGCAGGACTATACTGTAAGACTGGCCACACACTACTGGTTGTAGAGAATGCTTTATGTGAAGTCAGACACTGGCTCCCCATACTGTCCAAGCCAGGGGATATATACAGTAAGAGGGCATTATATACTGAACTGCTCTGAGACTGATACAAGAGGGAGGACTTGACCCTAATCCCAGTCATAAGGTCTTTGAAGTTCTGGGGTAGGGCCTGAAATATATACTGAACGGGCTTGTGAACATTAATCTAACAGGAGGCACAGGTGCAGACATTTTTAACTACTGACATTTCACGTGCAGACCAAACTGTTTCTGGAACACTGCCTCCTCTTGTTTTTAACCTGCAGTTTCTAACGTCAAGATGGATGCTGCAAAAAAGAGCTTCCAAAAACATTCAAAGGAACAAAACATAGCATTGTAAAGTACATTCTAGTTGGACTTTTTATGAAACAATTACTTTATCTGAATTCTTAAAGATGTTTATCTGAAAAACAGATACAATTCAGATAAACAGAATTTGAAAGCCTCATGGTCATATTTGGGGTACAGTATGCTACTAAAAAACAAGTCTTCTCGACTACTTGACTTGTCAAATGTAGCCTACATGATGTATGCTTTATAGCTGTTTCTGTACATGGAGACATGGGTTTAGAATTACTCTTACATTCCTCTGAAGGTACGCAAGGTTGTTGACCACTGCAAATGAAAGTCATGTGTGAACAACGGCTCTCTGGAATTGGCACATTGTTAAGTCATTTGTTGAAAACCGAGTAACGATATCAATACAAATATGCATGACAGATACTGTATGTATGGCTCTTGGTATGACAATATGAACAAAGTTTAATGTTCATACAACAATGCTATTCATGATATTCAGTCCTGTACGGATTACTTCAATACCTCAGGCACTTTTGTCAACTTTTTTGTGCTGGTCAATATTGTTGGGTACTGTAACCATACAGCCCTTAATGTCCTTTATTTGTCTTTTATTCTATGAGACTATTTTAATGCATTCAATACAAATCCATTCCCTTTCTTTGTAAATAAAGTTTGTTTGCTTTTATATACTGTATGTCCAGGTGGGTCTCATAGACTAGACGTAACATAGTAAACAAAAATCCAGGACACTCAAATGAGTATGATATGTTACGTTTGGTATGGCTACCTAAGACATAAGTTTACTTAAGACAAAAGCGAAAGTAGGGCGGAAGGGTGGGTAACTCGAACGTCTAGCAACCCCGGGAGGGAGGGTGGTTGGGTAACTCGAACGTCTAGCACCATAGGGTGGGTGGGAGGGTAACTCTAATATCTAGCAACCCAACGGTTGCGCGTTTGAATCTCATCACAAATAACTTTAGCATTTTGGCTAATTAGCAACTACGTACTACTTTTTAGCTACTTTGCAACTACTTAGCATGTTAGCTAACCCTAACCTTAACCCTTTAACCTAACTCCTAACCTTAACCCCTAGCCTAGCTAATGTTAGCGTTAGCCAACTAGCTAGCATTAGCAACAACAAATTGGAATTCATAACATCAGCTAAATCTGGTCCAATCTGAAAACGATACTGCAGGGCTGGATCAAAAATCCTGCACACCCAGTAGCTTTCCAGGACCAGAGTTGTTCTAAACCTAAACCTAGTGCTTGGTTCTGTGACTTTGTTTGCCATTGGAATGTCCCTAATGACATACTAGTTACTGTATGGGCATGATCTTCTATCCATTGTCTGACATTGATGTCTGGTAAAAGTAATATTTCCACCCATATGCTCTCGAAGAGTGCTATTCAATCTGTATCACTGAAGCGTTACAGATTGTGTGATAGAAACGTAAAGGTCATTTCATATTGAAGCAACATCTGCAGCGTTAACCTGAATGCAGTCTCAGCTAATGCAGGAACATAGAGCCCCACAGTGGAGGTGTCATAATACCCATAAAACCTAGCGGTCAAACAGGGAAATGGTTCCAAATGTTTTTCCACCATTCATTTTTCCCATAGGGAATTTTAGAAACACTTCAAATAAGGGCTGTGCTTCATGTAGGCTTACCCTGGCGTGACATTTTGATAAGCGTGTAAATCTCTCTCGGACAAGGTGACTTTTGTCAATATATTCACCTGCTAGAGATGACATGCAGGAGCTTGCAGGGATTTGTAGTCTTGCATGATACCTACTAATTAGCATTTTTGAAACTGAGAGTAAATAGAGCCAAATATATTGAGAAAAGTCATCTTGTCCGAGAGAGATTTACATGGTTATCAAAACGTCACACCAGGGTAAGCCTACATGAAGCACAGCCCTTATTTGAAGTGTTTCTAAAATCCCCTATGGGAAAAATGAATGGTGGAAAAACAATTGGAACCATTTAAATCACGCTGTAAATGATGCTGAATTTCCACAATATAAGGTTTGAATAAAGTCCTAAATGGCTGGGGTTGAGTAATGTCAATTAATGTGCTTCTAATTGTCACTGTAGCAGCCTATGTTGTTTACTATAGTGTTGTATCATGCAATGCATGTTTATATGTTGCAGTATATTTGTTGACTTGTTTTCTCAATGGAACATAAATGATATCAAGGAAACTTGGTATGTGATGTTATTTTATTGTTCACATTTGCATGAGTTGTGCAATGTTGTAGCCTACAGTGCTCTACTCAATATGTAATACCACCAACAGGTCACAAGATGTCTCAGTGCACCATGAAACCAAACCAGCCACCATTATTCTAGAAATATGTATTTATACTGCATACTATCAAGCGTTGGACTAGAGCTCAGTCGACTCATGCAAGATTGCTGCGTAGTTTATGTTCTCAGACAAATTACAAGTTAGACAAGCTACCAGTTATTTCGGATATCATTATTATGCCTACTCATGTGGCTTTACATATATCTCTCTTTTTTACCTAACATTGCAGTAATACCGAATGCATTGGTTAAAATTGTAGTCAGTTGATTGATACGAAACACTACGGAACAAATCATTTTGTGCGTCACGCTGAGTATACTAGGCTACAGTACACTGACGTTTTAGTGCACAATGGCGACTGTAACCTCTACCAGACCTTACCACATTATCATATTCGGAGCCTCCGGTTTTACCGGGCAGTTTGTTGTGGAAGAGGTAGCCCGGAGCACCTTCGAAGGACCCAGCGGGTCTCTGAAATGGGCCTTGGCCGGGCGTAGCAGACAGCGGCTGGAGGGAGTTCTGAACCAAGCCGCCGAGACGCTCCGTACGTGTTTGACACTAACCAGAAAAGATAAGCGAGTGCATACTGCCTGCATGATAATGATTTTATATCAAGCATGGTTTGACTATGCTACTACTGTATAATGATTAACAGCGGAAACGGTTTTAATTGGCTTTAAACGACTAGGCCTATACACTCTTGCACTGTCAAAAAAAAGGTGCTAGTAACATAGGGTTCTTCACTTTGCCTCTGTAGGGGAACCTTTTTATAGCGGTTCTTCCAATAAACCTTTGAATAACAATTTGTCCAAAATAACACCGTATTCTTTTTACTGCAGTAATTTTGCAGTGTAAATGCAGTTAGAGTGCAATTACTGCATGAAAAATACCACAGTGGACTATAGTTACTGCACTTTTACTGCTGTTTCAAAACTGCAATCTTTTTTAAAGGGAATATACAAAAATATACAGTATTTTTAGAGCTGGATTAAGGTGTTATATATGTAAGGGACAATATGCTGCTGTATTCTGATTACTTGCGAGTCAACCTCATTTGGGATTTGAATCCACGTCTTCTAGGTTGCCAGTGACAGTAGTGTGCAACTCCTGCATGTGGGCATTCACGCTACCCCCCTCGAGCATCCCATTGGTTCCTTCACATCCCCCTTCATTCGTTTGAATGTGGATCAAAAGGGAAATAAAAGTATTATCTGAGATGCCTACCATAGTCTTTCTTACTAGCTAGTGGGAGCGAAACCGATAGACAGTGTTCTTCGCTCCTGCCTGCTGAACACCTGCCCTCAACATAATTGCGAGAAAATAGTGCCCAACAGGCGGGGGCAAAGGATACTGTCTACTGTTTGTTCCCACCTCCCGCTAGCACAGTAGGCGGAAGGCTGGGGTGACACTGTGCTAGCTAACTAGCTAGCTTGCTAGTTGGCTAACATACAGTGTCGCCCCGCCTACTGTGTACCAGAAAAAACCGTGCCCGATCAGGCAGGGGTGAATGCCACTGTCTACCGGTTTCCCCGCCTCCCGCTAGCACAGCAGACGTGAGGTTCTGTTAACGACTGCGAGAGCGACACCGTGTCATAGCTACCCTTACAAAAAAATATTGCAGTTTTGAAACGGCAGTAAAAGTGCAGTGACTGTGGTATTTTGGATGCAGTAATTGCAGAATAACTGCAGTGACGCTGCAAAATTACTGCAGTAAAAAAGGTGGAATTTTGGAAAGTAAAAGATGCAAAAACTAAACATAAGAATGGGAAGCATAGAAATAACACACATCTACCGCTTCTTAGACATTCTTTCAATGATAATGACAGATTTCTATGTGAATTTGGTGGGATGCCCAAAAAGTTACAGATTGCAGCTTTAAAGGATTAGAACCAACAAACATTCTATAATTTGTCCCTATGGGGGACCCTTTTGGGTGCCATGTAGAACCCTTTGATTTTTTTTAGAACCCTCTCACTAGGAACCCTGGGTTTATTTTAGTTTTGACCCTGTACGTAGAACCCTGTCATGAAGTACCCTCTTCTGTCAGGATTCTGTCATCTGTCCCTTTGGGGGAACCCTTTTGGGGGCCACATAGAACCCTTTGATTTGTCCCTGTAGGGGAACCTTTGAGTTCAATTTAGAACCCTCTCACGAAGAACCCTCTGGTTCCAGGTAAAGCCAATGACAGTTCTGCAGTTATACTTATAGGATGCTGCAGATGCACTTATGGCATACACTGTTAGGTACTCACATGTCAGTGAGTACTGGTCAGTACCTTTAAGGATACATGTGTGCAAAACCTAGTATAATGGTACATTTTTCTATTCAATACAAGGTACAATCATTGCTGCCCTCTGAAATGTGATGGCGGGGGCTCATTAGCATATCTGGGGCATGATCTAAAATATGTTGTATTTGTGCCAGCTGTTTGTGGAAATGGTGTACCAGTTTAAGCGGTTTTGTCATGATGATGAAGGTTGAGCACCTAATTTGTGACAATCAAGACCTGCACTGTTAAGAGGTTACTGCTCCCAAGTGGTGCAGTGGTCTAAGACACTGCATCTTAGTGCTAGAGGCGTCACTACAGACAACCTGGTTCGAATCCAGACTTTATCACAACCGGCCGTGATTGGGAGTCCCATAGGGCGGCTCACAATTGGCCCAGTGTCTTCCGAGTTTGGCCGGTGTAGGCCGTCATTGTAAATAAGAATTTGTTCTTAACTGACTTGCCTACTTAAATAAAGGTTAAATGTAATTAAAACTATAATTTACTGTCAGCTTGCCATTAAATGGATAGTTGTTGGCTCTATGACTTTAAGTCTATGGGAACAATGCACCCCCCTGCTACCCTTGCCACCACTGCTGAAAATAATCCTAGGGGAACACTGCACAGTAACCTCTAAACAGTGCAGCTCTTCATTGTCAGATGCTCTTACAAAGATTGCAGAACTGACAGTGTTACAGTAAAATAGGTGCTCAACCTTTAACAACATAACCATCAACCAATTAAACTGTTACAACACTTGGCACAAATACACAAAATTCAGTAACTTGTTTACTGTACTTTCACTGCAACCAGTAGCCTCTAGTATACCGTAAAATTACAGGAACTTTATAACAATCTAGCTTTTAATGGCATAAAGGAAAACATGGAGGAGAGGGAAGGAATAGGATGGTTCTTCACAACCATCACAGCAGTAAAGAACCCTTCCTGAGCAGTAAAGAACCCTACCTGAAAAATGGTTACACATATCACCCTCACCTTTGACAAAGAACCCCCTCAATAACCTTTTTGAAATGATTTTATTTGTAGGCGCACGCAGTATGCACAAGCAATATCAGTTGTTCTCTTTTCGAGATAACAACAACCCTGCTGAACTTGACCTTTAAACGGGTGTCTTAATATTTAACTGGGTACATAGGGATAGTGCTGTTTAATCTTAGTTGATATTGATTCCACTGCCTTGTGACTTGCTTAACAATTGTCACTAATGCAAATTGGTCTAATAAAGTGAATCTTTCCAAACTATATAATAAGTGATTCAGATAGGTTGGGTGAAATGCGGAAGACACATTTCAGTTGAATTCATTCAGTTGTATAACTGACTAGGTATCCCCCTTTCCCTTTCTAAATGCCTATACCAAAATGGTATTAAGTATGATTTACTGTAAATATGTGAGTTTTAACCAATGCATTCATTCAGTACAACTTTACTCTCTGTTTCCAGGTAAGCCAGAGTTAAGGACTGAAGTTGAAATCATTGTGGCTGATGTTTCCGAACCAGATTCATTGGCCATCATGTGCCAACAAGGACTGGTTGTTCTCAACTGTGTGGGCCCAGTAAGTCTACAGTAATAAAAGTGTTGTTGTTATTGAGACCTGGAATGAAGGCTGGCCTCTCACAGCTGTGGATCTGGGGTGTCATTTGTCCAGACTCCAAAGGTACTCATGTCCACAATGATAATTGGAAAGCTAGTTAGGAATATGCTGACTGTGTAGCTGTGTCCGTGGGTAATGCCGTACAGTACAGTAAACTTGAACAGTGTGTATGGAACATAACATGTTGCCAAATGCAAAGGTATGGCAATTTGATAGGGAGATGATACTTTTGATAAAGGGTTGATGACATGCATGCACACACACACACGCCCATACCTCCATTAACACCAAAGCTTATTGAATCCTTTTTCTTGTCTCCCCAGTACAGGTTCTATGGTGAGCCAGTGGTTAAGGCCTGCATCGAGAATGGAGCCCACTGCATAGACATCTGTGGAGAACCTCAGGTAGTAGGCTCTGTCATTACACAACGCCATCATATTAAATGTCCGTTTTTATGTCTCAATTCAGTGCCTTCACTAGCCTCTACCTCCAACCTAGTTTTATTACTATCTATGAAAGGCAGAGACAAGGATAGTGCGATGCATTCAGATTTTAGGAGCTTTGTGCTCATATCTGTGAAACACATTCAATATATTAGCCAAGGGTGCATCCCAAATCACACCCAAATGGCACCCTATTCCCTGCATAGTCTGGTCAAAAGTAGTGCATGCCATTTGGAATGCACCCCATGTCTGTCTACCAGGTCAGTTGACATAGTGTTTTTATGGTGGTCTTGCATTGGGGTCCATAGTTCCTGGAGAGAATGCAGCTGGACTACCACAGCAGAGCCATGGACAGTGGAGTGTATGTGATTGGCAGCTGTGGCTTTGACTCCATACCAGCTGACATGGGCATCCTGTACACAAGGAACCAGTTTAAAGGTAGAGAGCTACACTGTTAGTTGGCTTTGTGAATGTTCTCTTTTTTTTTTATATAGAACAACACTTCTTTCTGTCTCTGGGTGTGTGATGGCAGCCATCTGTGAAGAATATACAATACTTCTCATACTTATTTTTGCCATTGCATTTGCAGGCTCTTTCTGCTTTACTGGTGTTTTTCCTGTTATCATTTATGAATTACAGCACCGTTTTGGCAAAGAACATGGTTGTGTTTTTAGCTGAATTCCGAACAGGATGATACAGCTACAGTACACAATTAACTCACTGCATTAGTACCCTAGTTGGTTTCCGATGAGGTTTCTATCTGTGTGCTAGTCCAGTCTTTCCTTGAGTAAAGGATATATAATAACACTGTGTCATATCTGTTAACAGGAACACTGACAGCTGTGGAGAGCTTCCTGACTGTACACACTGGTCCTGAGGTAGACAGCGCTATCACGTCTTGTTTCCGACATGCATTATGGGAAATGTAGTCATACGTCAAAGTTTGGCAGATGTTTGTAGCGCCTAAAAGTGATCTAATGTTGAGATGATTGCGAGGTCCACACCATTATTTTGTTTAGATCCAGCTATATGCCTCAATCCTGAATGAATCCTTCTAATTTCATAATTTTGTTAGACACAACAAATGGCATCATAAACCACTTTTGAGGTTTGAAATGACTGACAAACTTTGGTTTTCGGGTGGACTATCCCTTTAACATTTTGTTTGTTGTCATGGTGACTTCTGACAGACTTTAATTTTGGAGTGAACTATCCCTTTAATTGTTTGTTTGTTGTGATGGTGACTTGGCTAAAGCTTTGGGATATTCCTTCCTTCCCTGTAGGGAGGCTGTGCCCACGACGGCACATGGCAGTCAGCCATCTACGGCTTTGCAGATAGCGGCTCCCTGAGGAAGCTGAGGAAGAAGTTTGGCCACCAACCTCTCCCCGTTGTAGGAGCCAAAGTCAAGAATAGGTATTGTCAGATGTCTGATGTACAGTCTGTGTTCATTCAATTACCATCCAAAGTAATTGCATTTTATTGGTATGGCGCGGTTGGTGCTTAGCAATGTTGAAGTGGATTTAGAGGACTAGTCTATAAATATAGATGAAATGAGTTGATGGCATCTGTATGTGCTTAATTCTGTGGGATGCTGATGGTGACAATTCGAGAGTGTATTTGGAAGTAAACTGACTTGTGTGTGGGTGTGTATTCCTCAGGGGTAACCTGTTCTTCAGTAAGGAGATTGACCAGTATGCCATACCCTTCATGGGCTCAGACCCATCGGTGGTCAGGAGATCCCAACGCTTCCTGTATGAGGAGCATCAGGAGTTGCCAGTAAGATCTAACAAAACCACACACCTTTATTGCCTGACTGTGTCTGCCTGCATTCAGTTACTCAACAATGCTGATGCGTAGAGGTTTGGCATGGCAAGAAAACGACCAGTTAGCTAAAGCAGAAACAGACTGGTACCCAGGCTACCCTTCCTTTGCCCAGTATTTTATCCATCATGGCTAGCCTAAACAACCTGCTCAATACCAAGCCCACTTTCAAACCCCATCTACTCCCACATACAGTACCGACTTAGGTACATGGTCCTTAGTAGCTCAGTTGGTAGAGCATAGCTCTTGCAGCGCCACTATATTAGGTTTGATTCCTGGGACCGTATGTGTTTTGTATGCACATATGACAGTAAGTCGCTTTGGATAAAAGCGTCTGCTAAATTACGTTATTATACTATAGGTACAACTCATGTCATGTCCATAGTCTACCTCAGTATCTACGTGTCTCTCCCTTCCTTGCTTTCACAACCCCTAATTAGGTCAAGCAACGCTGACTGTCAACGTTTTCTTCTTTTTACTAGCTTCCAATGAAACTATCTAATGAAGATTCATTTACTCACCAACATCCAATGTGGAGAGAAATCGATTGTAAAGACCCCCTGTCTTTCTTCATGTGGAGAGCGATAGATGATAATGAGTCACACAGCAGCTCCAAGTGATTCATCATCTTTCGGACCTCATTATCTCCGTGGGGTGTCTCAACATTGCTCCTGGCCAACAATAGTGCACTAGGGATTCTAGTGCCCTTCCTCTACCCTTCCTTTGGCCTTGGGGAGTACTATGTAGAAGTTGGGGGCATCAGTAGCTTGCAGGAGTTAAAAGTTAATTATTGATTTCCCTCCCCCTTCTCTCCCTCTCTCTCCCCTTCTCTTTTTCCCCCTCAACCCCTCCCTCTCTCCCTCTTCAGGTCCAATACTCTGCGTATGTAGGGGTCGGTGGCGTCTGGTCTTTGATAAAGATGTTCTGCGGCGGCCTGCTCTTCTGGTTCCTAGGGAAGTTCAGCCTGGGAAGGAAGCTCCTCATTACGGTATGTGTCCAAAATCTGCCCAAAATGGCACTCTATTGTCTATATAGTTCACTACTTTTGACCAGAGTCCAAGACTATATTCCCTATATTGTGCACTACTTTTGACCAGGGCCCATAGGAACCCAGACGGTGTATTTCTCCACGTTAGATGTATGTGGAAATTAGATTAATCAAGTAGTTTGCTTACCAAGCTTGTAAAACTAAATTGCAGTTGGTTGGCCTAATTAAGGATAGGTTAATAAGGAGTGTAGAAAAGACACGAACGAATGGCCTCTTCTTCTTTTATCTGTGAGCCCCTCGCTCAATTAACCTCCATGACTGTACTGTACATCGATAACAAGAAGAAATGACCTGTGTTGGAGATGGAGGTAATCATCTCAATTTTCCAGTGAATTGGTTGATGTTTCTGCTCTTCAGTTTCCAGAGTTCTTCTCCTTTGGTGTGTTCACCAAGGCTGGACCCAGCAGGAAGCAGGTACTGTAGTGGACTCAGTCCTGGTGAAAACAGTACATGAATGGCCCAATCATAGCCATGTGTCTAGTGAGAAGAACCGCCATAAATGGTTCATGCTTAGTCAAGTTTTGTATGCAGGCATTGTAGAATGTTGATAACATGACTATGAAAAGAAAAAAAAACACTATATTAATTTGATCAGTTTATGGAAGTGGAGGTAAGCATTCATAACTTCAACCACTAAGACTCCTCTTCTCTCCTCTCCCAGATGGAGGGAACATCTTTCAGTCTGACGTTTTTCGGGGAGGGTTATGCTGAGGGGCTGGACCCGTCTCAGGGAAGACCCAACGCTCGGATCTGTACCCAGATACATGGAGCAGGTAATACATTGTCTCTGATTTGTAGTCTTGTTTTGGTTTGGTTGTAATGCAGGTCAGGGTCATGTCTATTCATGCTCTGTCCAATGTCTACACAGTGCTTATTATTATCTTCATCTTGATTATCATTGGTCTACTATAGTTTTTGTTGATAAACTATGTTGACTTTCATTGGTCCACAGAGCCTGGCTATGTAGCCACACCTGTTGCTATGGTACAGGCGGCTATCACCATGCTGAATGAACCACAATTCCTTCCTATAAAGTGAGAAAGTGCCTCTTACACACTGGTACATCAAATATGCAGCTATCATTACAATATAACAGTACATACAGTGCCTTTGGAAAGTATTCAGACCCCTTGACCTTTCCCACATTTTGTTACTTTACAGCCTTATTCTAAAATGGATTAAATAAAAATATTTCCTCAGCAATCTACTCACAATACCCCATAATGACAAAGTGAAAAGAGGTTATTAGAATGTTTTGCAAAAAAATATAAAATAAAAAAAGAAATACCTTATTACATAAGTATTCAGACCCTTTGCTATGAGACTAAAAATTGAGCTCAGATGCATCCTGTTTCCATTGATCATCCTTGAGATGTTTCTACAACTTGATTCTCCACCTGTGGTAAATTCAATTGATTGGACATGATTTGGAAAGGCACACACCTGTCTATATAAGGTTCCACAGTTGACAGTGCAGGTCAGAGCAAAAACCAAGCCATGAGGTCGAAGGAATTGTCCGTAGAGCTCTGATACAGGATTGTGTCGAGGCATAGATCTGAGAAAGGGTACCAAAACATTTCTGCAGTATTGAAGGACACCAAGAACACAGTGGCCTCAATCATTCTTAAATTGAAGAAGTTTGGAACCCCCAAGACTCTTCCTAGAGCTGGCCACCCGGCCAAACTGAGCAATCAGGGGAGAAGGGACCTTGGTCAGGGAGGTGACCAAGAACCCAATGGTCACTCTGACAGAGCTCTAGAGTTCCTCTGTGGAGATGGGAGAACCTTCCAGAAGGATACCCATCTCTGCAGCACTCCACCAATCAGGCCTTTATGGTAGAGTGGCCAGACGGAAGCCACTCCTCAGTAAATGGGACATGACAGCCCGCTTGGAGTAGACTCTCAGACCATGAGAAACAAGATTCTCTGGTCTGATGAAACCAAGATTGAACTCTTTGACCTGAATGCCAAGCGTCACGTTTAGAGGAAACCTGGCACCATCCTTACGGTGAAGCATGGTGGTGGCAGCATCATGCTGTGGGGATGTTTTTCAGCGGCAGGGACTGGGAGACTAGTCAGGATCAAGGGAAAGATGAACGGAGCAAAGTACAGAGATATCCTTGATGAAAACCTGCTCCAGAGCGCTCAGGGCCTCTTCTTCCAATAGGACAATAACCCTAAGCACACAGCCAAGACAAATCAAGAGTGGCTTCGGGACAAGTCTCTGAATGTCCTTGAGTGGCCAAGCCAGAACCTGGACTTGAACCCGATCGAACATCTGAAAATAGCTGTGCAGCGATGTTCCCCATCCAACCTGGCAGAGCTTGAGAGGATCTGCAGAGAAGAATGGGAGAAACTCCCCCAATATAGGTGTGCCAAGCTTGTAGCCTCATACCCAAGAAGACTCAAGGCTGTAATCGCTGCCAAAGGTGCTTCAACAAAGTACTGAGTAAAGGGTCTGAAAACTTATGTAAATGTGATATTTTTTAATAGATTAGTAAAAATGTCTATAAAATATTTAATCATATACCGTAATATACACATTTATACAGGACCTAGAACTAAATAATATGTTGTGATTGACAGGGGAGGAGTGTACAGTCCAGGAGCTGCGTTTGCCAGGACAACGCTCATCGACCGCCTCAACAGACATGGCCTGGTGTTCTCAGTGAAGAGATTCTGAAGAGAGGGTCAGTCTGTGCCCAATCCCAAATCCAACCCCTAGGACATGTTTGGCTGCTAAATTCAGGTGCATTTCATGCATCTTGTGGTGGTGTCATTTCTATTATATCTGAGAGGTTTGGATTTGTTTGTTAGCAGTAGAGAAATTGGTAATAGCTTCACTTTGCCCTCTGATGGGCTAGGTAGAATATTTACCACATTGCTTATACCCAGATCTACATGAAGTGCCATGGGGTAGAGGCGAATTGGTGTTGAGCAATACTCTAACCCCCTCTCACCCCCTAGCCCTAGTCCCGCCAGCTCTCTGTGTATCGATTGCTTTACAAAATGAGTGCTGTGGTCTATGTTAGAGGAAATACTGGATGTCAATATTAGGCCAAATGGACAAACCTCATCCTCTTTAAGCTGTATCTGTCTCCCCTTAAAGCTGTACATTATCAGCCTTTTTATCAGGCTGAGGGTACAGGCATCCAGACAGCCGGCCACATTGTCACCATTCTAGTCTGAAGTCTGTATCTCTCTCATGGCCCATTTGAACTGTCCTTTTATGGCTTCAGAATTTGGTCATGGAGAGGTGTCACTCAATCTCTCGGTGGGTTTCAAATAAATTGTCCGTAACACAAGTGACTTATTAGTATTGTTAATGTGTAAGTGAGTGTCCTTGACCCAGATTACAGCTCTCCACTTCATAATAGGATTTAGTGGAGGACTCTAGTCTAAGGGCTGTCGTGTGGTCTTATAGCCAAGAAAGGACTGTGGCCTATAGGTCTTCATTCTGTGTTTTAATTCACATTTTAACACACATATTTTGCTCACAGTATGTTTGTGGGCTTGTCATATGGCTGTTTCAGATATTTACATTATAGTCATTTAGCAGACGCTCTTATCCAGAGCGACTTACAGTTAGTTAGAGCATACAGTTGAAGTCAGAAGTTTAGCCAAATACATTTAAACTCAGTTTTTCACAATTCCTGACATTTAATTCTAGTAAACAATCCCTGTCTTAGGTCAGTTAGGATCACCACTCTATTTTAAGAATGTGAAATGTCATAATAATATATAGAGAGAATTATTTATTTCTCTCTATATTTATTTCTCTTTATTTATGTATTATTTATTTATTTCAGCTTTTATTTCTTTCATCACATTCCTAGTGGGTCAAAAGTTTACATACACTCAATTAGTATTTGGTTGCATTGCTTTTAAATTGTTTAACTTGGGTCAAACGTTTTGGGTAGCCTTCCTCAAGCTTCCCACAATAAGTTGGGTGGATTTTGGCCCATTCCTCCTGACAGAACTGGTGTAACTGAGTCAGGTTTGTAGGCCTCCTTGCTCGCACACGCTTTTTCAGTTCTGCCCACTAATTGTCTTTAGGATTGAGGTCAGGGCTTTGTGATGGCCACTCCAATACATTGACTTTGTTGTCCTTAAGCCATTTTGCCACAACTTTGGAAGTATGCTTGGGGCCATTGTCCATTTGGAAGACCCATTTGCGACCAAGCTTTAACTTCCTGACTGATGTCTTAAGATGTTGCTTCAATATATCCGCATAATTTTCCATCCTCATGATGCCACCTATTTTGTGAAGTGCACCAGTCCCTTCTGCAGCAAAGCAACCCCACAACATGATGCTGCCACCCCGGTGCTTCACGGATGGGATGGTGTTCTTCGGCTTGCAAGCCTCCCTCTTTACCTCCAAACATAATGATGGTCATTATGGCCAAAAAGCAATATTTTAGTTCAATCAGACCAGAGGACATTTCTCCAAAAAGTACGATCTTTGTCCCCAAGTTGCAAAGTGTAGTCTGGCTTTTTTATGGTTTACAGTGGCTTCTACCTTGCTGAGCGGCCTGAGGTTATGTCAATATAGGACTCGTTTTACTGTGGATATAGATACTTTTGTACCTGTTTCCTCCAGCATTTTCACAAGTTCCTTACCTGTTGTTCTGGGATTGATTTGCACTTTTCGTACCAAAGTACGTTCATCTCTAGGAGACAGAACACGTCTCCTTCCTGAGCGGTATGATGGCTGCGTGGTCCCATTGTGTTTATACTTGCGTACTATTATTTTTACAGATGAACGTGGTACCTTCAGGTATTTGGAAATTGCTCCCAAGGATGAACCAGACTTGTGGAGGTCTACAATCTTGTCTTGGCTGATTTCTTTTGATTTTCCCATGATGTCGAGCAAAAAAGGCACTGAAGGTAGGCCTTGAAATACATCCACAGGTACACCTCCAATTGACTCAAATGATGTCAATTAGCCTATCAGAAGCTTCTAAAGCCATGACATCTTTTTCTGGATTTTTCCAAGCTGTTGAAAGGCACAGTTAACTTAGTGTATGTAAACTTCTGACGCACTGGAATTGTGATATAGTGCATTATAAGTAAAATAATCTGTCTGTAAACAATTGTTGGAAGAATAACTTGTGTCATGCACAATGTAGATATCCTAACCGACTTGCCAAAACTATAGTTTGTTAACAATTCTGTGGAGTGGTTGAAAAATTAGTTTTAATGACTTCTACCTAAGTGTATGTAAACTTCCTACTTCAACTGTGCATGTTCATACTTTTTTCGCACTGGTCCCCCGTGGCAATCGAACCCCCACAACCCTGGCGTTGAAAGCGCAATGCTCTACCATCTGAGCTACACGGGACTTCTATTTCAGAATAATACAAGTGAATTATTAACCTGGTGATATTTTGTTTTTGTCTTATAGACAAATAACAAACAAGCTATACATACTGCTCTGTACACGTATAAACACACACACATATGTAACCTGAAAATGTATCAACAGAAATCGCCTCCGACTGCTTGACCTAAACCATGTTTATAAGCTAAAGAAAATAGTTTCAAATGCAGTCTGCCAACGGCCATCAGCACATGCAGGACCCAACCTCCCCACTAAGTGGTGGTGTTTCTCTAACCACACATTCCCTTCCCACGTCACAAGTATTTACACGCCACCAACCAGTGAAGCTGTCAGTAAAGGTAATTTGCCTGTGAGAGGAGGCATGGGATGGTACATTGTTTAACCGTAATTAAAAGGCCATGTATACACTTTTAGCCGGAAGGAGGAGGGAGGCGGGGTTTATCGTGGGTAGCAGATGTGGTTACGTAAATAGGGAGGAGGGCCAAGGTTGGAAGGACCTGAGAGGCATTGTCTGTCTGTAGACTGTGACTCAACCTCCCTTCTATTCCCTCCTCAGCCTCCCTTCCCTCTTCAGCTCTTGTCTCTCCCCTTCTCCCACCACCATCACAACAACTCTGTTAGCAGTGCATTACAGAGAGATAGAAAGGGAGAGACAGAGAGAGAAGTGTCCTAGTTCTACTGTAGTTATACATAAGGAAATAGACAGGTTTGTTCAATGATAAAACTGAGAGGGGGGTAATTGTTAAGTAGCGCGGTTAAGTACAGGGTGGATTGGATAGCATAGCTAAGAGCGTAGCTAAGAGCCCTGTGAGGTGCACTTTTGCCCTGTTTGCGTGCCTGCGTGTAGCTGAGAAAACGATAAAGGAAGGGAGAAAGAGAGACAGAGGAGAATGCAGTGGTTTGTTTCCCCTGACCTCCTCTCCCTCCCCCACATCCCGCCATCGTGGGTGTGCTGTTATTCATGCCATCTCCCTCTCCTTTCCCCTCATCGCTTCATCCCCTCTTCTATCTCCTTTCCACTAATTGTCCCTCGTCTCTCCCTCTTTCCTCTCCTTTCCACTCCTTTTCACTCCTCTCCCACTGTCTTGTCTCCTCTTCACCTCTCCTTTGTTCTCTCCCACTCTCTCCATCTCTTCTCTTCTCTTATCCTCTCTCCTCCTCTCTTCTAACTGATCCCTTCCTCAGTCCAGCACACAGCCTCCACCCTACCAGTTAGGCATGATGTTTAGAGTGGGCTGCAGAGCAAAACACCTATCGGCCGACCCCCAGATCCCTCCATCTCTTTCTTTCTTTTATCCTCTTGCTGTCTCTCCCTCTCTTAAATTTCTTCTCGCTGTCCTCTCAGTCAGTGGTGACCTGTCATTCAGGGCAGGTGGGGCAGAGGCCTGTTTTAAGTCCCACCTGTTTAGCTAAAAAGACATGTTGCCTGTTTTCCATGTTATTTTGGCAATAATTTTTGCAAACAATGTAAAAAATTAATTATTGATTTAATAAAGCCGCATACAAACGTCTCTTTTTTGCTTTCTTGAGTAAGGCAGCTCCAAAATGCAGGTGTTTCAGCTTAGCTCGGTTTCAGCCTAGCTCGGTGTTTCAGCCTAGCTCGCCGTTTTAGCCTAGCTCTGTGTTTCAGCCTAGCTCTGTGTTTTCTGTGGTGGAGGGGCAGCCAGCGGAAAACACGTAGGGGTTGGTAATGTTCTCTAGTTGTGCTGTGATTGGCTCAGTGTTCTGTCACTCATGGGAACACTACGTCACCGCAAAATCTACAGGGAGAGCTAGAAAGTACAAGCACTCTTGGGTGCTGCCATAGATTTACATTAGAAGTGCCCATCCAAGAAGGCTCAAGGTCATTGGCCACAGATAAAATGTCAAATCACGTTATATCTACCGTAGCTTTGATTGGATTGATCATGTCAACATCATACTTTCAAAATGTTAGCTAGCAGGCTAGACAAGCAGTCAACATTATGAATCATGTCGACAATCTACTGGCAACTCCTTTTCAATAATTTTCATATGAAGAGAAATTATAGATAAAATGTTTCAGTGCTCTTCGGCCATTGGACATAAACATTACACAACAAGTTGGAAATCGCAAATTCAACAATGAGTGGTTTGGAAGCAATCAGTGGCTAACTGTAAGCGTAGCAAAGCAATCACTATTTTGCTTCCCCTGCCTGCTATTTTGTGGACAGGGTGTGTGGTCCAAGTCTGGGTTTAATGGTCTCTTTTCCAAGCTTAAAATTATAAACATTCACGCGCAACACCATGGTCCAGAAAAGGTTGAATACATTGGCCTATGCTGTCAATCAAGCATAACTTCTGCAGCGTTCAAAACAACCGGAAACTCGGAACTGGGAAATCTCAGAATCTCAGTTAGTTCAAGTCAACTGGGAACTCTGGAAAAAATTAGCTCCGACTGAGAAAATACTTTTAGAATTCCAAATCGGGAACTCAGGCCTCTTTATAGAGATCTGACCTGAAGATCAATGATGTCATGATTCAACCTTGTTTTTTTCCGAATTCCCAGTTGTCTTGAAAGCACCATAAATCCAGAGAATGCCAGACTTAGATGACAAAGTTTAATGACAAAATTTGCCCACAAGAAGGACTTCCTCGCCACCTTCCTGTTCAAGTGAGCACAGCACAACGGTGAGTCCAAAAATGTATTGTATGCTGCTGTATAAATGATTTAATATCCAAGGGAGATATCTATACTGTAGCTAAGAAAATAATACTAAGTGCATGTTGTGTAGTAAGCTGTTAGCAGCCCATGTGCCTCACCCTATTAATTTGTTTTAGAGAAATGTCATCATTGAATATTGTAAGAGCTTTCATTGTCTGCTAATATGCCCACTTTATTTATCCTACAGTTCTGACTTGGTGTACAGGGAGAATACTGTAAGAACTATGTTGCTGTACATTTCAAGTGCTGAACAAATAGTTATATTGACTACAGTACGTCAGTCATAGCTCACTCATTAATGTCTTAATCTAAATTACAGATTGCCTCTTAACAGCTCAACGTTCCCTTATGCCATATTTTGTACATCTCAATTGTCAGTAGAAACCACATTTATTTAAGCAAGTCAGCCATATCAGCTATGTTTTTTTTTAAGTAAATGAGGCTGAATTAACTGTTTCGCTGCCAGACAAGGCACCGTTGATAGCCAGGTGTAGCAGTGGTAAGGATTCACTCCATGGTTTGTGGGCACCGTTTGTCACTGTTATATTGCAATTCATGTATTGTTTAGTGTTGGATTGTGTAGTGGCTTTGCTGGCATGCATCACATTTTTGTGTGGAGTTTGCCCCACCAAGATGTACATGCTAAAATCGCCACTGCTCTCTCTGTCTCTAAAGGACTCATTAGGAGAATGTCTCATGTTCCATGTTCTGATAGCAGCAGCACAGCACTTACATACTGTAAGCATCCTTCCCTCCCCTCCTCCATCCATCTCTCTCTGCCGCGGCCGCCTCCCTCCTTCCATCTCCTTCCTCTCCCCACTCTGCCCCTCCCCGGGTGTAAGAGCAGCTCTGTTAGACTGTATTACATTATGAGTGGTTCTATTTCTACAAGGGCTGCTCAGATGCAACCTTCGCTGTGGCCTGCTAGCTATGGACAGCCTGAGTACATTTATGGGGGCTGATATAGCCACTGTAAATGACAATGAGTGCTAGCAGGTCAGGCATCTCTATTATAAATCACCACAAGTTTTAATTACTAGCTAGTAGCCATCAGCACAAACTGGGAAGAAACTGGGTTGTCTATCTATCAGACACAGAGACAGACAGAGAGGGCAGAATATGTGTTATCCGCTCACACCCTGGATGTAGACTAGACACAGTATGCAGTACCAGACAGGAGCTGCTGAAAGGAAGAAGTCCGCAATGTTCAGGGAGTGCACTTGTCATTCATCACACACGTGCACACTCACATTCTTTATTTTATTTAACTAGGCAAGTCAGTTAAGAACAAATTCTTATTTACAATGACGGCCTACCTACAGGGTCAGCCCCTGGAGCAAATTAGGGTTAAGTGCCTTGCCCAAGGACACATACTTGTTGTATTCGAAACAGCGACCTTTCGATTACTGGCCCAACGCTCTAACCGCTAGGCTATCTGCCACATACACATCCACGGGTGCACACATCCATTTTACAACCACGCAGCCCCATTACACACAGTCAAACATGTTCAACTAGCTCTCACAGTCTCACGTCAGGATTAGACGTTCATTCATGTTTCTTAAACGTCAAATTTCAAAGTTGGTGCAAACGTCAAATTTTGAAGTGTTTAAGGTTAAGTTTAAGCATTATCTCCGAAATCTTAAGGTTAGGTATTAACTCTGTATGGTTAAGGTAAGGGTTAAGGTTTGGGATAGGCCTGAAAGTCTCCAAAACAACTTTATATCGCTGGATTTAAACTTGCAACCTTTGGAATCAGAGGGAAATAAGCTTTATGTGCTTATGGATCATTTCTGGGATTTTTTATTCCAGCTCATGAAACATGGGACCAACACTTCACATGTTGCGTTTATATTTTTCTTCAGTATTTTTCTACAAGGGCTGCTCAGATGCGACCTTCACTGTGGCCTTCTAGCTATGGACAGCCTGAGTACATTTAGGGGGACCGATATAGCCACTCTAAATGACAATGAGTGCTAGCAGGCTAGGCAGGCAAGCAGGCAGGCAGGCCTTTGTGATGTTTTTCTCCAGGCTTGTTCTGCTGTACCAAACTGTGTCAGCAGGGATGGGTGGAGACTAGAAGCAGGAGAGACGGTGGGGAGAGAGGGGGGAGAGGAGAGCGAGGAATGAAGAGATAGAGAGGGGGAGACAGAAAGAGGGGGAAAGGGGAGGAAGAGAGAAAGAGGCTGCAGCAACTGCCACAGCTGAGAGAGAGAGGGGGTGGGGCAGAGTAAGAAAGAGACAGGGAAGGGAGAGAAATAGATAGAAAAAGGGGACAAGGGTGCAGGAGAGGAGATGAGGGAGGGAGGGAGGGAGGGAGGGAGGGAGGGAGGGAGGGAGGTGTTGAGAGAGTGAGAGTGGATTGTGTGAGTGTGTGAAATGAAAAATCTGAGAGGAAACCAGATAGCGATGGGGAGGGGGCGCATGAGATGAGAGATTGTATGGAAGACAGTGTATGAGGGATGCCATACAGTGATTTTATTACAGCCATTTTACAACCACACAGCCCCATTACACACAGTCACACATATGTTATACTTCAGCCATTGAACCCTCTTATTCTCTGTATCTCCTCTGAACAGACAGACTTACTGTATTGTGGGATGAGAGTCAGACATTGCAACAACATTACCCTATAATGTACTGTGTTTAAGTGATCACCACCCACAGTCACGACGCAGGGAGCATCCAAGATGTAAATGACATTGCCTACATCCCAAATAACACCCTGTTCCCCATTTAGTGCCCATATGGTCAAAAGAAGTGCAATATATAGTGAATAAGGTCCCATTTGGGATGCAACCCCAGTGAGGGGATAAGGGGACTGGTGGATAGCACTTTACTTTACAGAATGTATTCATATATTTTAGAAATGACATGGTCAAGGTGGTAATTAATAGCGTGGGCACAACTAGGCAGCATTTGATACCAGGGTTGAATTGTGTTGAATGTAATTGCCAAATAGTACAAAGGACACAAATCCAGATCAATCCATCCATCTCTCCTCTCCTCTCCTCTCCTCTCCTCTCCTCTCCTCTCCTCTCCTCTCCTCTCCTCTCCTCTCCTCTCCTCTCCTCTCCTCTCCTCTCCTCTCCTCTCCTCCCCTGGTCTGATTCAAACTATAAGTTTGGCAAAAATATGCAGACACTCCTTCAAGAACTGAAGTTCTCTTATAAATATTGCAGCTTTCTATTGTGTGGCTTTAAGAAAACTCCATAGAATCGACAAAGTTGTTTTGGGGAATAAGACATGCATATAAATGCATAATAAATTATAATGCACATATGTATTTTGGAATACATTTATTTAGACAATCGCAGTAGTAATGTCTGGTTCTCATTTTCAGTGAAGTGAAGTATCGCCCATTCTTAAACAAGCCATACAAAGCTGGTTAGAATTTCAACGTTATCCTCCAGAAAATACAAAACAAATATTACAACTCTTATGGTTAATCTCAAATATACTGATTGATTTTTTTTTTTTTTTTTTTGCAGAGTTGGGCGATTTGGAAAGCCATAGTCAATCAATCAACAATATAATAGTCTTGGGAAAAACGTTCCTCTTTAACTTTTGTCCTCCGAAGAGGTGGGGGACCCCCAACCTCGCGGGCAAAATATTTCTCTTGAGATCGGAGAGAAAAATGTACATTTTAAAGTTAATTTCCTGCAATTCTACACATTTTGCTAAACATGATTTTCCTGTGCTTTATATTATTTCCACATATTTTTGTTATGACATGCATTATCTGAATAAGGCCCACAGAATTATACCTACGGATGAGCTGCTTCTATGAAGGAATGTCTTTGAACTTCAGAAATGTGGCTTTAAGTTGGACCAGCTAGCTAGCTAGCTAACAAGCTTGTGTGTACAGAGCAGCACCAGAATTGAAATAAAAACTGTAGTATGATAACTGTAGTATCCTTAACTATCATTGAAAAGTTTAACCCATTATTCTCTAATTAAAAATCTCTCTCTCTAATTTCTGAATCATGCTTGTAACGTCAGTGTACCATTCAGAGTGTGAATGGGCAAGACAAAAGCTTTAAGTGCCTTTGAACAGTAGTAGGTGCCAGGTGTATCGGTTTGAGTGTGTCAAGAACTGCAACGCTGCTGTTTCTTTTTACCCTCAACAGTATCCCATGTGTATCAAGAATGGTCCACTAACCAAAGGACATTGTCGTAGAATTACAACATTATGTTAAATCACATTACTTTTAATAAGAATGTATTCACAGTCTGCGTCTGTGTGAAACTGAGATACTGCCCCTGGCTATCCGTATTTAATTTAATAAATAAGATAATGGCGCCATATGGTTTGCTTAATATAAGGAATTTGAAATTATTTTGTACTTTTACTTTTACTTTTGATACTTAAGTATTTTTTTAAACCAAATACTTTTAGGCTTTTACTCAAGTAGTATATTACTGGGTGACGTTTACTTAAGTCATTTTCTATTAATGTATCTTTACTTTTACTCAAGTATGACAATTGAGTACTTTTTCCACCACGATGTCATGCATGTCGTAAATAACGTTTTCTGTTAAAAGTTGTACACAAGTAAATGTCAGACAGCTATGTCAGAGAGGTTAACAGGGATGGATTAGTTGTGTGCCTGTGCATGTATGTGTCTTTGGCCTGGTGAATCTGACTGACAGATGAATACAGACATATTAGTAGGTGTGTGTCTGTAGAGACAAAGCCACTGATTGACAAAAGCAATTAAGACCCATATAAACCAATCACAGATAATAGGGTTTATTACTCAATTCAGCTAGCTACAAAATGTTACACCTCTTCACAAACTGACAGAAAACAAAGGGAGTTTTAATACTACATGCGTTTTGAGGACATCAATCTCACAATTGTGTAGTTCAGAGAAGGTATTTATTAATTAATTTTATTCTAACTACTCAACATCTCAGGGATTTGGTGTGCATAGCTCTAAAAGTAGAGAAAGAAAACAAAACAAAATGTGTAAGTAATTCTTTGTTTCAGAGTATTATTATGATCACATTCATGTTATTTAGTTATCATTATTATTTTACCATCAATAAACTAACAGGATACAGTCTTCTTATAAAAGTAAGGTCTCTCTTTTATAAGAAATTTGAGTTTTTTTCATTTTTCCCCCAGAGCATCCAAAACCTATGATACAGTACTCAACCAGTCCGTAAATATACAGTGGGGAGAACAAGTATTTGATACACTGCCGATTTTGAAGGTTTTCCTACTTACAAAGCATGTAGAGGTCTGTAATTTTTATCATAGGTACACTTCAACTGTGAGAGACGGAATCTAAAACAAAAATCCAGGAAATCACATTGTATGATTTTTAAATAATTAATTAGCATTTTATTGCATGACATAAGTATTTGATCACCTAACAACCAGTAAGAATTCCGGCTCTCACAGACCTGTTAGTTTTTCTTTAAGAAGCCCTCCTGTTCTCCACTCATTACCTGTATTAACTGCACCTGTTTGAACTCGTTACCTGTATAAAAGACACCTGTCCAGACACTCAATCAAACAGACTCCAACCTCTCCACAATGGCCAAGACCAGAGAGCTGTGTAAGGACATCAGGGATAAAATTGTAGACCTGCACAAGGCTGGGATGGGCTACAGGACAATAGGCAAGCAGCTTGGTGAGAAGGCAACAACTGTTGGCGCAATTATTAGAAAATGGAAGAAGTTCAAGATGACGGTCAATCTCCCTCGGTCTGGGGCACCATGCAAGATCTCACCTCTTGGGGCATCAATGATCATGAGGAAGGTGAGGGATCAGCCCAGAACTACACGGCAGGACCTGGTCAATGACCTGAAGAGAGCTGGGACCACAGTCTCAAAGAAAACCATTAGTAACACACTACGCCGTCATGGATTAAAATCCTGCAGCGCACGCAAGGTCCCCTGCTCAAGCCAGCGCATGTCCAGGCCCGTCTGAAGTTTGCCAATGACCATCTGGATGATCCAGAGGAGGAATGGGAGAAGGTCATGTGGTCTGATGAGACAAAAATAGAGCTTTTTGGTCTAAACTCCACTCGCCGTGTTTGGAGGAAGAAGAAGGATGAGTACAACCCCAAGAACACCATCCCAACCGTGAAGCATGGAGGTGGAAACATCATTCTTTGGGGATGCTTTTCTGCAAAGGGGACAGGACGACTGCACCGTATTGAGGGGAGGATGGATGGGGCCATGTATCACGAGATCTTGGCCAATAACCTCCTTCCCTCAGTAAGAGCATTGAAGATGGGTCGTGGCTGGGTCTTCCAGCATGACAACGACCCGAAACACACAGCCAGGGCAACTAAGGAGTGGTTCCGTAAGAAGCATCTCAAGGTCCTGGAGTGGCCTAGCCAGTCTCCAGACCTGAACCCAATAGAAAATCTTTGGAGGGAGCTGAAAGTCCGTATTGCCCAGCGACAGCCCTGAAACCTGAAGGATCTGGATGGAGGAGTGGGCCAAAATCCCTGCTGCAGTGTGTGCAAACCTGGTCAAGAACTACAGGAAACGTATGATCTCTGTAATTGCAAACAAAGGTTTCTGTACCAAATATTAAGTTCTGCTTTTCTGATGTATCAAATACTTATGTCATGCAATAAAATGCAAATTAATTACTTAAAAATCATACAATGTGATTTTCTGGATTTTTGTTTTAGATTCCGTCACTCACAGTTGAAGAGTACCTATGATAAAAATTACAGACTTCTACATGCTTTAAAAGTGGGAAAACCTGCAAAATCGGCAGTGTATCAAATACTTGTTCTCCCCACTGTATATTGACAGAAATAGTGGCACTATTGCAAACTTGCAGGAGAGTATGGATCGTTCAACTGTATCCAAATACTGAGCATAATTTTGTCAACTTTGCTTCTGAGATGTTATTGTTTTTACACTGAGTGAACAAAACATTACAAACACCTGGTCTTTCCATGACATAGACTGACCAGGTGAATCCAGGTGAAAGCTATGATCCCTTATTGATGTCACTTAAATCCACTTCAATCAGTGTAGGTGAAGGGGAGGAGACAGGCTAAAGAAGGATTTTTAAGCCTTGAGACAATTGAGACATGGATTGGGTATGTATGCCATTCATAAGGTGAATGGGTAAGACAACATATATGAATGTGGTATGGTAGTAGGTGCCAGGCGCAAAGGTTTGAGTATTTTAAGAAATGCAGCACTGCTGGGTTTTTCACTCTCAACAGCATTGGAGTCAACATGGGCCAGCATCCTTGTGGAATGCTTTTGACACCTTGTAGAGTCAAAAGGGGGTGCAATTCAATATTAGGATGGTGTTCCTAATGTTTTTTACACTCAGTGTATACATTTTTAAGACAGCTTTTATGTACAGTACCAGTCAAAAGTTTGGATACACCTACTCATTTAAGGGTTTTTCTTTATTTTTACTAGTGAAGACATCAAAACTATGAAATAACACATTTAGTAACCAAAAAGGTGTTAAACACTTTGCACCCTCTTGGCATTCTCTCAACCAGCTTCATGAGTTAGTCACCTGGAATGCATTTCAATTAACAGTTGAGCCTTGTTAAAAGTTAATTTGTGGAATTAATTTCCTTCTTAATGAGTTTGAGCCAATCAGTTGTGTTGTGACAAGGTAGGGGTGGTATACAGAAGATAGCCCTATTTGGTAAAAGATCATGTCCATATTATGGCAAGAACAGCTCAAACAAGCAAAGAGAAACGAATGTAAAGTTTCTTCAAGTGCAGTCGCAAAAACCATCAAGCGCTGTGATGAAACTGGCTCTCACGAGGACCGCCACAGGAGGATACGTTCATTAGAGTTACCAGCCTGAGATTGCAGCCCAAATAAATGCTTCACAGAGTTCAAATAACAGTATAAGAGTGTGCGCTCCGAGCTTAAGAGGGTGTGATCGATGCTGAATGGGTGTAGACAAAGAAGAGCTCTCCAGTAGGTACCAAAACATTCAAAGCCATTTTCTCAAAAGTGAGGTTACAAGTTTATCAACTTTCAAAGCAGAGTGGCTTTCCCTTTGTTCCTCAAATGCAATGTATGATCTACCATTTGTAACTCTGTGTCTCTGCTTTTATCCAATGTAAAAAATACCATTTCAAATTTTGCTAAATAAGACCGAATCAAGGCAGTCGGTCATATATGTGGGAACTCCTTCAACACTGTTGGAAAAGCATTCCAGGTGACTACCTCATGAAGCTGGTTGAGAGAATGCCAAGAGTGTGAAAAGCTGTCATCAAGGCAAAGGGTGGCTACTTTGAAGAATCTGTTTAACACGTTTTTGGTTACTACATGATTCCATATGTGTTATTTTATAGTTATTCTACAAAAATAAAGAAAAACCCTTGAATGAGTAGGTGTGTCCAAACTTTTGACTGGTACTGTATAAGTCTTAAAAATGTACCGTTTGTCATGCAGAACGCACAATTAACATCACTTGGAATGCAATGTCTATTACAGCGAATCGTGTTGCACATTGTCTGAACAGTAATGAACAAAAGACAGTGATTGTACGTTAGTGCTTTTTGAATTTACTATAATTTGTTATCTTGTTTTTTTCACTCTTCTTTATTCATCATGACAACATCAAAATAAGGAGCACGACAGTAGCTGATGGAATTACAGTTTTACTGAGACGATACTGAGATACTGAAAAGGAAAACAGCTTGTATAGCGTTCCTATTATATTTGTCATCCAGCAGTGTACCTTTATATATACAGATAACTGCCAAAATAAAGGAAACACCAACACTAAGTATCATAATAGGGCGTTGGTCCACCACAAGCCACCAGAACATTTTCAGTGCGCCTTGGCATGGATTCTACAAGTGTCTGAAACTCTATTGGAGGGATGTGACACCATTCTTCCACAAGAAATTCCATTATTTAGTGTTTTGTTGATGGTGTTGGAAAACGCTGTCCCAAGCGCTGTCCCAAGTGTTCGATTGGGTTGAGAACTGGTGACTAAGACGGCCATGGCATATGGTTTACATCGGTTTCATGCTCATCAAAACGTTCAGTGACCACTCGTGCCCTGTGGATAGGGGCACTGTCATCCTGGAAGAGACCACTCACATCAAGATAGAAATTCTTCACCGTAGGTTGAAGGTGATCTCTCAGAATGGTTTTGTATTTATTGGCGTTTACCTTTCCCTCTTAGGGGTTGAATGGACCTAAACCATGCCAGGAAAATGCTCCCACCATAACAGAGCCGCTAGAACCCTAATTTACTCAAGTGTTTCCTTTATTTTGGCAGTTATTGTATTTACTATATTTGATAAAGAGAATCAAAACATCACAAGTGAACTAGAGCCATCGAGTCAGCACTATATAAAACCTTTGGAAAGAATGATACAGAGTATAAGAAATATTTTATTTTACGAGGACAATTAGAAAAAGCTAGACAAACGATACACAGAAAAACGTTTACAATGTGGGGAGGTGATATGTGCACGTGTGCAAACCTAGAAGGTAAATACCATGATAAAAGCATGTTTGCGCCTTGTGATAAACTGCACTTGCGGGGAAAGCAACATGTTCCGGGAGCTTAGCCACTGCCCAGCATCTTAGTGGCCCGCTGGTTGGCTTCATCAATTCTGGTCTTGTTTGAATCAGCCTGGAGAAGGAAAGGGAGAGAGACAGAAAGAGAGAGAGAGTAACGAGTCATTTGTGGTTCTGTTTGTTTTCTTTTGGAACATTTTGCAGATAATATATACGTAGATAATGGCATTTTGAGTCTCGTGGCGTTGAGTCTCGGTTGTTAATAATAGCAGATAGACAATATAGGACCAATAGAGGACAAATAGAGGACTAATACAGACTTGGACATCGATTAAGGCAGCCCCCCGCACCTCTCTGATTCAGGGTGGTGGGGTTAAATGCGGAAGACACATTTCGGTTGAATGCATTCAGTTGTGCAACTGACTAGGTATCCCCTTTCCCTTCCCTTTCCCAATAGAGGAGCAATACAGGGCCAATTGAGGATGGATGGATGGATGGATGGATGGATGGATGGATGGATGGATGGATGGATGGATGGATGGATGGATGGATGGATGGATGGATGGACATTTATTCGTCAAGCAGCTAACAAAAAACACAGGGCAGGTGCAAAATGCCGGATGAAAATACACAAAAGACAGATACACGATACATGATACATAGAGCGGCAGTATGAAAAAGTATAAAAATGCAAGAAGTCTGGATTGCAAAAAAGCTATAAAATGACATTGCATAGTATGGGTGAATGGCTGAATATGTACACTATACATTATTACAGAGTGTTAGGTGGAAGAAAAAAAATGTGGATAAAAATATTGCAAGTTGATATAGATAAATAAGGAGTATTTGCATGGTTAACTATACTATACAGGTCAATGGCAGATAAATACTTAAATATCTAAAAGTGCATATGATTTAAGTGAGGGTAATAATAGTTTACTTAATATACAGACTGGTTAAATGAACAGGTAAGTGAATGTTTTGCATGGTTAAATTAACTGTACAGGTAAATATACAGTTACATTTACAGGTAAGTGAATATTTGCATGGTTACATTACCTGTACAGGTAAATGATAGGAAGATATACTAAATAGTTAAATGTGTGTATGATATAATTTAGGGTAATAATAGTAATTACCTTAAAATACAGTCCTTAGTGTGCAGGGTTTAATTACAGATAAATGCATGTATTGCACATTCAATATACTAAAAGCAATGAAAAAAGATACAACTGACAGGATACTAATATGCATTCCTGAGTGAATGCCTACGTAAGTTCAGTCCAAGAATGACTTACAATATTGCATGTGATATGATATAACAACTGTACATGAATATGTATATACAAACCTGAATGAATAAATAAGTCCTGAGTGAATGAGTGATTACAGACCAGAGTTACACATGGATGGATGCATAATTGTTAAACTAGGTCCTAACACCCCAACAGTTCCAGGTCTATATTGCCGACGGCACGGCACCCCGGTGAGGCATTAAATAGTCTAATAGCCGCCGGCAGGAAGGACCTCCTGTAGCGCTCTCTGGCACACCGTGGTGGGATCAGTCTGTGACTGAAGGTGCTCCTCTGCGTCATAACCATGGCATGCAGAGGGTGGGTGACGTTGTCCATGATGGCCAGCAGTTTGGCCAGGATCCGTCTCTCCGCCACCTCCTCTAGAGTGACTCCGCTCTATGTATCATGTATCATGTATCGTGCATCTGTCTTTTGTGTATTTTCGTTCTGGCATTTTGCACCTGCCCTGTGTTTTGTTGTTGTAGCTGCTTGACAAAGAAATTTCTATCTACAATATTGCATGTGATATGATATAACAACTGTACATGAATATGTATATACAAACCTGAATGAATAAATAAGTCCTGAGTGAATGAGTGATTACAGACCAGAGTTACACATGGATGGATGCATAATTGTTAAACTAGGTCCTAACACCCCAACAGTTCCAGGTCTATATTGCCGACGGCACGGCACCCCGGTGAGGCATTAAATAGTCTAATAGCCGCCGGCAGGAAGGACCTCCTGTAGCGCTCTCTGGCACACCGTGGTGGGATCAGTCTGTGACTGAAGGTGCTCCTCTGCGTCATAACCATGGCATGCAGAGGGTGGGTGACGTTGTCCATGATGGCCAGCAGTTTGGCCAGGATCCGTCTCTCCGCCACCTCCTCTAGAGTGACTCCGCTCTATGTATCATGTATCATGTATCGTGCATCTGTCTTTTGTGTATTTTCGTTCTGGCATTTTGCACCTGCCCTGTGTTTTGTTGTTGTAGCTGCTTGACAAAGAAATTTCTATCTATCTATCTATCTATCTATCTATCTATCTATCTATCTATCTATCTATCTATCTATCTATCTATCTATCTATCTATCTATCTATCTATCTATCTATCTATCTATCTATCTATCTATCTATCTATCTATCTATCTATCTATCTATCTATCTAAGGCTAATCCCCAGAACAGAGCTAGCCTTCACCTTATTTACCCGAGAAGCATCACCGGCTTTCATGTTGGCGCCCCAGCACACCAGTGGCCACCACAGACTGGTAGAAGGTATGCAGTAGTTTACTGCACCGTTTGAAGGACCTGAGCCTCAGAAAGTAGAGTCGACTCTGGCCCTTTTTGTACAGAGCCCCGGTGTTACCAGCCCATTCCAGCCTGTTGTCCATATGGACTCACAGGAACTTGTATGACCCAACCATTTCCAAATCCATCCCCTGTATAGGGACTGCAGTCAGTTGGGCCTTGGTTCTCCTGAAGTCCACCACAATCTCCTTTGTTTTGCTGATGTTGAGCTGAAGGTGGTTCTGCTCACACCACAACACACAGTCATTGATTTTGCTCCTGTACTCCTCCTCCTACCCGCCCCTGATGCACCCTACAATTGCGGAGGCATCCGAGAACTTCTGTAGGTGGCATGTTTCAGAGTTATATCTGAAGTCCGAGGTGTAGAGGGTGAACAGGAAGGGGGATGACCAATAGAGGACCAATACAGGGCCAATAGAGGACCAATAGAGGACCAAAACAGGGCCAATAGAGGACCAATAGAGGACTAAATAGAGGACCAAATAGAGGACCAATAGAGGACAAATACAGGGAAATAGAGGACCAATAGAGGACCAATACATGGCCAATAGAGGACCAATAGAGGACCAATACAGGGCAATAGAGGACCAATAGGGGACCAATAGAGGACCAATAGAGGACCAATAGAGGACCAATAGAGGGCCAATAGAGGGCCAATAGAGGACCAATAGAGGACCAAAAGCCATACCTTCTCCATGATCCTGTCGATCTGGCGATTCTGGGTGTCAATCTCATTGCCCATATCCAGGGCCATGTGGCGCAGGTTACCGATGATGCCTCCCACCTGCTCCAGGTTCTCATCCATCTCATTTTCCCGAGCATCATCTGTTACCCTGTGGAAGAAACACAAACACACATGGTTTAGGAACTGAATTTAGGCTTGCACGTATTCACACAAACGTGGTCATACACGCTCGCACACACACACGCACACACACTTGTTTTTCTATCCTTGTGGGGACCTAAAATTAATTACATAAAAAATCCTATTTTCCCTAACCCTAAACCTAACCCTAACACCTAACCCTAATTCTAACCCTAATTGTAACCTAACCCCTAAACTTAAAAAAGGTAGCCATACATATTTCATCTCTGATTCCCCCCCCCCCCAACCAGCAGATGGTAACTACTGCCCCCCCCCCCCTACACACACCTGCAAACACACCTTTATATCTGCATTATGGACATTGTTCCTGACCCCCACCCCTATCTCTTTCCCTCACTCTCCCTATCTCCATACCTGCAGCTCTCCACAAACCCAAACAACTGGATATCCCTGCCCCCTACATTAACCACCAACCCACCTGGTCCCTCCACGGCCCCCTCCCTCACCTGCGAACGAATCCTCCACTGATGGCCATCTGTTCGCGTTCGTCCACCACACGGGCAGGCTGGCTGGCCACCACCCCATCCTGGTTGTTCCCCCAAGCCTTGCTGCCTCCACTCTTCATCCTGGGGTGGGCCGAGAAAAAGGAGGGTGAGGCTTAATCACTACTAGATATATTATCTATCAGGTGTAGTTATATCATCATGCATTAATCCGCCACATAGAAATATGAGAAACAGGTCCGAGACTAGAGACTAACCAAGCAAAGCAGAGAAAGCAGGCATGGATTTGGTCATTCCTTCATTCTCTAGTTTTAGCATTGTCAGTGTGATGCAATGTTTCCCTGCTGAAAAATGTGACCTCTTTAAGTATTTACATGCATTTTGTAAACAACAGTTGGGATAACTCATTTTGTGCCACCCCCCCACCCCCCATTGTATTTCCCAGGTTGCATCTGAAATGGCACCCTATTCCCAACACACATCCACTACTTTTGGGTATAGGGTGGCATTTAAGACGCAGCCTCAGTGTGACTATATGTGACACAGAACAGAGAGACAAGGGTTTGGCAGACATACAACATAGAGCAACAGGACTGGACTGCCACTTTGTTTGGGGAAGAACTGCGAAAGAAAACAACGGAACATAACCCATTACTGAAGAGTACACTTCTTTTTTAATGTGAAGTATCTTGCTCACGTTGTGAATCTATCTAGTAAACATAGAATATCAGGTAGTGTTAAAGGGATACTTTGGGATGTTGGCAATGAAGCTCTATCTACTTCACCAGAGTCAGATGAACTCATGAATACCATTTGTATGTCTTTGCATCCAGTATGAAGGAAGTTAGAGGTAGTTTCGTGAGCCAATGTTAACTAGCATTAGTGCAATGACAGGATGTCTATGGTTTCTACTAGCATGCTAGCAGTTACCATAGACTTCCAGTCATTGTGCTACACTAGTTAGCATTTGCGCTAATACTCATTAGCATCTTCCTTCAGACTGCACACAGAGGCATAAAACTGGTATCCACAAGTTAATATGATTCTGGGGAAGTAGATGATACAATCCGGAAGTATCCCTTTAAGGTTGATCAGTGAACGGTGCATTATTAAGGCCATCTTAGTCGGAGGTCGTTGACAAAATGTTGGCTTCCTCTATTTCAGAGGGTAAATAATATTTATGCAGTACCTGTAGCGCCTTGAGTGCGCAAAATGCTCTTTATAAATTACATCTAATATTATTGGTAGTAGTAGTACTTACAAATATTGCAGATTAACCAAGAGGAATTTAAAACAAATTATATAGCTGTATCTAGATTTGTTATGTACTCTGACAGAGATCTAAACATGACAGGCAGCCTCTATGGTGGCTAAGGAGGCCCTGGGTGAGTCTATGCTTTAGGCTCCTTTTAATGAGTCTATAAGTACACTGCAGTAGTCAAGATATTAACCACCATCACAAAGGGTCTGTCTGTGTAAAATGTATGTCATACTGTATTTTGTATGCAATTATAAACGTTCATAACATTCAACATGGAGCATGAGAGGACCCTGAGTTATCAAGCCTTTCTGTAACCTCAGAGCCCGAGGATGGTAGATATTGTTTTAACAGACGATGGAGAAGATGACTGATCCTGAGCCCACCCACTGAGCTAGTATTTATAGAAATGGACTGAGGAGCTGATTACACAGACCACTGTGGTAAACACACACAGTCAGGCACACTGGTTAACTCTCCTCTCCTCCTACATTCAATCGACTCAATCGACTCTATCTTATACAATTTGTTTTACACGCAACAGTTAGGTTATCCAATTCTTTCGACATGCCATTTGCAACTTTCTCTATCACTCGTTTTATGAGATAACAATTCGTTTTTGGGTGAGAAACTCCCAAGTCCCTTATCAGAGTGAATCTGTTTGGATATGATGTCAATCAGACAACAAGAGAGACATCTCATCAGGGTTAACTCTTTTGATCCACAGGCTGATAAAAAATGTAATCCCAATAGTCCTACTATAGTGAAGAAGCTCAATTTCATATGATTGGATGAGGAATAAGAACAAAGAGACATACAATACAGGCTAATCCGGTGGATCGAGGTCTTATCTTCAGTACAGATCTAGATATCTAGAATGTAGCCCTGGGTTTCAGTCAACAGGGTATCTTGCCTACAGTATATATGATCTGGCTGACCTAGATCTGAGCTGCTTCCCTGTGGCTGCATGGGAAGAAGGCAGCAAGCAGTTACCACTGTGCTCTGGGAGTGGTGGTAGGCTACTGCATAGGCAATGCAATGTGGTATTCACTCATTTTTAGAATAATTGTTTTGTTTTACCAGCCTATTTTAACCTGTTTGTCTCTCTCTTCCTATTCAAGCACTTTGAGGTTTTCTCTGTATGAAGTGCTTAAAAATGGTTGTTATTTTATGTTTATTATAATTATCACAATTACTGATTATCCCTTATTCTCAATTTTCCAGTCGCTTCCATAATAGTGGCACATTAATCTGAGGACCCAGTTATATGACAAATGACAGGAGATCATCATAAACATCATCAGCATAATCTTTTCATCATGTGTACCATTACTATGAGTTTCATTATCAGCATGCATGGCATTCAAGGGACATGCTCTCCAGTCATTCCAGTCAGTAGTCATTAGTGGGTTGGGTGTGCAGAGTTCACAGTTGCAGGAAGAGAGACAGAGGTCTGTCTGTGTGACGTGCAACTACTGATCTATTCTGCAGATCTCGGGTTATTTGGGTGTCTGACCATGTGGTATTTACATGCAGATGAGGAAAAGGGACAAGCAGTCCTGGAATCTTATAGTGGCTTATATAGTAACTATAGTGGTTATGAAAGTAATAGTAACTATACTGGCTATGAAAGTAATAGTAACTATAGTGGCTTTGATAGTCTGGCAAGAGGAGGGAGGAGAATGATGCTGTTCTATACACTCGGACTGCTATGTAAGTGTGCTGACGATACGTTCACTTGGATGAGAAGTGCACTTGGAGAAGGGTGTTTGGAGAAGGGGACTTAGAATATGGAGCTTGGAGAAGGGTGCTTGGAGAAGCCCCTGCTGATGAGTTTTGGCCTAGTGGAGGAGAGTTTGGTTTGCGGATGGATAGGAGTCAAGACTTTAGGTGGGTTGGTGTGTTCAGGGGCCATCTGTCTAGCATTAATAGTTAGGGACAGCAAGTGTTTGGACATTTGTGGGCATCATTCAGCTTGGCTATTATGCTGTTGAGGGGAACTCAGTTATACTCTACATGCTGTATAAGCTAAGTGCATTGTTAAGGGGTTGAAACCTCCATACACTGTTCTCACACCCTGGTTGACTGTTGGCTGTGACATATGATCCTGTGGTGTCTGCGGATTCCGCAAAAGATTCTGGGATATTTCTGGAGGCCTGTCCGGAGAATTACCACAGGCAGTCACTACTGTCTGTGTGTGTGTGTGTGTGTGTGTGTGTGTGTACAGAATGTGTGGGTGACAGCATGTCTTGTGTGTATGTGCTCACATATGTGTGAGTGTGTGTGTGAACATGTCTTATGCCATCATGGCCCTCCTGGTTATGGCTGAGCTGTTGAGCGTGGAGGTCAGAGGAATGAGGGGAGGAGTCAGTCTGGTTAGAGCTGGAGCAGACTAGCGCACTACTGGCCACTATGACGTCACTTCTACCTTGGTTTTAATGGCAGGCAGGCAGGCAGGCAGGCAAGCAGCACCTACTTGTTACATGGACAGGAGCAAAGACCACAGAATTTTCCTAGATCGTTCAAATTCTTTTCTGCATCCTTCATGTCCTTATTGATTTGGTCCATTCCCTCTTCGATGCGCTCCAGTTGCTCTGATTAAACACAAGTAATTTATCCCCCAAAGAACGAAGCACGTGAGAAGAAAAGGAAAGGAAAGAGGGAACGGAAGGAGGAGAGAAGACAAAGAAGAGAAGACAAAGGAGAGAAGACAACAGATTCAGACACTCACTGTAACGGAAGGGGAAAAAACTGGACGCCACCACATAATGAAGAACCTTTGGACTCGTTGGCTCAGTACCTACTTGTTACAGGGACATATGAAAAGGCCACAGCATTTCCCTAAATCTTTTAAACTTTTCTCGGCCTCCTTCATGTCTTGGTTGATATGGTTCATGCCATCTTCAACACGATCAAGTTGTTCTGGTCAGGACAAAGGGATGAATTTTATTGACTATTTGACAGAAAGATATGAGTCATGAGCAGCACTGAGCTGTGTACAGTATGATATCATCTATATGAGTTTCTATTGAGTGCATGCATCAGTACACTGGTATAATATGTGAAGGATCTGTATACCAGAGAGTACTTGGTACTGAATAAAGTTTCAATATATTATTTTGAATGTCATTTTACAGAAGCCTTTAAGTGTTGAAAATGATGGGGGAAAAAATATTAGTGGTTTATTAATCATTGGCTTGGGGGAAAAAAATAAAAAAATATCATTGGTTTACCATGGCTGTAGCATCATGGAAACTTGAACTGAAATCCTACCGATCCTATGCTACACTATCATTCCCCATTGGCAGTGTGGTCATTGGGGCATGAATATGGTAGCTGGATTGATCTTATTGGTGTGATATGGGGCAGGGTTGGGGTCAATTCCGTTATCAATACAGTAATTTCAGAAGAAAATGTATCATGAATTAAAATGGATGTTTTATATTTTTATATAAATTGCATTGAAATTAATTCCCTGCAGTGAATGAATTGAAAACTAAATTGACCTTAAGCCTGGTGTGGGAGGGGATTAATGCTACTGGGTGGGTAGGTGGGCGGACGGACAACTCTGGTGTTGTGTTTTAGGAGGTTGCGTGTGCAGTATGTGTTATAGTAGGATGAGGTAGAGTAGAGTAGGTCAGGAATGCAGTCAAAGCTAAGCCCATTGCTAATGTCCACCTTTGTAAAATCCCTGGCATGCTTTTATACACAGGTACTGTAGAAACAACTCAGTCATGCAACCTTTACTTGAACAGCGGAGAATAAGAAGAACGTGAAATGGAAATAAGGTGATATTGAACGGCTACATTTTTTCCCTCAGTATCAAACGAATCAATTTCTTTGCTAGTGGAACATTCGTTCAGAAACCCTATGTTTTTAGTCCCTTTTGATTTGATTTAATTCTGTGATTAAATCAAGCCTTGTGTACTGCCTCAGTCCAAGCGCAGCTAAACAGGCTTACAGCCACCTCAGCGACCAGCCAGACGTCTAAATTGGCTTTGTGGAGGCAACGCTGGACGGATGGACTGCAGAGGTGTAGGGAGGAGTGGCTAGAGGGATGAGTAGATGACAGTGAGAGTGACATTAAGGTCCTCAGTTAGGTGGATTTCCCCAAGAGGAACTGATCACTGCAGTCTACCAACCAATCAGATGGCTGGATTGAGGCTAATGCCTTCCGGCAAGACAATTATGTCCTCTAATGAATCCCTCCAAGCACAACAAACCAGTGGTAATGCCAATTAGCTTGAACTGAACCAGGGTTTAGACCCTGTCTCTCTAAATAACATTTGTTATTGGTCATTATCAGGGGGAAATTATGTCTATTTTCTTTGTGTGCTTTGTAGAGTACATAGGAAGACTATAAGGAATATGGATAACACAGTGGTCTTTTAGTGCAGTACAGTATGTGGTAGCCCTTTCCTGCAGTCAATGACCAAAATCGCCCTCTTTGGCCTCATTAGTGGAATGTTATTCATATTTTTCATCATTAATAAAGATTGTACAAACTTTTTACGATGAAAATCTGGTGTTTCTATGCCAAACAGTTTTGTTATATTTCAGTCTTCTGTGATGTGTATAAAGTGTAATATTGGGATGCAAATTCTAAATGTAATACATTTCAACTCTATATCTGACATGGTACAGGTGTCTTCTTTTTTTAACAAAAGTGTGTTTAATTGTTAGTGTGTAAATCCATGGGAGAACGAGAGTGAATTTTGTCGTTACCAGCTAAATCGATCGTTTGTTTACTTCCCCACTTTGAGATATAACCTGTTTCATCATACATCTTTGACACGTTGACCTGCTTGCTTTTAGGTTGGTAGCTTTTTAGGGACAAGCCTCCATGACTGAGTGAGGTGACCCAAATGATGGATTTTTGCATTTGAATGTTCAATGTGTCCTTGTTGTCTTTGGGGTACGAAAGCAAAACCGTTACGAAACCTAAGAAAAGGTGTTAGAAAAACCAAAGAATATAAGTTACGGAAAGCAAACTAATGAAGTTAGCAAAACCAAAGTAATGAAGTTAGCGAAACCAAGGTAAGAAGTTAGCAAGCCAAATAAAAGCTGTTTAGCACACCAAGAAAAAGCAGTTGGCAAACAAAACCAAAAGTTAGAAAACAAAGAAAATTATATTTGTTACTTTCTTCTTCAGCTTTCAAACAAATTTGCCCAGAGGAAATCATAATGAATCACACATTAAGGAAGAAATTAAAATTGATGAAAATCATTGTTTTGAGGGGGAGTTGGAGAAAAAGGTTTTGTTAGGAATTGCCACATAATGGATACGAGCAAGTGCACAGGAATTATATAGGTATCTAAAATATAGCTATATGAGTGTTTTTGTACCTTCATCCATATATCTGTCTATTTCAATGTACAAAGCACTTGAAGATAACTCAAGATGAAATATAAAGTAGAATCTGTCATTCTAGCTAACGACTTCAAAGCATGCACTGTTGAATTATTCATAGCAAAACATCAGATGCAAGGCAGGGCAAGAAGTCCCATTGGTTTTCCCTTCTAGAAGACATCCAACACTTACCTCCTTGCTCGTCCAACATAACCAAAGTCCTGATACCAGCATCTTTACTCTACTCACCAATAACCACGGAGAAGAGAGGTGAAGAAGGAAGGGATGAAAGGAAGGAAAGAAAGAGAAAGAGAGAGGTAGGATCAGTAAGGGAGTATATAGAAGCCATATAGTTTGGAGATTAGAGGGCAAGGCAACATGATAGAAAAACCGGATGACACCATTCCGATAAAAACACCTCAAGCTTTAGACAAAATTAGACCAAGTTCTTGCGACTTGCTCAACTAAAAAAATCTCACAATAGAGGTAACATTGTCCGAATCGCAACAGCCTGACGACATTAGCATATTCGTATAGTTTCTGATGTAATTTTAGGATGGATTTGCTTGACCCCTTGGTTTTACGGTTTGGTGTTTAATGTTATAGATGTTTATGTTTAATGTTGTAGATATAGTTGTGAACATGTTAGGGGTTGCCTGCTACTGTGCTGTGAGAGGAAGTGAAGTGTATTCATTAGAGTCTGAGGTTAAAGGTCAGGGTAATTAACCCTTTGGTATGACACATTGCAAATAGCTCCCAGTGGGATACATAATGTTCAGCTGACATACAAAGACAATTATTTTTTTAAAATCTTAAAGGAAAAGCTTTACATCAGATTAAAATCTGATAATAATGCATATTTCGGGGTTCAAGCCTATTTACAATGCAGCATCCTTTTCTTCTTACAGTAGCCTATGTACTACTGCTATTCGATATGGATGCAAGATCATTTCCAGAACTTTGTTGGCTTTCATCAATCCCAGTAGCGAATTAAAGTACATTTGGAGATGTTAGGATTCTGAAATGGCATTAATATCCAGCTAACACTAAACCTATTAGTCATCCATTGGCTCTAGATACAGATAAGAGGATCAACCTCTGGCCAGTGTGCAAGGTGGCAAAGGCTAGCAAAACAAAAAGCATCCTAGAGACTTTATTTTCCTTCTGCTGCTTTACAATTCTTGCCCGACTAAGAAACATGGCACCTGGTGTGGAGATAAGCAGCATAAATAAGCCTCCTCTCTCCCCTGCAGCTTACAAGGAAGAGAGCGTCAACGTTTGGAGCAACGCTCTTATCCAGAGCGACTTAGGGATTCAAACCAGAAACCTTTTGGTTAATGGCCCAACAATTTGAACCCCTAGGCTACTTACCGCCCTATAAATTATTCTGTAAATTAGCATTCCAGTTCCCGGAGAAATCCCAAAGTAGTTCAACTGACTCCCAGTGGGTCTCCTTGGAATAATCAAATACGATCCCCATACTGCACTGCACTGAACCCCTCAGCTCTGCTCTACACTACCACTGTATGCTAACCATCTAGATGGAGATCGATATCTCTTGATTCAATCATTATAAATGTTCTCGCTTATGTCTTATGATGATAGAGAGAGAGAGAGAGAGAGAGAGAGAGAGAGAGAGAGAGAGAGAGAGAGAGAGAGAGAGAGAGAGAGAGAGAGAGAGAGAGAGAGAGAGAGAGAGAGTATATAAATAAATCAAATAGAATCTGTGCTCTGGCCCAGTGGGGTGATACATTCTTATCGCTGAACAATTATGACACATAATCATCTGATTAATCATAGCAGTCTGACTAATGTGTCCCTCTCTTCGTCTCTCTCTCATCCTCTATAGCTCCCTCTCTTCACAATCATTCTTTTTCTCCTCTTAAATCTTCCCTTTCGTCAGACAGCCCCTCCCTCTATCTTCACCAACACTCGTCTGTTTGTCATGTCCGAGGTGCTGGTATCTTTCTCTCCATACTTCTCTTCCTACAGTGTTGACAGGGAGGTGCTGTGCTGTTCGGTGAGATATGTGAACTGATGATCAATATGACCTTGAGATACGCAACACAAGGCTGTCCAATCAGAGACACCATGGCCCTCTCTCTCTCTTTCTCTCGCCACTCTTCCTACCATGATAGCATTTCAACTCTCAACAGTGTTCATTTAATACCGTATAGGTGGGACTCATATGTACACTGTGAAAGTTATACATTTAACATTCTCCTAGTTAAATGTGCACCAGTGAATATGCTGTGCCAGGCAGATCTGTACATGTGAGAACACACAGTGCATGTCTTACCCATGTCAGTACCATGCACTGTTCTGAGGCACAGTACACTGACTGTACAGTACACTGGGAGCTGTGACACAGCTTGGCATTGTATTCTGGCTCGGTGTTGTGAACACTATCAGTATGAATGCCGTCTTTCTCTTACCTCTTCCACCAGCTGTAGCATACGACGAGTGCTCTCGAGCGACTGTGGACAGAAAGGAGAAGAAAGGTTAGCATTGGAAAGCATCAGAAGACATGACAGATATGAGTGAAGATAGAGATGTAGGTTCACAAAGCTCCATATGGTCTGGATATCACTCCCTATGTTTGCGAAATGGAATTGGGACGTAGACCCCGGAATAGATTACCAATACAATCAACATGATACTACAATCGACATGATATTCATTTGCAAAGCTAATAAATTATCTGTAATTTCATACATTTTTCATTAATATGAAAATTAAAATATAATGTGTATCAGTAGGTTGAATTAACCAACATATAACTGATGTAGCCACCCGCAAAAGGGAGTCAGTCAGTTATAAGATATGTTTTCTTTAGAGGCACAGAAACCATCACAACTATACTATGGAAACAATATTTTAATTAAAATAAGAAATATACATTTTTTGTATAATTCAAAGCGATATAAACCCTGTCTTTAAATAACTGTATAAACTCTACTTTGATGGTTTAGGATCCATTTCCAAGCCCCCTTCTCAACCTCTCCAATTGATGTCCAGCTAGCGAGATAGCGAACAGTAGCGACATGTTCCAATTTTCTCTCTAAATAGAGTGCATTAAGCATGTGGCTGTGAGGCTCAGGCTGTACTGAGGTTGTGGGGTTTCTGTGTGAGCTGTGATATGCCTGGCTACAGCCTGGATCGGCTCTGTGAGGCAGCTCACTGCACTGCTGAGCCCCTGGGAATGGGGAGAGGGGTGGGGAGATGGGGGAGACAGCCCGGGCACACAGCCTGAGCCTAAACTCTGTAACGTTTACAATAGCCGTCTTGTAAGAAACGGCTCAAGGTGAGATATTGTTTCGCTATAGTGGTGTGATTCAACACTCAGAGAGAAGAAACTGCTAGGAAGCACCATTTTGTGTCCCGGTTGTGTTTGCATGTGTATGTGTTTAGTATTTTACTCAGCTGTGAGAGTGTGAGTCATATGAGAGGCAGGAAGTATGTTGGCTGGACTGCTCCATGCCAGCACTGAGGCTACTCACGATACACACACACACGTGTGCACACACCAGACCTGGTCCGAAAATATTTTTGTAGTTTATTTCAAAATACCAACTTTTCAAATACTTGAGGTAGTCGAATATAGTTTATAGAGAGTTTCAACTAAAAGGCAACTATTTTCTTTCATATTCAAATACAATTCTCAGAAGCTAATATTTGAAAGTATTTTGAATACCTCTCAGAAATCCAAATATTTGAAGGTATTTTAATATATGCAAATTATAAAAAGAAATATATATAGATATATGTATTTGATGGATGCCAAATATTTTATGAATAACCAAAAACTACAACAGTTTGAATTAGTCTAAATATATGATCAAAAGCACATGCTTTGGAGGGTTCTTAGATATAAATCTTAATATAGCCTATAGCCTAGAATTATATAAATGAGGGACATGGAATCACCTCAACATTAGAGTAGACCACTTTTGCAGCTTCAAAATGACTAACAAATCATAGTTAAAACTATAATTATCCCAGGTCTGGCACACACACAAACTAACACAAATCCACACACACACACATGCACATACTTCACTATTATGCAAGACCGGATGCAGGTGGACCCTCCCTCCACCTGACACACAGGCCCTGGCATCCAGTCAGAGCTGGGCATTGTGAGCCCGAGGCTGGGGCCAACAGCATGTTACAGTACCCTCCTTGTACGTCTGCCCTGCTAGTCCTCTACAGGTGGAAGAAGGATTTGACTGGATCTGACTTTGTTGATTTTATGTCAAGAGGAAATGGAGGAATTCATATATCATAAATTCTATAGCTAAAACATAGATGTTTTTATTTTAAGCTCTTTTCAGATTAAGTTTTTAAGTGTAGTTGCATATTCCAAAATGTTGATGATTTTCTGTGTTGGCTTGAGTGTCTCTCAGTTGTCTATAAATCCTTTGTGGAAAACAGTAGCATGGGTAAGGGCTGTGCTGCTCACCTCATCTCCGAGCTGGTCGGCGCGTTGCTGCATATCCGATAGCTCATTGCGCATGTCCAAGTCTTCAGCCATGGCTGCTGGCTTAGCGGGATGGAGCTGGTTCTAATGGGAGGCCGGGGATAGGCTAGAGGAGGAAGGGAAATACAAAACAACAGCCATTAGCATGCTAAGCTAAATAATATCCTTTAACACAATAAGCTTAGCAAAAGTCTTTAGCACTGTAAGCTGAACAATAGTCTTTAGCCCACTAAGCTAACCAACATAATTTAGCCTGCTAAGCAACCACCTTTAGCATGCTAAGCTAAACAAGTATGTTCCTAGAGCTAAGGCTACGTTTCAATGTCCATACTAGAATACCACAGAATACACGTCAATAACACTAAGTGTCCAAAACATAAGGACACTCTCAAAGGTGTTGAAAGCGTTCCACAGGGATGCTGGCCCATGTTGACTCCAATGCTTTCCACAGTTGGTGTGGAAGGGTATGAGAAATATCACTGGCTTCAAAAAGTCATACTGTGGGCAGACGGAGGGGACCCAGGACAGAGCCAATGAGCTGAACCAATTTTTTAACAGGTACAATATTAGCTCTGTCCACCTCCCCTCCAGCTCTCCAGGCCCAAACCCCACCGCTGTCCCACCCCCCCCCCCCCCTTTGCACACGACACCTTCGTTGAGACAATCAGCGACCCCCTCCCCGCTCTTTCTGGACTTTTCTGCAACCCCTCCCTTCCCCCCACGTCTGGACTGAACCTTAACACCCCCCTTTCCCCCACCGGGTGTCATGCCGTCAGCAACATAGACCTGGAACTGTTGGGGATCAATAAAGTATCTACCTACCTACCTACCTACCTACCTACCTACCCAGCTGCGTTGCAGTTCTTGACACACGCGAACCAGTCTTTTGTCCTGCCCATTCACCCTCTGAATGGCACACATACACAATCCATGTCTCTATTGTCTCATGGCTTAAAAATGCTTCTTTAACCTGTCTCCTCCCCTTCATCTACACTGATTGAAGTGGATTTAATAAGGAATCATTGCTTTCACCTGGATTCACCTGGTCAGTCTATGTCATGAAAAAACCTGATGTTTTTTGCATTCAGTGTATATTGCTTCAGTGCACTGCTAGTGCGGATATTTCAGTCTTTTTGGGAAGGGTGCTATATCATGGATCTTTTTGCCCAATGTCACAGTAATGTACTGAGAATCTACCCAGTTTTCCCCCCAAACCAAATATGTTTTGTTTGATCTCATGAGCATTGTCTCTGTTTTTGTGGATCTCAAGTGAACGAACAGCAGTCTCTTTCCTGCTGCAGTTAGAACCCAGTATAATAGAGGATTAGTGACTGCAACAGCGTTTGTTCAACTCAATGAAAGGGAAGCGGAGCCATTGATGTTTGCAGAAGCATGGCAGTCTTAGAGAGTCATGTCGATGGAATAGTGTGGATTAGCTAGCTAGCACACCAGACATAAACATTCTGCTGTAAGCCAGTGCTGTGTTCTCCTGTAGACAAGCAATCATACACCAGACAGGGGTTTGATCCTTCCTCAGCAGCACCCACCCACATTCACTAAAGGAATGATGACATTAATTGATTAACTTGCTGTAGCTCAGTTGGTAGAGCATGGCTCTTGCAATGCCAGGATAGTGGGTTTGATTCCCGGGACCACCCATACATAAAAAATGTATGCACGCATGACTAAGTCACTTCAGATAAAAGTCGGCTAAATGGCATATAATATTATATAATACAAAAGAAGGGCCATCATAATGGCATACCACCCTGGATCCCACTGCTGGCTTTCTACTCTGGGATGCAGGGTGGTCCCTGGATGGGAGACCAGATGATGCTGGAAGTGGTGTTGGAGGGCCAGTAGGGGGCACTCTTCCCTCTGGTCTAATGAGATCCCAATACACCAGGGCAGTGAAGGGGACATTGGCATGCATAAGGTGCTGTCTTTCGGATGGGACATTAAACGGGTGTACTGATTCTCTGTGGTCATTGTAAATCCCATGGCACCTATCGTAAGAGTAGGGGTGATAACCCTAGTGTCATGGCTAAATTCCAAATCTGGCTGTATTTCTTCATGGCCACTTAATCATCCCCCTCATTCCCAATTGGCATATATCACTCCTCACCTTTCCACTTGATACAGGTATGATCTTAATTTGAGCCAGTTTGAAACAGCAGGAAAATAATCCTACAGGAAATGTGATTTATAAACAAATGGACATTTTTGCAGGGGTTGACACATTTTTCTTAAGGGAAAATCAAGTCTGAAATTTCAATGTGAAAGTTACAAACCTCATAAACCTTTTTGAACCTCAAATACACTACACGTTTAAAATGTCCTGCATTGAAGGGAAGCTCTCCTGCAACAGGGTGATCAAATTAAGATCCCACATCTGTTTCTGATGTGTGGTGAACGTTCAGGCACAAAACGGTCGGATTGGTGGTGGATGAGGGGAGTTTCCCCCTACTTTGTAAAGTGCTTTGAGTATCTAAATGGGTAGATAAGTGCTATTTACCTCCAAATCCAATCAATTATGCCACCATATATAGGTACTTAAGGCTGTATGCTTTATGCAATATGCTACAGCAGGAAAATAATCCTGCAGCAACAGGAAATTTGGATTATAACAGGAGTTGACCGATTTTTTGTAAGGGAAAATCTAATCTGAAATTTCAAACTGAACATTACAAACCTCAGAAACCATTTTAAACCTCAAATACACTACAAGTTTAAAATACCCTGCATTGCAGGAAAGCTCTCCTGCAACAGGGTGCTCAAATTAAGATCCTACATCTGTTTCTGATGTGTGTTGAGAATGGTTGGCGTGTATCATCCAGGTGGGTGCCGCACATTGGTGGTGGATAAGGTGAGTTTCCCCCTACTTTGTAAAGCGCTTTGAGTATCTCAGTTGGTAGAAAAATGCTATATACTGTAAATCAAATCAGTTATGCCACAACATATAGGTACTTAATTTGAGACAGTTTGCTACAGCAGGAAAATAATCCTGCAGCAACAGGCCATTTTTCGTCAATCTGAAAATTCAGAAGCCTTTTTAAAGGTCTAATGCAGCCATTTTGATCTCAATATCAAATCATATCTGGATAACAATTTTATACCTTACTGTGATTGTTTTAAATTAAAATTGTCAAAAAGAAACAAAAATACATTCTTAGCAAAAAGCTATTTCTCAAGCAAAACTTTAGCTAGGACTGTCTGGAAGTGTGGAGGGGAAAACTGAAAACTAGCTGGTATTGGCAGAGAGGCTTGGAACTCTCTTGGTCTATTAGCTCATTCGCCCCCTGGTGATGCTTTTAAACCTCAAATGCACAAGTTTTACATTTCATGAATTGCAGGAAAGTTCTCCCAAAACATGGTGATCAAATTAAGATCACCATTATGTAATCCTAGCTGGCACCTAACGTTAAAATTGTTGATAGGGGACAGAAAGTGGTCGGACCATCATATAATTGGCATACACCTTAGCCATACGGAATTTCCACGTGTGCGAGGATATTGGATTTTATCAAAGCCAACTGGATGACAACTTTTTCCTACATAGCATAGGTATAGCAGATCCCCTTGTTGTGTCTTTAGAGGCCGTGCAATTAATAATAATAATAATATAATAATAATTAATATTAACAAAGGAAATAGAGGAACTAACAGAACAGTGAGAAGGTAAGGAAAAACTGTACCATATATGCACAGAATAAGTTAAAGGAGAAACAGAAAGAACTGGAGGAACTTATTCAAGAAAGATCAAGTGTAATATATTATAAGAATAAAGCGAACTGGATGGAATATGGGGAAAAATGCAACAAATATTTTTTTTTACCTTCAACAAATTTTACAATTTTAAGAAACTTGTTACAAATGATGGAGTCGTCCATGATTTAACAAACAATATTTTGAAAGAGGAAGCAAAGTACTTTAAGCATATGCTTTAATTTCCGTCTTCTCCTTTGCCACTAACTGAAGTTGATCGTAAGGATTTTTTTCTATTAATAATGTGAGAAAAAAGGAAGAATCCCGCGCACTGCTCTTGATAGTATCACTGCTCTTTAATAAGGTTTACATATCGGCCTTAAGGCCTTCGGTAGAGCTAAAAGAGCTAAAAGCTCTGACGAAGGCCATAAGGCCGATATGTAAAGCTTATTAAAGAGCAGTGGTACTATCAAGAGCAGTGTGCTGGTTTCTTCTTTTTTCTCATATTATTCAACTGTTACCATGCATCTGCTAAAAAAAAGGTAGCTCAGATGTGCGAGTGCCTTTTTCTTGTTACTGCAGATCCTGATTCGATACTGGGCTGTGTTGCAGCCCGGCCGCGACCAGGAAACATATGAGGCGACGTATAATTGGCCCAGCATCGTCCGGGTTAGGGGAGGGTTTGGCCGGCCAGGTTATCCTTGTCCCATCGCGCTCAGGCGACTCCTGTGGCGGGCCGTGCGCATGCACACTGACACGGTCGCCAGGTGTACCGTGTTTCCTTCGACACATTGGTGCAGCTGGCTTCCAGGTTAAGCGTGCATTGTGTCAAGAAGCAGTGCGACTTGGCGGGGTTGTGTTTTGGGGGATGCACAGCTCTGTATGTCTATTTAGGCGGAAAACAAAATGTTGTCCTATCATCCATAGATGGAAGTCTAATCTAAGCGGGAATCAACTGGGAAATTTTAGATAACACAAGGTAAACATGTTTCTACAAAATCAACACAATCAAAGTTTGGGGTGAATGGTCCACATCCATCTCCACACCTCATCCTATACCTCCCTCCCCTCTCCAAACCTCATCCTCTGCCACCCGCCCCTCTCCAAACCTCATCCTATACCTCCCTCTACCTCTCCAAACCTCACCCTCTACCTCCTTCTACCTCTCCAAACCCCTCTATCAAATCAAATGTATTTATAAAGCCCTTTTTACATCAGCCGATGTCACAAAGTGCTATACAGAAACCCAGCCTAAAACCCCAAACAGCAAGCAATGCAGATGTAGATGCACGGTGGCTAGGAAAAACTCCCTAGTAAGGCAAAACCTAGGAAGAAACCTAGAGAGGAACCAGGCTCTGAGGGGTGGCCAGTCCTCTTCTGGCTGTGCCGGGTGGAGATTATAACAATTCATGGCCATTAAGGCCGGTTCTTTCTACAAGATGTTTATAGATGACCAGCAGGGTCAAACAATAATAAAAGTACCTCCCTCTTTCTCTCCAAATCCCAAATACTGGTGATTGTTTAATCTCAAGTCCAAATACCTGCAGAGGAAATGAAACAACATTAAATAAACCTTGAAAATGTCTGTTGAGATGCTTTCGACTTTCATCCTCTCATTCATTACTTACACAAGTCCAATTCTCCACCACTTCTCCATGCAAGCCACTGCTAGGTCTATCTTACAATTTGTCCTGATACCAGCTAACACAAACTCTCTCCCACAAACACACACTCGCACACACACACACACACACACACACACACACACACACACTCTTGAGTGAGCTTTGCTGACTATCATCATTTAATTATTTTATTTATGGCAGCAGAAAATATGTTGTTAAACGTTTTATATGACAGCTATTACATTTCCCAAGGTAATTAACACTTACTAAGATGTTCAAAAGCAGTTTATTTCTAAACTTAACTGCCAAAGAAACTGCATTGTATAAAAGGCTGAGCTACTGTCAGTGGGCTATAATCCAGTAATGAAAAATATGGAGATTCCTTCATTCGCATTACCCACACGTTCCCTTTTGAGGCGGTCATTTTTCATGCCTGTCCAATCACAGAGTACTTATAGAACGCTCTCCCCACCACCACCCCTACCCCAATCGGCTGTCTTTCCCTCGTGTCCCTTCAAATGAGTGTACCTGTATTTATCAAATAAATACCCTGCATGCTGCTGCCCAATCACAAACACATCAAAATGGACGAAGGGAGGAGAATTTCATGGAGGTGCTAATCATTCCTCAGGGAGGCATTCCTTGTCGTGCCGTGATCGATGTCCTTCATTCTGTAGGCAGCAGCTACTGTATGTGGCTGACTCAAGTACTCAGACAAGACAAATGTTCAGTTAGACTGGCATTTGCTAACCTTGCAGACAAACTGGCACATGGTATGTTCTGACAATAGTCCAAATCATTGTTCTGCTTCAACAGTTAAAGAGAGAATAGCTCTTTGTGTCTCTGTCTCTGCCTCTGTGTGTGTGTGTGTGTGTGTGTGTGTGTGTGTGTGTGTGTGTGTGTGTGTGTGTGTGTGTGTGTGTGTGTGTGTGTTTGGATGCTCACAATAACCGTTTGTCTGCGATGGCTGCCATTTTGTCTTATTCCTCTAGTTATTCTCTGTCTTTGCTCAATCTATTACCACACGCAGTATCCACCATAACACAATATATGTTTCATTTGAGATATATGAGTAATGGAGATCCCACAAATCACATCACATATCACACAAGCATTTTGCTACACCTACAATAACATCTACTAAACACTTGTATGTGACCAATAACATTTTATTTAATTATTATTATTACTGTAAACTATTACCACTGCATACAACTATTACTATCATTGCCTTTGCAGTATGCTACTATACAACTATTTAACTATGAATAGCTACAGTACAAGGACCACAACGTTGCTGAAACAGCACCTTACCCGTAATGCCACTCTAGGAAGAATGCTTTGCATTATTGACTGGAAGTCTTAGAGCCCATCACTAATACATACAAAACATGTTAGCAGCCCCCATCTTGAAAGCAGGCCGCCGGTTGCCCATCCCTGGTCTAGCGGATACAACAATAGTTGTTTCATTTTGCTGTGATGTTCTCAGGTTGATTTTTAGCTGTATGCATATCCATATGCTTCTCAGTGTGCTATGAACAAAGGGGACAGCACACAATTTCACATTTAATGTGGAAACCAATTATGTTTTTTAAAAGGCTTCCCTATGTGATCTAGTCAAAATGGGATCTTGTCAACCTGCTATTTGCGTACATGACCTTCTAAAACCTCTGCTCAGCCCCAGGGTGTGTTAGGAAGGAAGGTAGCATATCCTAATTGTCCTGTCAATGTTTCTTACTCTGTACAGAATGTATTTTTCCTCCAATATCCAATACCAAACACACCAACAGGAAATATGCACCTGCAATGTAATTATTTTGTCAGCGTAAGGATTGTTTTGTTTTCTTCACAATATAGACAATCAATGCCCACCATCCACCAATCATTCAAATCACACTGAAATAGTTAGAACCTTAAATCATATTGGAGAGGTAATGTCATAACACACGGTCAAACATTCAATACCAAATGTCAAGCTAATAACCTTCCAAATAATTTCTCCACTAATCTTACTGTTGATTTAGGGTTGATCTCCCCTGCAGCATTAAGGTTACTACAAGCTTCACTCTGTGGATCTACGAGCATGCACATGGGTGGACTGGGAGTAGCGGACACCTTTTGTTAACATGATATCCTCGCCGGTCCCACTCCCATTCACAAGGGGGCGATAGCAAAGTTTGTATTTTTGTCTTTTCATTTTGTGAAAGCAAGGAAGAGTCACCATCCGTTGCTAGTAGTAGCAAGCTAGCTAGCCTTTTCAGCTTCCCACATCTCCATGTGAAATAATCAGATTTATATATTTTTTAAATATGCCCTGGCAAATATTTGTATACTTGCCAGTGTAACCTAAAACATTATCAAAGTTTGGTATGCTGCTTGTCTATTCATTCCAATATCAGCTAAAAATAGAACATCTAAATGTTTTGGTCACAGAGAAAAAAGCACTTGGCTAGCTAGTTTGCTACAGCAGGTTCTACCAGTTCACAATAGCCTGTAATCACTAGTTATTACTTCTAAACAAAATACCTTTTTGGGTGGATTCTTGTTGCTTGGTTTACTGTTTGAACAGTCACTGAGATTATATTTGGTTATCAATGCAAAATAGGCTACTTTGATGAATAGCCTATAGATCCGATCAAGGAACCAAGTGACATCACTGCCCCTATGGCTGCGGAAGGAATGATATGGCATGTCTACATTTTCAGGTAGTAAAAAAGTAAGTTGAATGCCAAAGCATATTACAAGGAGCCACCCATTTTGTGATGAAACGACGTATGCGTAGTAGAGGTTTTAAGTAAGCTTTACAGTAGCTTCTAACGGACATCACCCCTCCCTGTCCCTCCCACCTGTTACAAGTGTACTAGGGAGCTGCTTGGGAACAGGATCAGCAGTGCATACAGGCCCCTTCACTTGTGATCTCATCTGGGTTCAAATAGGATTTGTTTTCTTTCACTTTATACTGTATGTGCTTGCTAGAGCCTGGGGTGCCTGAAGCAATACAACCAATGGAATAGTTCACACATGACAGGCTCCCATCAGATAGGCTAAATTAAATGCTTTAAGTATTTGAAAGAAAACAATTACCATTTGAACCCAGGTCTGGCATCAGCACATCCATACCCCATCAATACAGAGCATAGGGGGGCTGAGCAGAAGCCCTAGCTCCCCTCTGACAGTGGCAGACAGTCACCTCTGCAGTCTCCTTGCGTAGGGAGGCACCCGGCTGGGCTGGCTCATACCGGCTTATTCCCTTCCTCCTGGGGAAGCCCCAGGACACGTTTATTCACATTGGGTCCATTAAATCAGACACTCTGGCCCCAGAGGGCCTAGGAAATATGACAAGTAACAAGCCAAACGCGCAGGGGGAGGGGGAGAGATGAGGGGAAGGGGCTGAGGGGAGAGAGGGAGAGAAGAGGGGACGGGGCTGAGGGGAGAGAGGGAGAGAAGAGGGGACGGGGAGTATGGGAGTGGCAGGAGGAAACACATAACCGCTTGTTATGAGAAGGCTCAGCCTGTTTTGAATTAAAAGCATGACCTTCAAGTTTTTATGGGACTGAGACAATAAAACCGGGTCCAGATGCACAGGCACTCCGAAACCTGCAGCAGATGTTTTTTATGCCGTGATATTTGATGGAATTCAAAGCATCCCATCTCCTATCCCTGAAAATGAACAGTTTACTGATGGTTTACTGATGCTGCGGTAATAGGCAATTAAAGCGTTATGTCTTAACCAATATTAATGGGTTTCCTTATTTAACTAGGCAGTTAAGAACAAATTCTTATTTACAATGACAGCCTACCTACAGGGTCAGCCCCTGGAGCAAATTAGGGTTAAGTGCCTTGCTCAAGGACACATCAACAGGTTTTTCACCTTGTCGGCTGAGATATTCGAACCAGCAGCCTTTTGGTTACTGGCCCAACGCTTTAACCTCTAGGCTACCTGCCCCCCAATCCCTGTAGTCACAGCTTTTCTCTGAAATGTTTGTACACTGTAATGTCATTCCGTGAACACATTCATGGCTTATTTGATTGATTCATGGCAGTTTTCCCACATAATTTAAATTATGTCCCAAATGGAACCATATTCCCTACATACTTTACTACTTTTGACCAAAGTCTGATTGCCCCTGTGCACTATATAGGGAATAGGGTGCCATTTGGGACAATACCTTCAAAAATGTCAATTTCTCAGTAGTCCAGGGACTGCGGCCTAAATATTTGAGGAGTCATAAAGACAAAGACATTAAAAAGCAATTAGTGGGCCCCTGGGCCAAGAAACACATTCTGACAAGACCCTCACTCACAATATATAATAATAATGTCTACGTCTAGTGCACTCATATAATTATGTATAGGATCTCTTAAGAATGCATTACTAATCACCGTAGAGCCTTCTTCTTCTGTCTAATCCCTCATTATTACATTTCAATTTGGTAAAATATTAACATTAATAGGTGTTTTTACACGTAAGAAACATGTTATAACGTACTATTACATGTAGTATATACACACAAAACTGAGAGAGATGTGTAATAATCAACCAATAAAAAGACTTCAAACCAGCGGTGCATGTGTACGACTTCAGACTGAGAGAAAATGAACTCATTATGCGTGTAAATCCAGTCAAGACAAATATGGAAACGTATGCTTGTTACGTAAGTATAGTTATTGTTATTGTTACTTTTTATTTTTATTTAGTCAATATTTTCTTGACTCTATTTCTTTAACTGCATTGTTGGTTAAGGGCTTGTAATTAAGCATTTCACTCACGGTAAGGTGTGCCTGTTGTATTCGGCACATGTGACAAATACAATTTGATTTGATCATACAACTGACTTGGAAGATGATACCTGTGTGGTCACAGCTCGCAGCGCGACACCTACAGTATTATGTCTCCGACATACCTTGTTACTGGCAGGCCTGCTTACACAATGTGTCTTGTCATCACTGACCCCTGTATTGTTGTAAAACAGATACCCTTTGAAGTCTATGATAGCAAACATTCTTTACGACAAATATTTAATGATAGAGGTGCTCTATGATTTGGAGAAGGTCCAACATCGAGCAGATATAGTATTTACCAAGGATAATTCACCCTTATTAGATTTGGCCATCTCTCCTCGAAGGTAAACATTTTTACTACCATACCTGTAGTGGTTTTACATTTTTGCATTGTCATTGCAGTATAGAAGATTAAAGTCTCTCTCTCACTCTCTCACTCTCTCACTCTCTCACTCTCTCACTCTCACTCTCTATGTTTCCATGTATGAGATCGATTTTATGGACTTGTAAAGACCTACACAAGTGGTGGGGAAATTGCCAGATTACGATAACAGTCAATCTCCACATACATTCTGTATCCAGAATGGCACCCTATAGTGCACTACTTTTGACCAAAGCCCTTTAGGCCTAGGGCAAAAGTAGTGCACTAAATATGGAATAGGGTTCCATAGGGCTCTGGTCCAAAGTAGTGCACTAAATATGGAATAGGGTGCCATTTGGGACGCAGAATGCAGTACTTCCAAAAAACCTAATCTTCAGCCCTTTACCAGGGCCATGAACCTGTAGAATAGCTTCAGATCCACTGGTCTCTGATGGTCAGTACAGCACGAATACAGATCTCATTATGGAGACACCATCACACACAGTCCTTTGACATTGTTCTAATATGAGCTCTGCTGCGGGACTGGAGGTCATTATGACTATTTTGTATGTCAGAGAGATTAAACAAATTAAAAAGCAGAGCAAAATGCACGATTCCTCAGGCATTTCTCTGTCTCTACCTTTGAGCTTCCTCCAGGCTCACAAATGCATGTCATATTATGCATGTTACGGTGTCATGGCTCTTTCAATTGACAAGCATCATTAGCAATCAGTATCAATGGGGCATGTTTTTGTGGGTATGTTTGGCAAAAAGCTTAAAGGGGAAATCTGCAGTTGCTATATACGTATTTGGACTGGATATTAATGATCTGTACTTATTGATTCTTGAAGAATATAACTTAGAAATGCCTCATGAGCTTAGTTCAACTGTCGTTCCCCACCAGAACCCAAAATACAAGCTTGTTTTACTCCCCAGTATGTAAATAAAAGTAAATGCAAACAAACATGGTTAAAACTACAGTTCTGATTTGATGGATGGTCAGTCCTTGCATCCATAGCTCTTTCTATGAATTTGAGTGTGTTTACGTTTCTCCAGCCCATCCCTCAGCTTTTCCCGAAACAGGGACGGGGCCAGGTTTTGTTATTGTTTCAACTGCTGATTGTAGCTTTAATTATAATTAATTCCAAGGTTGTAAACAAGGTTGTTAAGGTTAATTAAGGTTGTTAAGGTTGTTAAGGTTGTTAAGGTTAAGGTTAAGGTTGTTAATTAACAAGGTTGTTAATCCAAGGTTGTAAACATATAGATTGTGATATAAGTAAAAGGTTCTGAAATTGATTTACTCCCTAGAGACTTCTTGGCCAAATGTCAATTTCAGTAGGCCCATTGTTGTTTAGGGAGAAATTAAATCATGTCTGCAGTCAACTACTGATATCTGGAGGGTATATGCTCAGAAAAAAACAGAGATAACTACATGCACAAAAACGCACACAATGCACAGTCCAACGAATCTTTAAAAACATTGATCTCATGTTTGATTCTAGAAATTTCAGCTCAGTAGACCAGACACAGTTAGAGTGCAGCAATATAGATTAACAATAGGCTGTGCCGGGGAAACAATCAACCACTGGTGATGGTATATGAGTCAGTTTTTACTTGGGGAACAACCCCTATAGTTCCAGTCACGCAAACCGATGGAAGCTGCATGATGCGATACGGTATAGCATAGCAGCTGTGCCAACCAAGAGCATGTCCTTTTCTTTGTCATCTTAACACGAGGCCCTCTCAACAACCCTTTCCATGCTGGATTTCTATCATAACTAAAGGCCAGGTACTAGCTTCTCCATTTTGATGCTCTCTGTCTCTCCATCGCCTTCTCTCTGATATTATAGGAAGAGATTGAAAACGCTCAAGCAGAGCGACAGGGGAGATGGTCGATGCGATGGTGGTCCAGCACGGAAATCTAAAGGCATTATCAGACATTAATGAGACAGTATTACCAGGTCTGACGTGCGAAGACGGACACCTGACCTACAGAACTCATTTTTAAATTACATTTGAACCTTTATTTAACTAGGCAACTCAGTTAGGAATAAATTCAAATTTACAATGATGACCTACATGGCCAGCCCCTGGAGCAAATTAGGGTTAAGTGCCTTGTCAGCTCGGGTATTCAAACCAGCAACCATTCGGTTACTGGGCCAACGCTCTAACCGCTAGGCTAGAAATGCCAGTGAGGCATAACATAATTGTTGTCTATTCCACCACATACTTCGTGCTAGTCGACGATCTAAGGATCTCATGCTCATCTGTGGTTTGTTGTAGGCGAGGTGTATTGATAGACCAGCATAGACGTATGATATGGCGTGGATGAATGGGTGCTATAGGATGTCATAGTGAAACCTATAAGATGTCATAGTGAAGGTTTCTTAAAGATGCTGCCTGGTCTCATAGATTAGATGAAACATAGTAAACGTAAATCCGGGACACCCAAATTAGTATGATATGTTACAATTGTTATGGTTATATAAAACAGATAGTTACTTAAGGTAAATACAAAAGTAAGGTTGTTGGTCGGGCTGGATGGTTTGGCGTATAAAGCAAATGTCTAGCAACCCAATGGTTGAGAGTTCAAATTTCACCATAGACAACTTTTCAACTACTTACTACTTTTTAGCTACTTTGCAACTACTTAGCATGTTAGCTAACCCTTCCCCGAACCTTAACCCTTTTAGCTAACCCTTCCCCAACCCTAACCTTAACACTTTAACCTAACTCCTAAACTTAACTCTAACCTTAACCCCTAACCCAAACTCCTAGCCTAGCTAACATTAATCAGCTAGCTAATATTAGCCACCTAGCTAGAATTCGTAACCTATCATACATTTAGCAAATTTGTAATATATAGTACCTTTTGTACATTTTTAACATATGGTACGTTTTGTAAATTAGTAACATATAATACGAATTGAAATTCATAACATATCATAAAAAATGGAGTGTCTCATATTTACTTACAGAATAATATGAAATGCTCTGAGACCCGTTTGTAGCATGGTATGGTAGGGATGTGGCCATTTTTATGCAACAAACTGCGTCTACAGACAGCAAGTATGTACGGTCGTGCACAATAGTCGCACATTCATGAAGTTTGACAGCCCTGTCTCCTCTGTTTAACAGCCTCCCCCTCCCATCAACACACTATGCATGTCTCAATTTACTATAGCCTAATGAAAATCCCTAAATCAATCAAGGACCCCTTCTTTCACCCACTAGGTCTAGGATATGTTTCTCCCCAACTCTGTTTACTTTCTAGTGCGTGTTTGTCTGTTTATTTTCCTAGAGAGAGAGAGAGAGAGAGAGAGAGAGAGAGAGAGAGAGAGAGAGAACAGTGCAGATGTCGTTGTCCAAGGTGCTGAAAGGCAGAAAACGCCCACACCTTATACATTAGAAAACACGGCATCCTTCATTTTCAACAATTGACTACGTCTGGAGATTTAACACGCACAGCACAGGTGTCATGTAATTCGAAAGGCATGCCGTGTTTGCCTCTTTCTAACAACTATACACACAGCCTAGAACGGAAAATATGCAATATTAATCAAAAATTCAACGAAAAAACGTTTGTTAATCAAGTGCTGCTATCAAATAAAATAAAATTGTATTTGTCACATGCGCCGAATACAACAGGTGTAGACCTTACCGTGAAATGCTTATTTACAAGCCCTTAACCAACAATGCAGTTCAAGAAATAGAGTTAAGAAAATATTTACAAAATAAACTAAAGTAAAAAATAAAATAAAAAGTTACACAATAAAATAACAATAAGGAGGCTATATACAGGGGGTACAGGTACCGAGTCAATTTGTGGTTAGTAGTGGTAATTTGTTGGTAGGGGTAAAGTGACTATGCATAGATACTTAACAGCGAGTAGCAGCAGTGTGAAAACAAATGTAAATAGTCCGGGTGGCCATTTGATTAATTTTTCAGCAGTCTTATGGTTTGGTGGTAGGAAGCTGGTTTAACAATAAACAATACCGGTTTTAACAATAAAAACCCATCCTCCGATGTCCTCAGTCGAAAACGACTTCACAATTCAAAACCTAGTGCTTCATTCTGTAGTAAAACTGTTTTGAGGGAAATATAGCCTTGCGTAATAACAGAATAGAGAAATGTATAGATTTCTCCTACCTGTGCACGTGGTCGATGGCTTGCAGTCAGCAGGAGGAGGTAATGTCTGTGTATTTCAACAACTAACAGATATCACCCAGTTCTGTATGGACTGGATTGACACCGAAAGGCACTGCGCGTGGTTGATACCTCCTCAGTTCTTTTTCAATGGAAAGCAGCATCTCTGCAATCGTCAAAGATGGAGGACTCTTTTGACGTCAGCCGCTTTGAATTGATATCTGTCAAAAAGATCGGCACTTTTGCAGGCTTGGTAATGGAAAGCTGCATGTGCACCGGCAACGGCTCAACGGAAATCGACATGTATTTTTTGTCAAACAAGAGCATGTGCATTTTCTCAAATCTCAGCTGTCGATTCTATACATTTTCTCTATCAAAACCAGCATTATTTAGTATAATTTGTGTGGTGTATCGTGAGAAATAGATAACATAATAGATGCAGGGACAGACTGGGAATGAAAAATGGCCCTGGACTTTTTGACTCAGACTGGCCCACCAAACCCAGCCCAGCCATACACGACCACCCACACAACCCACAGCCACACTTTATGTAAACAAGATTACTGAACAATATTTATAACTTTAGTCAAATAGATGTAAAATAGAACAAGGGGAACGTGTTGCTCTTAGGAGGACTCTGGCTAGAAGAAGCACACATTGGCACAATGGCACTGGTAGCAAGGTGGCAAGAATCTCTGGAACCATCTGAACAGTAAAATAAATAATATAGGAAGAAATTTGTTGGTGAAAAGACTGGTGAGTAGGCAAGTCATAGAATAAAATAAAAATAAACATATTTCCTACCTCCTTAAATTAGCAATTTCTGCAGCAGCTCACTTCTCTCAGTAATGCCATCTATAACCAGGTCACTGTCCAGGTCCATTAAAATATCTTGCTCAGTAGCCATGAGCATAAAAGCCTCCAGGTGCTTTTGAGATAGAGTGCTCCTGAGCCTACTCTTGATGAACTTCAGAGTAGAGAAGCTCCGCTCGCAAGCTACGTGGGTTACTGACAGGGTCAGTAGGAACTTGTAAGCAAGGCCCAGGATGTGGCTGTATTGACTAAGAATACGATAGCAACACACTGGACAGTCCTTGCAAGATGAACAGCTCTTGTTCACCATCTCCACCTAGTCTTCATTTCCTTCAGGTCCATGATCCTCCATAGTCCTATTTGTGTATTCTTCAAATACTGATTGTTTTAACCTAGTCCACTGTTCTGCCAGACTCATGAGCTCACTCTGTAAATTGGCCACCGTTGTTATGCTGTCAAATTTGATCAAACATTTGCTTACTTCTTGAAGGACTGTCTATGGAAGGCCACTGGCACTGGATGTTAGCTGACTAAAGTTTAGGGTCCAGAAGAGCCATGTCGGCATACAAAGTGCCATTACTCAGAAATCGCTGATGGATGCTATCTATAAATGTATCCAGTAAAAGTCTCATCTTGTGCCATCTCTCCAGGCATGGTTTTCTTCTTTCGAGCCCTTTTCGTTGGCAGAGTGGTCTCTAACTCCAGCTCTGCTTCCTCATCAGGTTCCTGCTTCTTCCTGTTGACCCACTGAACAAATGTGACTGCAGCTGCCTTGACTTTTTCAAAATCTCTTGCCATTCCTTTCAGCTGCACCTCTGTAGACACAACCATATGATGCGCAGACAGAATGTCCATTCCACCTCACCAGATATTTTGAGACTGGTGAGGTGACCTGAAATATTCAGAAGAATATCTGAGCTGTAAGTATTGTTTCATACTTCAGCGACCCCTCAATGTATCCTTGTGCCTTGACCCGTGCAGTGCCTTAAAGAAGGTATTTGAGAAGGACATCAACATACTGTCAGGCTCTGGCCATAGAGAAGCCTATTTGCTTCTCTATGTAGCTATGGTCAGAGTCTGACAGTGTCTTTCTTTTCTGTTTCTGTGTGGGTTTTGGGTTGGATCCCTAATTAGAGGCAGCTGCACCGCGTTATGCGCGACGCGCGAGACGGGGAAACGCCCACAAACAACCCCAAGGTAATTTTGGGGGGGGACTATGGGGGTGGTCTGGCTACTGGCAGGAGGAGCCAATACCACCTCCCCGGTGGAGCATGGGGAGGCCGAAGTATAGATGGGGGGCTCAGAGCAAGGTGGAGGAGGAGTATCTGGAGGAGCATTTTGGAGAGGTTCTGGAGGAATTGGTGGAGATAGAGGAAGAGGTCGAGAGGGATATGGCGGAGTGGTCCAGTCCAGGTCCGGTCGTCTACTCCACTCCCAGGCCGGAGCAGTCCGCTCCACCGGTATCCAGTCCGGGTCCGGTAATCTACTCCACCTCCCTGCCAGAGCAATCCTCTCCTCCAGTGCCCAGTCTGGGTCCGATCGTCTACTCCACCCCCATGCCAGAGCAGTCCGCTCCACTGGTGCCCAGTCCGGGTCCGGTCGTCGTCTCCACTCCCAGGCCAGAGCAATCCGCTTCACAGATGTCCAGTCCGGGTCCGGACCTCTGCCCTACTCCCCGCACCGACCTCCAGTGCGTGCGCCCAGCCAGGTGCTTCCAGTGCCGGCTCCACGCATCCGATCTCCGGTGCGCCTTCCCAGTCCGGTAAGACCCGTGCCGTCTCCCCGCACCCGACCTCCAGTGCGTGCGTCTAGCCAGGTGCTTCCTGTGCCAGCTCCATGCATCAGACCTCCGGTGCGCCTCCCCAGTCCGGTACGTCATGTGCCGGCCCTCCGTAGCCCGGAACCTCCAGCGAAGGTCCGTAGCTCGAAGCCTACAGCGAAGGTCCGCAGCCCGGAACCTCCAGCGAAGGTCCGCAGCCCAGAACCTCCAGCGAAGGTCCGCAGTCCGGAACCTCCAGCGAAGGTCCGCAGCCTGCAACCTCCAGCGAAGGTCCGCAGCCTGCAACCTCCAGCGAAGGTCCGCAGCCCGGTACCTCCAGCGAAGGTCCGCAGCCCGGTACCTCCAGCGAAGGTCCGCAGCCCGGTACCTCCAGCGAAGGTCCGCAGCCCGGAGCCTCCAGCGAAGGTCCGCAGCCCGGAACCTCCAGCCGTCTGCCCTGCTCCTGAGCCTGAGCAGTCCGCTCCACCGGTGCCCAATCCGGGTCCAGCCGTCTGCTACGCTCCAGTGCCAGAGCAGTCCGCCCCACCGGTACCCATTCTGGGTTCAGCCGTCTGCTCCGCTCCAGAGTCAGAGCAGTCCGCTCCACCAGTGCCCATTCCGGGTCCAGCCGTCTGCTCCGCTCCAGTGCCAGAGCAGTCCGCTCCACCGGTACCCAATCCGGGTCCAGCCGTCCGCTCCGCTCCAGTGCCAGAGCAGTCCGCTCCACCAGTACCCATTCCGGGTCCAGCCATCTGCTCCGCCCCAGTGCCAGAGCAGTCCGCTCCACCGGTACCCATTCCGGGTTCAGCCGTCTGCTCCAGTCCAGAGCCTGAGCAGTCCGCTCCACCGGTACCCAATCCTGGTCCAGCCGTCTGCTCCTCTCCAGTGCCAGAGCAGTCCGCCCCACCGGTGCCCAGTCCAGGCCCGGTTGTTTTTTCCCAGCTCCATGGCCGGAGCCGTTTGCCCCACCGGTGCTCAGTCCTGGCCCGGTTGTTTTCCCCGCTCCATGGCCGGAGTCGTTTACCCCACCGGTGCCCAGTCCGGGTCCAGTTTCTTGCCCAGCTCCATGGCCGGAGCAATTTACTCCACCGGTGCCCAGTCCGGGCCCGGTTGTTTTCCCCGTTGGTCTATGTTAACACCCTCTTGTGACAGACAGCCACTTCCTGTTGGTCCCATCTTTACAAAAGAAAACCTTCTGCACCACAGACTTTTCACACTTTTGTTGCGGGTGGAAACTAAAAAACATATCTAGGTCCCTGACTTCGACCTCTTAAAATAATAAAAAATTGGGGTGGCAGAGAGAATATAGTAGACGGTATGGATCAAAAGTGATTGATGATCTATTTTTAGTGTCATGTGTTTATACCCTTTTATGGTCATCCTGTCCAGATATTCTCACGCTATCAAGTGAGTGCTTATGTAACATGATAGTGCAGCTGTTCCTTTGAAGTAAAGTAAGTGTTTGCAATAAAATTGTCCTGGTGATTGTAGTGACCTTGTTGAACTGTTGAATGTGTTTGAACATTTGAAACAGTTGGGAATTTATCTAATGAATGGGGGAGGCCTGAGTTTGAAAAGTTTAAACTGTTGGGAATTTTTATAGTGAACTTATGGAGTGAGCTTGTGAGCCCTTGTAGAATTAAAAAAAAGTAATGTCCAGGGTAGGTCTGCTTGAGTATAAATAAGTGTTAGACCTGTGAACACTACGAGCGACAAGAAACCTCAAGAGATAAACTACAGAAAACATGGCTCCTAGACCAATTCTCGGTGTATTGTGTCCTTCGTGTCAGGAACACAATGACAAAACCATCGATGCCATTCTTTGTGATGCACCTGATTGTTATAATAGTGTGATTGATTGGAGTGAAGGACATGTGGGTTACATTTTCCAACCAGAGGATTCTACAGCAAAGACCCCCTGTATAGCCACCGTTGGGGTTTGTGTGAGGCCAGGCCAGGATGCGTGTTGGGGTCAGGTTACAAGCAGACGAGGGCCCTGAAAAGGATCCTTAAGTTATATTTAAAAAACAATCTTTATTTTTATTCTAAAACTTTAATACTACAGTAATGCTGCACATTAATACCCATTAAATGTTATGTGTATAAATATTTAATGTGTAGTATTATTTTAGAATAATTGTAATATGTATGCAATTAGGTACTAAAGTTTTAGAATACAAATAAAGGGTTTTACAAATATATTTTGTGTGTGTGTGTGTGTGTGTGTGTGTGTGTGTGTGAGGCAGGGGGTTAGGTTACAAGCAGAGAGAACCTTACTGAAAACATTATTTCTATGAACAAAATACATTTTGAATCTTTCCTACAACAAAATAATAAGAATAATATGTTTAAATGTGCGTAGTAACATTTTGAAGTAAAACATTAAGAGTTTTAAAAAGAAGCATGTACTTACCTTTAATGAAATATCATGCTCTCTCTGTCTCTCTACCTTCTGGCCCTATGGCTCTGCCCTCTGGCTGCATGGTAGGTGTCAGGTTACGAGCCTTGGGCTTAGAAGCAGAGAGAGAGAACCCTGCTAAAAACATTATTTCTTTGAACAAAAAAAAAAAAAGTCTTTCCTACAACAAAATAATTATACATGTAAACATTTAATGTGGTATTAAAGTGTAGTTTGGGGTAATAACAATATACATGATTTATATAAATGTTTAGTAAATAAGTTGCATAGTACACTTTAATAATTGTAATATGTAGGCATTTCGGTATTAACATTTTTGAAGAAAATATTATATTTAAAAAGAAAATGTACCTTCCCTTTAATGAATTAAATATCTCTGTCTCTCTCTGTCAGTCTCCCCGATCTGTACCTCTGTTTCTGTTTCTCTATACACAAGAGACAGGGCTTCCTGAAAGATGTGTGTGTGTGTGTGTCTTTGAAAACAACTGTCTGAAAACCAGTTGTTTGGGGTCCTAGGATGTCAGGCCTCTGGCTCTCTCACAAGGGGTGTGAACGTGTCTGTATGTGTGTGTTTTTTTTTTTTTACTGTCTAACCTCTGACCTTCCAAAAGACTTCTCAGCAAATCCCTATGAATGGTAAACAAATGTTTACAACAATTACACAGTATTTCACTATACATAATGGTACTCCCTAACAACTGTTTGAAAACAGTTGTTATGGGATCTCCTAAGGTGTCCTGGGGGGTATGTCTCAGTCAATCACACCATCCGCTTTCATAAAGATCCATCCTACCTATAAAAGACAATACTTACCATGTCTCAGTTCACCAAGAAAACAGAAGACCTGAAGACATAGCATCTAAAGAGACTGGAGGTAAAAAGTGTGTACAATAGGTGTGTACGGTTTTCAAGCGTGCCGATGAATCCTTTATCCCCCATGGAGCATTTTGAAGGTAAGTTGAATTTCCATTAAGATAAAGACTATTATATCTAACTATGCATGTTTATATGTATGTTTGTATTTTATATTATAAAATGAATGTTTTTAATAATGTATTATATAACCATATACAGTATATATGTTGGTTATTGATAATTGTTTTATTTATTTATTAAACGAGAATGGACTAGGCCTACATATGTATTTATCTAAATGTTTTTACCATACAACTTTCAATTTACTTGGTGTTCTAAGACAACCTGAGACAGAGTGGAACACTGGCTCCATCTAGTGGATGTTCAGTTACATAACCGCTATTTACAAATTACTAGACATTTTATTATGTGTGTGTGGATGTGTGTGGGGACTGTATCTAAAATGTTATCATAATATTCTACATCTGTCTCTCAATGTATAATACGTTTTTTTCAAATATTGAACAGTTTTTTAAAATTGTGTTTTTATATCTGGCTTGTACAGACATTGTAAGACTAGATGACACACTTTTCAGGTAATTATTACTATTACTATAGGGTACTTTATGTAAAATGTATGTATTTTTAAGTAATAATGTGAAATTTCATATTGGTCTGAAAAAACAAATTCCATAAATTATTTGTGATCTTGAATGATAGTTGTTAACATATTACTTATCTGTGAAAGTTTCCCCCAAAGATAACTTAATATAAATTTTGAGGCATTTTTGGGGGTTTTGTTGACCGCTTTACTGTCAGGGTCAAGATGTATGCCCTCTTTGCTCCCTTGATCAGTGACTGATGCAGGATACCCTGAAGCCATTTGCTTGCATCTCAAGAAGATAGATAGATAGATAGATAGATAGATAGATAGATAGATAGATAGATAGATAGATAGATAGATAGATAGATAGATAGATAGATAGATAGATAGATAGATAGATAGATAGATAGATAGATAGATAGATAGATAGATAGATAGATAGATACTTTTTTGATCCCCGAGGGGAAATTTCTTCGTCAAGCAGCTACGAAAAAACACAGGGCAGGTGAAAAATGCCAGAACGAAAATACACAAAAGACAGATACACGATACATAGTGCGGCAGTATGAAAAAGTATAAAAATACAAGAAGTCTGGAGTGCAAAAAGCTATAAAAGACATTGCATAGTTTGGGTGAATGGCTGAGTATGTACACTATACATTGTTATTGATATTGCAAGTATTGCAAGTTGATATAGATAAATAAAGAGTATTTGCATGGTTAACTATACTATACAGGTCGATGGCAGAGAAATACTTAAATAGCTAAATGTGCGTATGATATAAGTGAGGGTAATAATAGTTTACTTAATATACAGTCTGGTTAAATGAACAGGTAAGTGAATATTTTGCATGATTAAATTAACTGTACAGGTAAATGCACAGTTAAATGTACAGGTAAGTGAATATTTGCATGGTTACATTAACTGTACAGATAAATGACAGGAAGAGCTAAATGTGTATATGATATAATTTAGGGCAATAATAGTAATTACTTTAAAATACAGACCTTAGTGCGCAGGGTTTAATTACAGATAAATGCACGTATTGCACATTCGATATACTAAAAGCAATGAAAAAAGATACAACTGACAGGATACTAATATGCATTCCTGAGTGAATGACTACGTAAGTTCAGTCCAAGAATGACTTACAATATTGCACGCGATATGATATAACAACTGTACATGAATATGTATGTACAGACCTGAATGAATAAATAAGTCCTGAGTGAATGAGTGATTACAGACCAGAGTTACTCACGGATGGATGCATAATTGTTAAACTAGGTCCTAACAGCCCAACAGTTCCAGGTCTATGTTGCCGACGGCACGGCACTCCGGTGAGGCATTAAATAGTCTAATAGCCGCTGGCAGGAAGGACCTCCTGTAGCGCTCTCTGGCACACCATGGTAGGATCAGTCTGTGACTGAAGGTGCTCCTCTGCGTCATAACCATGGCATGCAGAGGGTGGGTGACGTTGTCCATGATGGCCAGCAGTTTGGCCAGGATCTGTCTCTCCGCCACCTCCTCTACAGTGTCAAGGCCAATCCCCAGAACAGAGTTAGCCTTCCTAATCAGCTTATTTACCCGAGAAGCATCACCGGCCTTTATGATGGCGCACTAGCACACCACTGCAAAAAAGATGGCACTGGCACTACAGACTGGTAGAAAGTATGCAGTAGTTTACTGCACACGTTGAAGGACCTGAGCCTCCGCAGAAAATAGAGTTGTCTCTGGCCGTTTTTGTACAGAGCCCCGGTGTTACCAGCCCATTCCAGCCTGTTGTCCATATGGACTCCCAGGAACTTGTATGACTCAACCATTTGCACATCCATCCCCTGTATAGGGACTGCAGTCAGTTGGGCCTTGGTTCTCCTGAAGTCCACCACCATCTCCTTTGTTTTGCTGATGTTGAGCTGAAGGTGGTTCTGCTCACACCACACCACAAAGTCATTGATTGTGCTCCTGTACTCCTCCTCCTACCCACCCCTGATGCACAATTGCGGAGTCATCCGAGAACTTCTGTAGGTGGCATGTTTCAGAGTTATATCTGAAGTCCGAGGTGTAGAGGGTGAACAGGAAGGGGGACAGGACCGTTCCCTGGGGGGGCCCTGTGTTGCTCACTGCCCGTTTTGACACACAGCTCTGTAGCCGCACAAATTGTGGCCTACCGGTCAGGTAGTCCGTAACCCAGGTGCTTCCACTTTATCTTCTCACCCAGTAGCAGGGGCTGAATGATGTTGAAGGCACTGGAGAAGTCAAAAAACATAACCCTCACAGTGCAACCTGCATTGTCCAGGTGAGAGTAGGCCCTCTGCAGAAGGTAGATGATTGCATCACCCACCCTAATGTTGCGCTGATATGCGAACTGCAGGGGGTCCAGTGATGTACACACCAGGGGTCTGAGGTGAGCGAGGACTAACCTTTCCAGGGTCTTCATGATGTGGGATGTTAGCGCTACAGGTCTGAAGTCATTCAGGACAGTGGGGTGTGCCTTCTTGGGCACTGGGACCAGGCAGGATATTTTCCACAGCACAGGTTCCCTTTCCAGGCTCAGGCTAAGGTTGAAGCGGCACTGGAGTATTCCACACAGTTGGTCAGCACAGACCCTAAGCACCCTTGGGCTGATGCCATCAGGTCCTGCCGCTTTCCACTGATGTAGTCTCTCCAGCTCTCTCTTCACTTGGTTGGTGGTGAAAGCCTGCCCAGGTGGGGAGGTGGGGGGAAGGGGGGTGTTGAGTATCAGTCCAGAGGTGGGGGAAGGGAGGTGTTGCAGATCAGTCCGGAGGGAGTGGGGGCAGAGGTGGGGAGGGGGTCGCTGATTGTCTTAACAGAGGTGTTGTGAGCAAAGTGGGTGTGGGACAGCCGTGAGGGTGTGTGGCCTGGGGAGCTGGAGGGGAGGTGGACAGGGCCAGTATTGAACCTGTAAAAAAATTGGTTCAGCTCATTGGCTCTGTCCTGGGTCCCCTCCCAGGCCAGTAATCTCATACCCTTCCACACCTCTCTCACCTGGCTCTGCCTCAGCTTGTCCTCCATCTTCTCCTTATACCCTCTCTTCCCCTCAGCAATCCGCAACTTCAGCTCCCTCTGGGCACATTTCAATTTGTCCTTGTCCCCCTCCTTGAAGACCCTCTTCTTCTCATTCAGCAGGCATTCAGGTCACTGGTGACCCAGGGTTTATTATTTGGAAAACAGCGTACCTTCCTGGTGGGTACAGTGTTGTCGACACAAAAATTGATATAGTTTGTTATGCAGTCAGTAAGTCAGTCCATCAATGTACTCCCCATGAGCCTCACAGAGCACATCCCAGTCTGTTGTTTCAAAGCAGTCCTGTAGGGCCTCATTCGCCTCCGGGGACCATCTCCTAATGGTCCTAGTGGTCGCTGGCTGCTGTTGGACCATAGGCCTGTAGAGTGGGATGAGGTGGACAAGGTTGTGATCCGATCTACCGAGGGGAGGGAGTGCAGTGGAGTTGTATGCATCCTGGTTGGGCACTTCACAAACTGTTTGAACGTGGGCAGCGTTGAAGAGAGAGATGCATGGTTAAAATCCCCCGAAATGGAAAAGAAGGCACTGGGATGCGCTGTCTGTAACCTTGAGATAACAGAGTGGATGACGTCACACGCTGTGTTTGCGTCCGCGGAGGGCGGGATGTAAACATTAACAGCAATGGCCGCCGTGAATTCCCTCGGCAAATAGTAGTGTCTCAGGCTAACGGCTAACAGCTCAATGTCCGGGCTACAAAACTGTTCCTTAACAGAAATATGGCTTGGATTACACCATCTGTTGTTAACTAATAAAGCCAGCCCCCCTCCCTTACTCTTACCGGAAGAAAACGCTATCCCTGTCCACTCTGATGGTCTGGAAACCGCCGATAGTTACGTTCTCTATGGGGATGTTATCATTCAGCCATGTTTCTGTAAAGCACAATAGGCTAGCTTCCCGGTATTCTCTTTGTCCATGGACCAGCCCATCAAGCTCATCCATCTTGTTAGGTAGCGATCTCACATTGCCCATAATGATAGACGGTATAGCCGGCTTGTAATTACTCAGCTTTGCCTTACACTTCCGGCCTGCACTGCATCCACGCAGTCGCCTTTTCAACTCGTCCGGATTATCAAACTTTTCCCTGGGGTGCGATAGCGCTGCGTGTGCTAAATCCAGGAGCTGGGCTCGGTTGTAAATAATTCAGGACTCGCATGTACGTTCGGCACTGAAAAGTGCCTCAGTGATAAAAAGGACCTCTAAAACTTTCGTAAAACAGTAGCACTCCATAATCCTGAACTATTATAGTTCAAGGGACGATAGACGGAGCGCTGGTGAAGTGTCATCCTTTTTATTTTGGAGATGGTCTCACAAGGCACAAAATAATAAAGGAGAGTATAAACAAAACACAGTGACTTACTTGCTGTGAGCAAAAAGCAGACAAGCAGGAACAATGATCCACACACAGGTGGATGTGTATGGAGCTTAAATCCTATCCCCAATCAGAGACAACACTAGACAGCTGTCTCTGATTGGGGATCATTAACCTCCCCTAACTGATGTGAGGACTGGATTGTGGCTCTTCTACTCCCCCTGGTGGGAGTCAGCGGCCTAACCACAACCCAGCCTTACATCTTTAAAAAGAGTGTCTGATTTCCTGGGAAAGTTCCACACACAGATTTTGGCCACACGATACCCCTTCTCTATAGCCTTAGAGAATTCAACGTTGACCTATACACCGGTCAAGGCTCTTTCTTGATCTGAACAATCACAAGGCTTTTCCTGGTTGTTGTTTTCACTTCAGGTGCGACAAAGAGGTCTCTTGTGAGGCAACACTGGCAGAAACAAGCCCCGGTGAGGGTAAACAGTTGCTTTTATCAAACCAAAATAGTTTTGTGGTAAGTCAAAGTCACAGGGAATAATTTCTGGATGTCCCATAGGATAACAAGAGGAACTCATTACATGAGGATAAAGGGAAGTAAAATCTATATATCCAATTTTCACATCAGGTTGCGCTATATAACGTAAGGTCAAATCATTGGCACAACCCCCAAACAAGGCCTTTGCAGGGTTCCAGGGGTTCGGGTATGTCAAAGGTGGAAAGGAAAGCTCTAACATGAGTATCAGACTTTTTGAGTTTTGTCCACTCGTGCTCCCACATCACCTTCACTTTCACCCCATAAGCAGCCAGTAAAGATTCCAATGTGTCTTGGAACTCCTGTTACATATCCCCAAAAGTCTTTTGGGTTAAGACACACATGGCCTGGGGCACAAAGCAAGATTTACCACCGTGGAAGAAGCAACCGTTGTACTCAAACACTGTCTCAACACTGTCAATCCGTGTGTAACCATCTACACGGTAGAGGCCAATCTTTTTTTCACCTTTATTCAAAGTGTGTTGAATAAAAATGTTTTTAGCCTGGGACAAATTCTCCAACCATTGAATGGAACCGCTAGAGTATGACTTGTATTGTCTGCGGTAGTTGTCAGGCGATGGTATAGCTATAGAGGATGGAGGTAAGAAGTGTGTACGATAGGTTTTCATGCGTTCCGATGCATTAGATGTACAACTCAAGGGTTCAATGCCTGCATCTTTGATGACCTCTTCTCCGAATCTGAGGCATCCTTCACGCAGTATAACCACATCATTGTCACAGTATAATTCCAACTCTTTATGGAAATCAGAGGTATTATGACGTACTGTCTCATACAAAGTCATGAATCTCTCTCTCTCTTTGGGAGACATTTACATTTTAGTAATTTAGCAGACACTCTTATCCAGAGCGACTTACAGTTAGTTAGTGCATACATGTTCATACTTTTTTTTTCTCGTACTGGTCCCCCGTGGGAATCGAATCCACAATTCTAGCGTTGCAAGCTGAGCTACACAGGACTTGATCACACCTGTACATTTCGGGACTGGGATAAGAGCCAATATAATGTAGATTCTCCTCAGATGTGAAGAAATTTGGAAACCAGCCTTTAACAGAGTTTTCAAAACTCAATGCCTCGGGCATTTGAGCCAATGTCATGGGTAAGAAACTGTCAATGTATATCTGGTTGAAGGCTGGGTCTACAAAACACAAGATTTTACTACCTTGGGCTATGACACTGGGTGCAATGCCTTGTTGTATCAAGGGGTTCAAATGAAGATAGGAATCATAGGCTCTAGAATTGTGAGCTAAAAAAAGTTTTTGTACTGGGGTTTTCGGAAGGGTTTTAGAAAGAGTAGTGCACAATTGGGGCCCTCTGCCGACCACTTTGCACCCTTGAAAGTCATGGGAGATACAAAAATAGACAGATGAACCCCTGATTGCTGATTACTCTCAAAGTCATAAAAAACATATTTCTCTGAATGTTAATCTTCAGCCAATGGTTGAATGTAACACTCATGTTCCACTTCTTGAACCACTTCGGTGTCTCTGCTTTTCAAAGGCCCTTTACATACAGCATAGGACAGTGTAGGATACCACATACGTGAGGTTGGGGGTGTAAGGGCCTGACTGAGGCCAGGTCTCTGACTCCCTCTAGGGGGGAGTGGGATGGCCACAGTCAGGTCCTGCCAATCAAATGTTTTTCGTAGCAGTAGGAGGAACGACGTAAGGGCTGCATCTAACATTTTTCATTCTTGCACACTGAACAGTTATACTGACAAGAGTGTCCCTCCTGTCAGGTGTAGCCTGAATGACATGATGGACACACATAGGGAGCTCCTAAGAAAGCTCTGATGTTGGTAATACCATACAAATGGTTGTTTTGCACATAAAAGTACAGAATATGTGGATGAGGTTGTGGGTTGTTCTGGAATTTCAAGAGAGCTGAATTAGCCCTACTATGGTAAAAAACCACAATCTTGATCTTCAGCAAATTTTCTTAGAACACCACGTAAATTGAAAGTTGAATGGTAAAAACATTTAGATAAATACATATGTAGGCCTAGTCCATTCTCATTTAATAAATAAAACAATTATCAATAACCCAACATCTCATTCATTGTATTTATAATATATATCCCCAAACAACTGGTTTTCAGACAGTTGTTTTCAAAGACAACACACTCACACACACACACACACACACATCTTTCAGGAAGCCCTGTCTCTTATGTATAGAAACAGAAACAGAGGTACAGATCGGGGAGACAGACAGAGAGAGACAGAGATATTTAATTCATTAAAGGTAAGGTACACTTTCTTTTTAAATATAATATTTTCTTTTAAAATTTTAATACCGAAATGCCTACATATTTCAATTATAAAGTTTTGGGTAATACTATGCAATATGAAACTATACCTCTAATGTATATATATATATATTTTTTTTTTAATAACATTTATATAAATCATGTACTGTATATTATAATTACCCAAAACTACACTTTAATACCCCATTAAATGTTTACATGTATAATTATTTTGTTGTAGGAAATACTTTTTTAAATGTATTTTGTACATAGAAATATTGTTTTTAGCAGGGTTCTCTTTCTCTGCTTCTAAGCCCACGGTTCATAACCTGACTCCTACCATGCAGCCAGAGGGCAGAGAGCCATAGGGCCAGAAGGTAGAGAGACAGAGAGAGCATGATATTTCAGGTAAGTACATGCTTCTTTTAAAATCCTTTATTTTTATTCTAAAACTTTAGTACCTAATTGCATACATATTATATAAACAATACTACACATTAATACCCATTAAATGTTTATGTGTATAAATATTTTGTTGTAGGAAAGACTGTTTTTTAAATGTTTTTGATCCTTTTCAGGGCCCTCATCTGCTTGTAACCTGACCCCAACCATGCATCCTGGCCTGGCCTCACACACACTCCAACGGAGGCTATACAGAGGGTCAAAGGAAGAGAACTGTCATTCATTAAAGGTAAAATATTTTTTAAACACTCTAAAACTCTTGTACATAATTGCATACATATTACAATTATTAAACAATACTACACTTTACTGCACAATACATGTTTATATGCATAATTATTTTTTAATTCCTTTCTTAGGGAAAAAAAGGCCTTGGGAAGGGCCTATTATAACTCAACAACCTCCATCCGTCTCCAAAATTCTGTCTTCAAGCTGTGAGGGCCTCAGACAATGTCTCTTCCATGCTGGATCTCCAGGGCCTTTCAGGTTTTATATGTTTTCTTTTCCATGATAGATCAGACTTCTTGACGTTAAGCCCAAGTTTTGTCTTGAGGACAGAATGGACCATTGTCGTAAATGTTCACGATGTTGGAAAAGATTTTCCACTTGTTTCAACATAACAAGCGGGGCCCAGGTAAAGTTATAATGGACTGGACCAAAAGTAATTGGCTGGGAGAGAGAGGCTAACAGATGTAATACCCAACCGCAGTGGCAGTGGGACAGCAGCCCACTCGCCTGGGCCAGTCAGACACACTGCACTTGTTTATTTTTATTTAAGCGGGGGCTGGGGTTATTTATATTTTGCGTTGCATCGGCCCCAATTGTCAAACGGCCCACCAGGAAAGGTCCCGGTGCTCCAGATGGCCTGTCCGTCATTGACTAGATGTACACATGCTTGTCATTAAATAGAATACAGCTAGCTTTAAATTAATGGATAGTCGTTAAGGACCATTCGAAAATGACTGGGGGGCCAAGTCGAGATGTCGTAAAAAAAGAAAAATGCACCCCCCTATATCCTCCCCCATTGAATTAACTCAAGATAATGACTACTACGACCACAGTAACAGTAACAAAGTAGGCCTACCTCGTTACTACATCAGGGGGTAAAAAAAAATCACCTTTATAATAGAAAATTGCATTCATCTGTCATTTGCATTCAACATTTTTAATAAACTCATTTAATGTATTAGCAGATTGTATTTCTTTATACCAGCGTCATATAATTCTAAGCAATGTATTTTGCCAAGATACCAGCATTCCTCTCCTATAATGTGTAATGAGGTTGGAGAACAAATGGCAAAGGATCTGAGACTTTTCCTACATACAGAATCTCTTCAGATCTTTCAGATTCCGAGGTCCACGCTTGTGGACTCTCTTGGAAGATGCAACCACACCCCAGTTTAAGTTTCCTAGCAGAGGCTGTCAGGTTTTGATTCAATATCTGCTGGTACTTGAGTCCATGATACCATGAATCCTAACAAGTTGTCCAGGGCCTTTGGAAGAAAAACAGCCCCACAACATCAAAGATCCATGCATGTTTGTTTCCAAAAAGCTATATTTTAACCATATAACCCAGTCCCATTGAAAGTCCCAGTAACGTTTGGCAAACTGTAGGTGCTTGAGTTTGTTTGATGACAGAAAAGGCTCCCAAACAACTTGTGGTTATGTTGGTGGAATCTGATCGTAGTTTTGGAAACTTTCTGACCCCAAGACCCAACTAACGTCTGCAATTCTCCAGCTGTGATCCTTGGAGATTTTTTGGCCACTTGAACCATCCTCCTCACTGTGCGTGGGGTCAATATAGACACACATCCTCTTCCAGGCCGATTGTTAACATCTCCAGTTGCTTTAAACTTCTTAATTATTGCCCTGATAGTGGAAATGGCAATTTTCAACTATTGAGCTATTTTCTTATAGTCATTTCCTGATTTGTGCAGCTCAACAACCTTTTGTGGCACATCATTACTGTACTCTCAGGTCTTTCTCATTGTGATGGATATCTATTGGAACTTGGCCTTGGTGTCACCTCATATTTATACCCCAGTGAAACAGGAAGTCATGGCTTACTACTTAAGTGTTCCTAATAGCTCAGGTGAACTTAAAAACGTAAAATATGAATGGGAATATACTTCAGTTAGATTTTACTCATAAGAATTTCTAGGTGTGTCAATAATTGTGGCACACATGTTTCGGAGAAAAATATTTATTTCACATTTATTTTTTTCAAACATTTTACTTCAATTAAAGGTTCGATTTTTGTGAACACTTTGAATGACCAAGAGGATAAGTATGAAATAAAAAAAATTCACAGCCCGTATTGCTCATAATAGCCAAGGGTGCCAATATTAGTGGAGGGCACTGTAGCCTAATTTCAGCACCATGTGCTGTCCACCTCTCGAATGATTGTGCCGTGGCTGCCGCTTCACGTTTCAGCACCACAAAGTCATGGAAGTTACTATAACCTTGCTTATTGTGAGGTCAATAAATGATGACTTCACAATCATCATGAGTAACAAAACATGTTGTTTTGTGGCCTTTGGAGATGCAAATATCAAAGGTGTTAGTGTGACGAATATGAGCCCGGAGGCGTCGGCGGCCACCCATGTGGGTACTGTGGCATAGGCTAATGTATAAGAGGTACCAATACCAAGGCGCATGCAAGCAGATGGGGGAAATTGGCTTGGATGGAATAAATAATACAGGAAAATGGCAAAATGGCAAATCTAAACCAGGGAAAAAACACACGACTCCCCTGTGCCCAATAGAAATCCACACAACCCTCCCCAAATTTACACCCCCACTGCCCTATTTTGGACGCCCTGCCCTCTCTCCCCCAGTAATTTTCGAACTGGCCCAATACTTTCTCCAACAGGAATGAGCAGACTAATACACACCCACATTTTAACCTAACAATGCATGCCCAAACAAAACAGAACGGACACAAGTAAAGATTTGACGACATCCCACCCTTGTCTTACAGTACATGTGTCCAAGACAAAGATAATCACAGTCATGTATGAGGGAGTTATAAATATGATCATAGACACCTTTTTTTTTTTCAGATCAATCAAAATAAATGAATGTGGGAAAATAATAGTTTATATTTCCTAATGAGGAGTGTAGACTTCTCTTGGCAGCGTGGGAATGTTCTCCTCTTCTCTCTGTATCTTCTATTACTGTGAAGCAAACCTGTCTCCTAAATTAATGATAATGATAACTCTGTATGAAAAATCCATTTGGAGAGGAGAGCCAGAGGCCAAAAGAGAGAGAGAAGGAGATAGATGATGTAGATAGATAGGAAGAGAGAGAGTGAGTGAGAGCGAGAACGATATGGGAAGAGACAGATGGGGAGATATATAGATAGATACTGTAGATGTGGAATAGAGAAAGAGAGAGATTTAAATCAGAGGGTTAGGGAGAGACAGAGAGAGGCGGAGACAGAGAGACAAGAACGAGAGAGATGCAGAGAGAGGGGAGTGAAATATGAGAAATGACAGATATAGACATATGGAAGCTGGGCAAAACCAAATAAATTAAGATTTTACCAACATTGAATCTTGTCTATTCACATTTGCTATTTCCTATTTGGGTGATCTATTCTTCTCAGTACGGTATACTGCATCATAATAATAATAGGCCAAGCTATTCAACAGGGCCAAGTAGGGTTTTAAGGTTCAGTGATTCCAGTCTTGTGCGTGGACAGCCGTGCAGTGCAGGATAGCAGAGCAGAGCTGAATGCTCTAATACCTCGGAAGCAATGGACCAAAGCAGAAGTTCCCTCATGGCTAACTCAACTGAACACAAATGTGTGCATTCTTAGTCTCCATGTGAGCATGTGTGTGTACTGTGTGTATACCAGAGGTGGGACCAAGTCATTGTTTTACAAGTCCCAAGTCAAGACAGGCAAGTCTGAGTCAAGTCTCAAGTCAAGACCGACATGTCCCAAGTCAAGTTTTAAGTACTAAACTTTGAGTTTCGAGTCCTAAACAAGTCATAATGTGTTCTTCACCAAATGTAATACCATTTCATATTTTTAACCTTTATTTAACCAGTTAGGCCAGTTGAGAACAAGTTCTCATTTACAACTGCGACCTGGCCAAGACAAAGCAAAGCAGTGCGACAAAAACAACAACACAGTTACACATGGGATAAACAAACGTACAGTCAATAACACAATAGAAAATCAATGTACAGTGTGTGCAAATGTAGTAAGATTAGGAAGGTAGGGCAATAAATAGGCCATAGTGGCAAAATAATTTCAAATTAGCATTAACACTGGAATGATAGATGTGCAGATGATGTGCAAATAGAGATTGTAGTGCAAATAAGCAAAAATAATAAATATGGGGATGAGGTAGTAGGGTGGGCTAGTTACAGATGGGCTGTATACAGGTGCAGTGATTGGAAAGCTGCTCTGACAGCTGATGCTTAAAGTTATTGAGGGAGATGGTAGTCTCCAGCTTCAATGATTTTTGCAATTCGTTCCAGTCATTGGCAGCAGAGAACTGAACGGAATGGCGGCCAAAGGAGGTGTTGGCTTTGGTGATGACCAGTGAAATATACCTGCTGGAGCGCATGCTACCGGTGGGTGTTGCTATGGTGACCAGCGAGCTGAGATAAAGCGGGGATTTACCTAGTAAAGACTTATAGATGACCTGGAGCCAGTGGGTTTGGCGACAAATATGTAGTGAGGGCCAGCCAACGAGAGCATACAGGTCGCAGTGGTGGGTAGTATATTGGGCTTTGGTAACAAAACGGATGGCACTGTGATAGACCACATACAATTTGGAGTTACAAATTGGAGTTACTTAACTCCATCATATGGTGCTGTTTTTTACTGCTAGGTAATATTGCAGTTAGTGAAAAACAATAATCATATGGTTGCTGTTGTTTTGTCTGCCAGTTTTTTCCCACACGGGTCTTCCACATTTTTTGGCAGAGGTATTGGGTAATTTATCCCTTACCGGGTTCCTATTGCACCAAGCGGGTCACGGCATAAGCTCTCCCAGGGCGTTGGACACCTGCTCAGTGGCCTTGTTGGCTTCGCTGAGCTTATGGCTTCCCTGTGTGACAGCTGTGATGGTGGCATGCCCCCTGGGGATCCGCATACCTCGTGTATGCACTGCCTGGGTTTGAGCCACACAGAGAGGGCGGTGGAGCGCCCTACTGGTTGCCTGTTTTGTGTGGTGTTCTCAGAACGACTGCACCTGTCTTGTCTGCTTTCCCTGCTCCAAAGGGATATGGAGCTGGGATGTAACCACCTGCGCCATGGCCCGTCTGTTGACGCGGGCCACATCCCTTGTGTGTATGTCTTCCCATTGTATCCTTTTGATGTGCTCATGTTAGTTGAGTTCCTGTGTCTTTTATCCAAACCGACTAAGGCACTGCATCTCAGTGTAAGAGGCGTCACTGCAGACCCTGGTTCGTATCCAGGCTGCATCACATCCGGCCGTGATTGGTGCAGTGTACAATTTGCCCAGCGTCGTCCGTGGTAGACCGGGGTAGGCCGTCATTGTAAATAAGAATTTGTTCTTAACTGACTTGCCTAGTTAAATAAAGGTTGAATAAAAAGAATAAAGAAAGCCCAAATAATGCAACAATCTTATGGCTAACTAGATGTCCCAGTGGGTTGTGGGAAGTGACGGAATGCTGAGTAAGCATTGCGTTGTGCTCTGAGGGATCTGTACTCTGAAACACTGCAGTTCTGCTGGGAGCTCTAGACATTGATCTCAGACAGCAGTATATAGTACAGTCTAGTTTACTCCTACTAACCTGCACAGCATTGATTGCAGTATAACCATAGAAATAGATTTCTATGGGTAGAACAGCCAGCCCTCCACTCTCCCTCCTCCCCCTCACTGAGTCAACCTGCAGTGCTCTCCCCTCCCTTCTTCTCCATCCCATTACACTGATCCACAGACACAAAAGTCACTACTGGGCATTCTCTCTCTCTCTCTCGCGTTCATTCATTCAGCTTTTCCTTCTTGCTCTCCACTTCTCTGTCACCCCTATCTCATCTTCTCATTTTCTCTCACATGCTAGCAGATACCCATAGACTTCCAGTCATTACGCTAACGCTAGTTAGCATTGGCTCGCACAACTACCTCTTAACTTTCTTCATACTGGACACAGAGACATAAAAATGGTATCCATGAGTTCATCTGACTTGAGGGAAGTAGATAAAGGGCCTCATTGTCAACATCCTGAACTATCCCTTTAAAGGTCCTGTGGTAATGTATATTATACAACGGGTGGTTTGGAATTCCCATTGTTAGAGCCTCTCCTGCCCATGATATATGACACAACATACACATGGCCACGTTCATATAAAGTGGCATCGTTTACGTTGTTACCTAGCAATCCACTACCACTGCTATAGAGAGAATCGTCGTGGCTGCATGCATGAAAACCACAGGGAACGAGCTCTGCCCGGTGGCATCGCTAGAAAAATATATCTCTAAATTACCCCAACACGGCAAAGCCTTTTATCTACGTTCCAGAAGAAAGCTCTCCGATGATGACAACGTGTGGTATAGCATGGAGCCAATGGGACTTAACACCTTTTCAACATGGGCCTGCGTTACTGACCTCGATGTAACAAAGTCCAACGGACCTTGAGGACACTGCAGTCTAATTTGATCTGGAGAAGGTGTGAGATCATGGATCAGTATCAGCAAGTACTAACACATTTAACACAGAGATTGTAGTATATGGAACTATACTGCTTTAATAGGATAGTCCTAGACTACACAGTGGCACAGCCAATCACTATCTTGGATATGCTAATGAGCTTGTGGGTTACAGAGCAAGCCTACGTGCATGGGTTGGTTGGACTAACAGGGTTGATTTTGAATAAAGAGCCGGTAGTAGTAAGAAGTCAGTCTCCGTTGCCAATAATTTCTAGAGTGCCTAAAAGAGCACGACATGGTGTCAGAAGTGGCTGAAGAGTAACAGTAAATGCAAATAACGTTGTCCAGCTAGTGGAGCGGGCAACTAGTGGAAAAATGTTTTTTTTTATCCTGGGGCAAATCGGAAAACTGGCTAGTTAACGTGCGAGCTAAAGGCTAGCGCTAAATTAGGTGGGTGTCGTGCAAGACTTTGATGCTGCGTGCGGTCGTTTTTGGGATTAGCAGCAATGCAGTCGTTTACGCCACCACCACCGTTGTTGTTGACTGGGAATCTTGCGGAAAATTGGCGGAAATGGGAAAAAAGACTGAACCTGTACTACTTAGCCAGCGGGCTCAATGACCAGCCAGAAGCTAGGAAGATAGCTGTGCTGCTACATTGCATCGGCGAGGAGGCACTGGAGATATACAACACGTTGGATATTCCATATGCTGATTCAGAAGATAAGAAACTGTCTGAGGTACTGAAAGCTTTTGAAAATGATTGTGCACCACATAGAAATACTGTTTTTGAAAGACATCAGTTTTGGGCACATAAATTCAATGAACAAGCTGGTATTGACAAGTTTGTAACTGAACTGAGACAAAGTGCATGGAACTGCGAGTTCAGAGACACAGAAGGTTTAATGGAGGGACAAAATTGTGTTTAGCGTCACTGACAGTGGGCTAAGAGAGAGGCTACTCTCCATTTCTGATTTAACCTTAGCTAAGGCTATTGATGTTTGCCGTGCAAAAGAAGTGACTGCAGCTCAGGCCAGAGCTATGTCTGCTAACGGCAGCACGGAGCAGTTTGTGCATGCTATAGAGAAAAAGACCCCCCATGCTGTGCACCGCCCTCAAGCACAATCAGGGCACAAGTACAACGAGCAGCCAACTAGTGGGAAGCAAAACAAAGCCTTGTGGTAAATGTGGGAGAGTGCATAAACCAAACAATTGTCCCGCCTTTAATGCCATATGTAAAAAATGTGGTCAGAAGATTCACTTTGCAGTTGTGTGTCGGTCGGTGGTGGATGTTGCGCCTGTTGAAACAGAGGTCAAGGACCTGGATATGCTGTTCATAGGGGCAGTTATGCAATCACGCCAAAGAGATGCTGGCTGGCACACAAACTTACGCATAGGGGGACGTACTGTCAACTTTAAGTTAGACACTGGTGCTGAAGCTAATGTGCTCCCACTAGCAGTAGTAGACAAGCTGCCAAAACAATTCAAAATGAGGGAGACAGAGACTGTGCTACTAGCATATGGAGGCAGTCGCATCAAACCAAGGGACGTGATGACTCTACAAGTACAGACTGTGAACAAACAGGCTCATCTTCAGTTCTATGTTACTGATGCATTGGATACACCGCTGTTAGGCAGGGATGCCTGTGTTCAGCTAGACCTCATCAGAAAAGTGGGAACAGTAGCATGTCACGCTCCGCCACGCACTAAAGAGGAGCTACTTAAACGCTACACAGCTGTGTTCCGGGGACTCTGGGAATTTCCGGGCCAGCACCACATATATGTTGACCCAAAAGTCCCTCCTGTAGTTCATGGATGCTGGGAAATCCCCTATGCTGTGCTAGACAGGCTGAAGGAGACACTGGATGAACAAGAAACAAAGGGTGTGGTTAGCAAAGTCACAAAACCCACAGCGTGGGTTAGTAGTCTAGTCATAACAGAAAAGAAAAATGGCACTCTTAGGGTATGCCTAGACCCTAAAGACTTGAACAAGGCCATACTGCGCCAGCACTTTTCCATTCCAACACCAGAAGATGTGCAATGCAAATTGGCTGGCAAGAAAATGTTCACTATCCTGGATGAGAAGGATGGTTATTGACAAATCAAGCTGGATGAGGAATCAGCTGATCTCTGCACATTCAATACTCCATGGGGGAGGTATCGTTTAAATCGTCTTCCTTTCGGAATAAAAAGTGCAAGTGAAGTATTCCAACAGACAAACTCTGAGAGTTTTGGGGACATTGATGGTGTGTATGTAATTGCTGATGACATGACTATTGCAGCCGCCACAAAAGAGGAGCATGACCACATTCTACAGAAAGTGTTGGACAGAGCAATCCAGCAGAATGTTAAATTCAATGCTGACAAGATACAGTACATGGTGAGTCAAGTAAAGTACATGGGGCACATCATCAGTGCAGAAGGGGTCAAAGCAGACACTGCCAAAGTTGAGGCAATCACACAGATGCCCCCATCAAAAGACAGAAAAGGTCTACAGAGGCTTCTGGGCATGACTCGTTTTTTAGCCCAGTATATCCCAGACGAGGCCACAATCACTGCACCACTAAGAATGCTTCTGAGAAAGGACATTGATTGGCAGTGGCACCCAGAGCAACAAGCAGCACTGGATAACCTGAAAAACGCCATCTCCAAGGCACCTCTGCTGAAGTTTTTTAATCCGCTGGAGGAATTAGAGGTTCAAGCAGATGCTTCCAAAGATGGTCTTGGTGCAGTTTTGATGCAAGGTAACTGTCCTATAGCTTTTGCATCCAGAGCTCTGTCTGGCGCAGAACAAAATTATGCCCAGATTGATAAAGAGCTCTTGGCTATAGTCTTTGCTCTGAAGATGTTCCACCAGTATGTCTATGGTGTCCCAGTAAGAGTACAATCGGACCACAAACCACTTGAGGCTATAATCACCAAGCCCATGGGAAAGGCGCCAGCACGCCTTCAGAGAATGCTGCTTCAGATACAGAAATATGACATCTGCATTGTCTACACATCTGGTAAGGACATGTTGGTCGCAGACACGCTATCCAGGGCCGTGCCTTCAACTCACACTGTGGAAGGTTGAGACAATGACATGCAGTGTTTGGGGAACTTGCACAGGGATGGATGGCCGGACAGAAAGAAAAGTGCACCGCTGGTGGCACAACCTTACTGGCACATCAGAGACTCCATCTACATCGAAGATGGACTACTCATGGAAAATAAGCGCATCATAATTCCCAGAGACTTCAGAGCGCAAGTGCTAAAGAGACTTCACACCTCACACCAGGGCATTCAACGTTCCTTGGCTCACGGTAGGTCTCTTGTGTACTGGCCTGGTCTCACTAATGATGCACGCATGGTGGTTGAATCGTGTACGGCCTGTCAGGAGAAATTGCTCAGCAACTCCAAGCAACCACTTCTACCACACTCAATTCCTGAAACTCCATGGCAGAAAATAGCCGCTGATGTCTTTGAGTTTCAAGGATCCTCATTCCTTCTGATAGTGGATTACCTTTCGAAATATCCTGAGGTGCTGAGGCTCAACCGACAAAACGTTGGGTACCATCATAGCCAAGTTCAAAGCCGTGTTTGCCAGACATGGTATTCCAGCCGAACTGATGGCGGATCATGTACCTTTTGCAAGCGCTGAAATGGCTCAGTTTGCTAGAGAGTGGGGGATCAAAATCAGGACAATTCAGTCAGTTAAAAACATTCTGAAATCTGCGGCACAGACAGGGGTTGACCCTCACATGGCACTGATACACCTGAGGAACACACCAGTCACGGGTTTGCAGTATTCGCCTGCACAGCTACTCATGGGTCGTGTCCTGCGCACCACCTTACCTGCGAGTACAGCAGCTCTGCGGCCTGCGATTCCTTCACGCGTTCAGCAAGGCTTGGCGCACAGACAGCTGCTGATAAAGAAAGGTTACGACAAAAGGGAAACGCCACTAGCTCCGTTTCAGGAGAGGGAGAAAGTGTGCATGGAGACAGCAAAAGGATGGAAGCCAGCAACCGTGGTGAGAATCAGAGATGAACCAAGATCATATGATGTAATCACACCAGCAGGAGTTTGCTACCGCAGGAACAGAAGGCATCTCAGGCCTGACAGAACAGCTAGGTATAGGGACAAGGAAGAAGTCACACACTTTTACTCAGATCAGGATGTCGAAGAGGAGACTCAAAGAGACACAAAAGCTGTGACACAAAAGGATGACAGAGCTACAGAGCCCTCTGTTGTAGAGACTCAAACCACTAGAGCAGGCCGACGCACTAAACCACCAGCAAAGCTACAGGACTACGTGCTAGGTTGAGATAAAGGTGGACACTGATAACCAAGTTATAGTAGAAAACCAGTTACCTTGGACACTGCAGTTGCATTCAAGGAATGTTTCTATTTAGTGTTGTTGTTACAATATATAACATGAGTGGCAATGTAAGATTGTTGTGTTACCTTGGAATTCTAGCTAAATGGGGGGATGTAGTATATGGAACTATACTGCTTTAATAGGATAGTCCTAGACTACACAGTGGCAACAGCCAATCCCTATCTTGGATATGCTAATGAGCTTGTGGGTTACAGAGCAAGCCTACGTGCATGGGTTGGTTGGACGAATGGGGTTGATTTTGAATAAAGAGCCGGTAGTAGTAAGAAGTCAGTCTCCGTTGCCAATAATTTCTAGAGTGCCTAAAAGAGCACGACAGAGATAGCTAGAGAGAGCCACTGAGAGGAAATCTATGAGTGTCTGCAGTCTTGAGATATATGTATATATTCTTAATTCATCCCTTACTTAGATTTATGTGTATTTGTGTATATGTTGTGAAACTGATATTACTTGTTAGATATTACTGCACTGTCGGAGCTAGAAGCACAAGCATTTCGCGACACCCGCATTAACATTGGCTAAACACGTGTATATGACCAATAAAATTTGATTTGACACTGAATGTATCATACAACAATTATTAAATTAGGCATTATTGGCATAATTGGGATCAATATAAGCGCTTATACCCGGTGGTGGAAAAAGTACCTAATTGTCATACTTGAGTAAAAGTAAAGATACCTTAATAGCAAATGTTAAAGTCACCCAGTAAAATACTACTTGAGTAAAATGTTCAAAGTATTTGGTTTTAAATATACTTAAGTATCAAAAGTAAATGTAATTGCAAAAATATACTTAAGTATCAAAAGTAAATGTAATTGCAAAAATTTACTTAAGTATCAAAAGTCAAAGTAAAAGTAGACATTTTTTCAAATTCTTTATATTAAGCAAACCAGACAGCACAATTTTCGTTGTACATTTTTTACGGATTGCCACGGATCCAACACTCCTATTTACAAACGAAGCGTTTGTGTGTAGTGAGTCCGCCAGATCAGAGGCAGTAGGGATGACCAGGGATGTTCTCTTGATAAGTGTGTGAATTGGACCATTTACCTGTCCTACTAATCATTCAACATGTAACGTGTACTTTTGGGTGTTTCTTTAGAAATGTAGTAAAAGTAAAAGTTTTCAAAAATATGTATAGTAAAGTACAAATACCCCCCCCCAAATACGTTTTTTACCATGGCTTTTCTTGTTATTTATTATCAGATCGACTCACTTAAAAACAGAAACAAAATCTGACCAACTATTGTATAGCAAGCTAATAACAGCCATGGTGGTATATAAACAGCCATGGTGGTATATAAAAATGTTTCCTCATTCTGGGCTGTAAAACAAGAGATCCCAAGAAGTTTCTATCCACCCACCTTATAAACAACCTGTCGTTCCAGAATTAAGTTCGCCAAACAGTGCTCTCTGCAGGTTCAGAGGAGGAACTGTGTATTGCATGGAAAACCATACCTTCTCTACTCACCAGAAGAAAATTAAAAAAGTGTAGAAATCCCAGTCCATTACAGGCACATAGATGACTAACAAAAGAATGAAACAGGCACATAAAAAAAAAACAGTCAGGCAGTGAAATCAAATAGCACAGCATCAACCATGTGTGATGTCATTGGCATTCACAAGCTTGGGGAGGTATGTGTCTTAATGTGTGTGTGGTGTGGTGAAGTGTGTGGTGGAGAGGTGTGTGTGTGTGTACCTGCAGAGTAAGGCCTGCTACCCAGTGTGCCTGACAGACGGTGTTTAGAGAAAGAGAGAGGAGAGAGACGTTGACACATGCCAACCACCAGCCCAGATCTGGATCCTCACCAGCATATTTCACATCATTACTAGAACTGTAAAGCTGTCTGGAAGAGTGAAAGCTGTCTGGTACACAGGACAGACTCTTTGCCATGTGCTTTGTGTCTAGAGATAACAATGAGTATTCGGTAGGCGCGTCAGATGAAGACACTTTTGTACTAAATTCAAGTGGATTTATTTAAATAGATACAGTAAACAACATCTATACATTATTCTTACGTCTTTACATCTACTATTCGGTGTCTCTTGTTTTACAGTGAGGAAGCATTCCTCTCAGCCATCCGTGTGCTAAGGCAAAAGGTTTTGGATAAATTCAATTTTCAATTCAGTCAATTCAGATAGTGAATTGAAATTCAATACATACATTGAAAATATGACTAAATTAATTCCAATTCACTTCATGAATTGAAAACTGATTCCACCTGCAAACATAACTGCTGACTCAGAACAACCATGTCTTGTTCCCACTAGTTAGTAGCTTGAGTCAGCTTGAGATTTCTGCTGGATGTTCTTACTGAAGGGCATCATAAAGTCCTCAAAGTCTACATCGTAGGAAAACCTCTCCCTCTTCTTCTGCTTCTTCTCTACCAGCTGGCTGGTGGTGGTATGCTTGCCCCACACCTGGAACATAAAGTAGGGGAAGAACATAGAGTTGTATAAAGGACTTTGACCATTTTGAAGTAATCAACAGGGTGGGACTTCCTATGAGTTAAGGAAAGATCACATAATTCCATCCAGGTCATCAGGAGGGATCAGCCAATGAATTACACTGGTGAGCAACATTCCATAAATCGCCAGTCTTGAGTTTATTTATACCTGTTCAAACAACACACTCCAGGTGGCAGTATGAATTCTTTTAGTTTGTTTACCAATTCTTTGAAGTAGTAGAATAATATTGACTACTTCAAAATGGCACTGCCAAGCCCTCAAAGACGCAATAACGGGACAGATAACATTTTGAGATCTCTATACAACTCTATGAGGGAGAAACCACTCAAGTGAATGTAATCAATGTAGCTCAACTCTATTCTAATATGCAGGTTAAATTCCCCTCCTGGACCTCCATGTACGTCTTGCAGAAATAAATAAACATAGTTACCAAATTGTTCTGAGAGATTTTGACAAGGCATTTTTTTGCACAAGCCTCAACTTGTTTTTATTACCCCTGCTACATCAGCACTTCAATGGCATAGTAGTCCTACCGTTTTTGGCACATAGCTGATGTCTACTTTGTTGACTTGTCCGCTGATGATCCGAGTGCTGTGGAGGATGACGCTCTCCTTCAGGGACATCGCTTTATTCACTACTGTCTCAGATGGGGCAGGGGTCACTGGACCATTGCCCTTGGGGGGGGGGGGGTTACGGCAACACAGTCATCAAGGAGACAAAGAAAACTGCAATCAAGGTTTAAGGTCAGTTCCATTCCAATTCAGTCCATTTCTGGGGATTGTATCAGCATTTGAATTCTTCAACAACTGAAATGTTGTCTCATTGATTTTCAATACTTGAATAGGAACTTTGATTCATATCTTGTGTCGTGACGTGACCTTTATTAAAAGGAGGACTGTTATCACCAATTAACTAACTATGTTTAATTGTTACCTGATTAAATTAATCATGTAACAATTAACTCATTAGGAGTTGGGGCACCACGGAAGCGGTTGTTTAAAAAGTTACCATCTCCCGAATTAAACTCTAGAAGGTATATATCTATTACATCGATAAACAGTCAACATATCAATCATTACCTCATATCATCATTCTGAACGTTGTATCCTCTTTGCATCTGCAAAAACCCCAGCCTTACTTATGATTCAGTACTACACAAATTGGTTTAATTATTTACTAGCTAACTAAATGGTAACACAGTAAAAACATACACACTTAATACATTCAAAACAGGTTATTGACTGGAAACTTAATACAATGGAAACAGGTCCCTAGCGGACTAACACAATATGGCGACTTGTTACAAAAGAGATGGAGGGGGGGGGGGCAGAGAGGGACAGAGATAATACTTTGGTACATTTAGAACCTACTCTCACAGTAATCATATACTTTGCACACAAACTGCTTCCCAGTTTGAGTAAGAAATCATGAATGTATTTACGTGTGGTACCGCCATGTAACTCTCTCCGTGGAACGGTACAGCCTTGGAAAGGAGGGGTTGGCCTTTTCACGGCAGGCTTGTAAGGCTCTGATTGTCCACCAGAGGTCACAATGTCCTTCTTATTTGTCCGGTCATCAGTGGGGTTATGAGAGTAGCGTAATAGCGTAATGCAATTTTCTTCACCTCGTGTTGAGGTTCAAAGTTCCAACCATTGTAAATGTGTAGCTCTCACTAAAATCACATTCCTATCTTAACAAAAATACTTAGATAATTGTTAATATTATATGCACAACGTATTGGATGAAAACTTGACAGATAAAGGGGATATACTTTCCAAGTTATAGTATTTCCTTTATACCATTTTTAATTACATCACAAAATAGGAACCCAATTGACAATGTTGTTCTATAGACCCCCCCCCCCCCCATTTTGGATCCTGACCCATTTTGGATCCTCCAGGACAGCCATGACACTTGACGGAATTGAAATGGAATTGAGCCCAACCCTGGAGCAAAATATAAGTAACCACAGTGACACAGCAACACAGTCATAGTCTGAGTTTGAATAGGGACTTGCATGGTGTCTCTGCCGGCTACGATGGCTGTGGTTATTGAAAACCACACCAAGGCCTTGTCACAGGTAATTCTACACGTCTGGACTAATTTGCTTACAAGTTGCTGGGGTAGAGTAACAGGGGCTATCCTTTTACACTATGGTTTTCAATCGCATTGAGAGGTGGGGAGAGAGGCACAGATCACAAAATAATGTGTGTGACCACATCTTTGACATACAGGAATATGATGATTGGTTAACAGGATCAAAAATGGAATGAAACAGTCGATTTGTTGTTAGGAAAAACCAGTTGTAGAGCATGAAAAGTTATTGTACCTTTTCTTTAGCAGTGGCAGGTCTGGGTTTAGGTTGAGGTTTACCGCCTTTTCCTTTCTTGTTCTCCTTGGGTTTGGGAAGAGAATCAATCTTAGCCTGGACCAAGTCCACAATCCTGAAGTCTGCATAGGCACGGGCGATGTCCAAGCAATTTTGCTCTGAAACAAAATGCACTTATTCAAATGACAGCAAAAGTCTCTGAGGCAATCGATCAACTAAAACAGTCAACCAACTCAGGTGTTCTGAGTGTTGACCTTATGTGTTGTTTGGGTAGCCTATAGAGTGAGTATTCATTAATTTATTCATTGTTTGCTATTTACTATCCTACTGGATCATACCATTCATGATGGCATCACAGTACCTTTCTTGTTTTCTGCAGTGACCTTCGCCCCGGCCTTGATTAGGTAGTCCACACAGCAGGGCCTGCAGCTCTCGATGGCCCTCATGAGGGGTGTGGCACCGTTGAGAGCGGGCATGTCCACCTTGGTTCCTCTCTCCACCAGCAGCTCCATTATGTCCAGCTGTCCGGCGTGACAAGCATGGTGGAGGGGCGTCCAACGGAACTGGTCACACGCATTCACGTCCGCCCTGTGGTATATAAGAAACACATACGGTACAGTACTAAAATAGGCCTCATGCTATGACTATTGCTATGACTGACTAAACCACTATGACTTTAGCAGTATATTCACACTGAATTATAAAGCAAAGAACAACATTGAGAAATGTATACAGTCTACAAAAAGGAGAAGTGATAAGGATGAGTTGTGTTACAACCTCTTTTGTGTGTGTTTATGTCTTTACATATGTTGATGAATATTGTAGTGTGTTCCATAAACTAAAACAAAATGAACTTGTCCAGGATAGAGTTCTTCCTCACCCCAAGTTGAGGAGGAAGTGGGCCACCTCGTAGTTTCCACTGGAGCAGGCTGTCATGAGAGGGGTCTTATAGAAGCGGTCCTTCACGTCCACTGGGACCCCCTGACTGAAGGCCAGTCTCAGAGACTCCAGGTCCCCTGTCTTCACACAGTAGTTGATGTTGATATATACCCTCTCTGGCTCGTCTAGGTACCAGGCTGAGTCATCCTCTATCGGGTGGACTGGTGGGTGGTCACGGTCGAACCGGGTGACGTCAGTACAATGCTGGTAAGTCTCGATCATGTAGTGAGGCGGCCCGCCGTCATCCCGCCGGTATATGAGCTCAGGTGGGATGGTACAAATAGGCATTGGGAGAGTGAATTTAGCATTTTTCTTGCCCTTTTTACCTCTCTTTCCTCCTTTATTCTTCTTGGGACCATAGGAGGCGATGGTAAATGGTTTCTGGAGGTAATTGAGGCCCTTGAAGAAGTCACTGACGTTGACTAGTCCTTCTCTCCTCTTGTCGTGGGCCATTACCACCTTATGGAGCTGGTCCAGTTCCACTGGGGCCTGGAGCTTCTGCAGCACAGATATAAACATCTCCCTAGAGACCGTCTCAGTGCCCTTGGCTTCTGATTCGTCCAAAAAGGCGTTCCGGAGGGCGGCCTCGTGCTCGTGGGACCAATCGTGGAGGGTCAGGGCCCAAGGAGTGTTGGGATTGGACACCCCAGGTTTGGAGTACTTCCCGTGTATCCTCTCGGCTTTCTTGAGTTCCTTTACCGCTGCCTTGTAGCCGTTGTCTTTGGCAATCTGACGGGGGAGAAGACCCTCCTGGTTTTTTTGTTTGGGGTTACAACCTGGAGTTATCACACAATAAAGATAGAAACCCTTTAGTGACCGAAGTTAAATAAAAATCATACAAATCAAAAGCCTGCTGAAAACATTCCAAATGCTGGGAATAACATTTATAAAATGCTTAAAATGTTTAAAACATGTATTCACTGAGTTTAACGTCAATGTGTTTGTTTGAGTTTAAGAAGGATTGATTAATTCTGTGTATATTAGTTACAGTATTAGTAAAAAAGCATATTAGTTAAGGCCTATACCTCTCTGTGCTAGGAACCTGCAGCAATCAGTGAAGCCCCCTCGGGCAGCGTAGTGCAGAGGAGTGTCCCCTTCTGATGTCATCACCCCCATGTCAGCTGAGTAAGCAGACAGCACCTGGATCACCTAAAGGAAGTCAGTACAATTATAGTAACTGATGATGCTTGTACACAAAAGAACAGATGACGTATAGGACCTGTTTTCCGGACTCCAAATAAGGCTTGTCCTGCTCAATGGAAAATGTCTACAGGAAGTGCTTTTCAGTTCAGGACTGGTCTTAATCTGGGTCCAGGAAAGTTCAGACTAGGGTTGTAAAGCTACAGGTAATTTACCAAAGTTACCAGAATCTTCAGTAATTTTGGTAATTAACAGAAAATATATGCCAATCTATCGTGACTTTAGTAATTTATACTTGAATAACTTTAAAAAAAATGTATGGTTCAAGAGAAAATAGACTAGTTAATAAAAAAAGCACCTCTGCAAAACATTGACAAAAAATACATATTGACATAGTAAAATAAAATACATCGTATTTAATTATTTAATGTATTAAGACCACACAGAGGGCTGAAGACAATTACAGACACTAATAATCAGAAGTACCCAAAAAGCCCACTAGATGTCTTGTGATAGATTACATAAATATAGAAAGTTTCCAGTAATATACCCTCCCTTTGCAACCTTAGTACAGACATACAGTATTGTATATGTGGCCCATGTGGGAATTAAAGCCACAAGTAGACATGGGTAGTCTATACTGACAGACACCTGACATTCAAATGAATTATTACTGTATAACACACCTCAAAGAATCCCCCCATGGCAGCGAAGTGTGTGGCGTGGAGGTGTTTCTTGTCGAAGGTGTTGGGGTTCGCCCCCCTCAGTAGGATGGCTCTGACCAGCTCCACAGCCCCAGCCCTGGCAGCCTCCATTAACGCAGTGCGGCCTGTCGCCTGTAGAGACAGGAGGATGTCACCTCTATGTGAGGAGTGTGATTATGAAGACCAAATTCACACACATCAAAGTCTTAGTTACCTTATGCTATTCAACACAGGTATCTACATTACTCAGAGAGCCAACAATTCAGATGAATTCAGGTAATTTCCACTCCCATAATTCAACAAGTCAAAATTAGTTGAATCCAAATTGGCACACTTATAACACAAACCAAACTGTACCACATACGACTAAAGTATTGCACTAAATAAAGAATAGGGTGTCATTTCAAATTTGCCCTTTGATCTCCCAGAACCCCCCCATGTCATGTGTTATGAAACCTGATTGGTTGCGTTGGGGTCGGCGCCCTGCTCCAGGATGCTGAGGCACATGGCGGAGCAGTCGGTGGCATGCTGACACGCCAGCAGGAACACTGGTGTCCCGGCGAGCGAGACGTTGTTGACATCAGCCATGCTGTGTAGGGCCACCTGCAGGCAGCGCATGTGGCGCTTGGTGGGGAAGATACAGTAGAAGAGGACACCTGGGAAAAGAGCCAAGAGCCACCAAGTGAGCCAGCTAGCCGTTGGGATCGGATTACCCAGCAGGCTTTACAGATCAGGGAGAGGATCCCTTCTGATCTGTAATTAGATGTGTCCACAATCATCCCCACAAAAGAGCCAAGACTCATTGACTGTAACTGAAGACTGGACCACACTGCAATTGAGGCTATTATCATAATTGGTCTTTAAGGAGTTTTGTATGAGTGCCATTGGGTTGGCTCCTTTGGAGGGAGTGAGTCAATTTGAGCCGCCTGAGACGCTGATCTCATCAATATGTAAACAGAGAAAGCATGCATTTTCATGAGTCAAACAGGCACGCCATTCAACAGGAGGCTACCAGACTGAACTTGAAACAGAACCCATCTCTTGGTATCAGAGCTACACCGTGGGGTGGAAATTTGAATAGAGTGATGGTCTACGATGGTTTGAATTGATGCCTAGGGCAAATTTCCATCTATGGGTAATAAAGTCACATTCTATTCTATTCCATCCCATTCTATAAAATTGTATTATATTCTCAGTGGCTGACTATTCTACTCTACACTACTCTACTCAATATCTCTAGCAAACACAGCATCACCTAATCTGGAGGCTGACTGGATCCTCTCACCTTTCCCCTCAGCATCCAACAGGTTCATTTCAGCGTAGTTCTTAGCTAGCAGGGCCACCATGCCGTCGTGCCCCAGCTCAGCTGCTAACATGACCGGGGTGCGTCCCCTTTTGTCCTGGACGTTGGGCTGGGCGCCCTGGGCCAGCAGGAAGCTGACCATGTCTGTATTGTTGGCCACAGCAGCCAGGTGGACAACTCCGGTGCCCTCCTGTGGCTCTGTCAGGTTGATGAGGTCCTCCACACCCATGTCCACCATCTTCTCTATCTGGGGCTGGTCTCCCTCATGGACATACTGGAGAAGCCGGTAGATCTGCAGCACCTGCAGGCGACCCTCAGCCACTGAGGTCTTCATTATGGGTCAGTAGGGGCTCTTGTTCCAGACCAGGATCAAATACTGTATGTCAAAAGCTTAAATTACAATGTACCCAATGGTATAGTCCCCAAATGGCTAATTATAAGACAAAGCATGCACAACTCTAGCGGAACTAAACTTCACTCTATGGTGAAGGAAGTTTATAAACTTATTCCTTCACCATTGAGTGGAGTTTAGTCCGCTAGCACAACTCAAATAATAGCCTACCTTCAACTATATGTAGCTTTTTCTTTGTCCCTGTCTCCTTGAGATTATAATACATTCAAACTGTAGGCCCAATAACGTTACTATCAACTCACTCTCATATCTCTTTGGGGTCATTCTGCCTCGCTGTTGTTTACGTTCTCTTTACAAACATCAAATAAAAAAACAAGTGGGGTAGGTCAGGCTTGTTTACATGTCTGGTTAGCTACGTAAAATGTGCCTAGCTACGTAAAATATGCCTAGATCAAGCTAACGTAAACTGCAAAACAATTAGAAAGACAGCTTTTAAAGTGTACTTTCTTACCTTTAAAAAATATCGCATGCAGAAAGTATTTCTATATATTCTATGCGGTTAGTTTAAATCCAGTCATGAGTAATCGAGGGAATAGTTTGAACGCTGATTGTTTCAAAGCACAACCTGTGACTTTTGTTGGAGAGATCAGGGGGAGGATATATAATTCCCATAGCAACGGAACGCGCGGGTAAAATCACTAGAGAGGATGGGCCTCAAGGAATTACTGCAGGCATCTTGAACGCTGGCAGGCAACGCACATTCCATCTTACTCAAATATCGTTGCAAATATCAGTTTACATGGTGTATGTTAGTGACTTTGTGCATGAGTGACAGGAGTGACAGTCTTTAAAGAGGGCAAAAACAAAAGCTAAGGAATAAGATCAGACTGCGAGAGTAGAGGGTGAATATTGCCTCTTCTCTTCCAAATCAAAAAGTATTCTCCAAATATTCTGGGTTGATCAGCAGCACAGTCAAGTAGAGCTATCATATAATTATCGGCATAAGATTTCACTAGTGCATCAGTTTACAGTAAAGACAACTAAGAGAATGATCAAGTGTGAGCAATTGTGGCTTGGAAACAAACATCCTTGACAAGTAGCCTATTGTAGACTACTGCTAAATGATCACATTATTGTGACCAATATATGTACGTCCAGATGAATCATTGTCAGACTCTTCCCTAATGAAAAAATACTGCTGAATTAATACACAAAATCTATTCTTGCTGCAGTGACTATTTAGAGATGTGTAGGGATTGTGTAGTTGATGTACTACTCAAGATACACAGTAGTTTCCGGTAGTAATCAGGTAGATTTTTACTTCTTGATGTTGGTAATAAATAAGTAGGCCTATCACAACACTACCCCAGAGAAGAAGACAAAACAGGAAGTATTTGGTTGTTAGCTACTGTATTTGACAATCCAGAATGTAATCGTCTTCCATCCATCCTGTCTTTCATAGCCTTTATCACCATCTGTACGTTTAACTTTCCTTTATGTTTTTTGAATACTTTCTTGTCGTTGTTTAGCCGTTTATTTAACTTTTTACCACATATAAAAGATTGCTAGACAAAACGGTCTTAGCCGTTGTCGTGGAGATGTATTGAGTTTATCCTAGTTGTTTGCTAGCACTATTGAAATGTAGTTATGTAGCCTCTGTTTTCGTCATGCTAGCTAATATGTATGTGTGTTTGTATACAAATGTACAGCATGTTCATATTGGTATACTTATCCATTCTACTTACCTCTTTTGACCTGTTGCCAAGGAAGACTGGAGGCTATTGTTGGTAAGATTAAAATAGTTTTAAACTGTCTATTGTCAGTTTGGTTGATCCCCAATTAGAGGCAGCTGCCTTAATTGGGGATTATATTTATGTTCCGTGTGCTTCCACCTACGTTGTGGTTTCCTGTGTGTGTTACGTTTGTTCACACCAGTTAGTGTTGCTGACCTTTGTTTTTTCTCTTATTGGTTTTGACATAAATAAAGATGTCTTATTGCATCTCTGCGCCATGTTTCCAACCCTCACACCATGACATGGAGGACATCTAGTTACTGTCCTCTATAAATTAACTTCAAAAGGCTCATGGTGCTCGCTCACACCCTTCCATAGACTTACACAGTGATTATGACAACTTCCGGAGGAGGTCCTCCAACCTATCAGAGCTTTTGCAGCATTAACTGACATGTTGTCCACCCAATCAAAGGAATTAATCTAGTACTGAAAGCATAAGCTAAAATGCAGTGCATTTAATGTAGTGAGTAGTTGACTCAAAGAGAGAGAAGATAATAGTTTTGAACAAATTAATTATTTCTAAAATTAAGGAGAAGCAAGAGAGACAGAGCGCGAGAGAGAGCTAGCTATATTTTGTTGTATTTCTTTTCACTTTCACTTAGCTAGCGAATGCAGCTAGTTAGTTTAGCCTACTCAAACACCGGCTCAAACAGAGATGTTAGCTAGCTTGCTATGCAACACTGGAACTCTTCCAAGTCAAGGTAAGCCTTTGGTTGTAATTTATTGCCACCGGGGCCCACCGGTAACTGCTAAACTGCTTGCTGACTGTACTGCATGATTGTAGTGGGTTTACTAATGCGTTAGTTCTAGTATCTATGTTGCCTATGATGTTAGCTAATATTGTGACAACGATATAGGCTGCATGTAGCGTTTACTAGTTATGATATAGAGGTTTGGCTTGGAAAGGTTTTTTCACCTAGTCACAGACTGCTGATGTGTTGTGCACTGAAGTCCACAAGCAAAGGGAAGAAGTGAGAGGAGGAGAGCGCAAGGATGCGGGAATGAATGATTAAATCAGCAAATGATCATGCTGTTTGTATGTGGCTGCTATGAAAGTGAACTGTGTTAGCGTGTGATCAGGGATTAATAATTTAACTGATTCTGAAGCGGATGGAACGAAATAAGGATAAACATACCAGAATTTGTCCAATAGAAACTAATGATTATACCCTAGATCAGCTAGATGCAGGCAAGAGTGTGCAAGGCGGTATTGAATGTGTCACTGTCTGTCACCTCAAACTTCTCTTCAACTATGATGTGAACTTTCATTTATAGGCTAGGTCGTAGCAACCTCATCATGTAGTAGCCTAAACCTATCAATGTTACATATTGAATGCAATATGAATGACATTCATTCAATATGCTGTAATAGTAATAAGTCCATTCTCATTAAAAAAATGAGCGTCTTCCCTCATCATAAATGGCACCTATCGCCACTGATGCTGACACACCAAAAACTGCAAACAGTACAGATTGAAATGTGTAAATTACAAACTTTAGAAGTATTTTTAAACCTCTAGTACAATACACGTTTGGATTTCCTGCTGTGCAGGACATTTCCTGCAACAACAGAGTGATCAAATTAAGATCCTACACCTGTAGCTTAAAGGGCAGTCTACATCAAAAGTTTTATTGTGGATGAATAATCACAATAAATGTAATTCAAGAAGACATCAAGGATAATTCGGCATGATCCTGTCGTGTTGACTAAAAACAGAATTTGGATTGCACAAGTTGCTTGTTTGAATACAGAATGGTGTGTGTTTGCGCCTTGGCCCATGGACCACTTTGTCTAGCCTTTGCTCTGCTAGCTGCAGCAAACTCATCTTTAACGTTTGTGGTGGTGGTCTATGAGCACATATCTAAAATGGAAAACAAACCCACATGTTGTACACTGATAGACATCAAGAATATATAGAGGGCAAGAAAGTCTACCCAAATGCACTTCAGCCCAGCTAAAACACAAAAGTGGATCAGGTGCTCGACTGAGGGACTTGAAAATCCAATATACTGTATATAGGGCTATAGAGGACCATAGACAAAGGAGTTTTAGTTTCCAACAAAGGGCCTCCACTAACGCAGAAGTTGAGTACTTTAAGGTGCAAGGTACAAAAACTATTGAAAGAAAGAGTAATAAGCTGAAAAAATTCAACATGCTAGTTTAAGTAAATACATTTAAGAGAAAGCTGAGGTTGAAGATTAACTGTAAATATTTAATGATCATTGAAGAAATTACATGTCACTGATAAAAGTTTAGATAAAGCTATAGAAACGTATTAACAAAACTGTAACATCAAAGTTTACACTATTATTTGAATGTAGTACTTATTGTGACATCTTGGGTCCCTGAGGTTAATTAACAGAGAGGAACCCTGGGGTCGCCAGGGTTCCTCTCTGGTTCTCTCCCTCTGGCAAAAGAGGGCACAAATGAGGCATAGGTCACTGCATCCTCCCCCTGGACCTACAGACACAAAACAAATACACACACTTCAGTCACAACCTAGGAAAGGCGTCAAAGTGTATAGGACGAAGAGTCATAGCTGTACAGTAGTTTCACTTACACTGAATTTCTGAGTGGGATTTTGATTGGAGTGGTTAATGGAGGTATACTGTCATCATGTTGATGCTTCAAGTGGACAGACAACATGATTCTAGACAGATGAAGCCTTTAAATCGGACATTAATCCCATTGCTTGATAACAGCTGGATTTAATCATGATTCATGTGAGTAAATACAATGAAAGAAATGTCCTCATTGGTTGGTAGGTTGAAGTGGATTCCTGCATTCAGACCGTACATAAATAAAATAAAAATAGAAACAATGCACAGGATCTAGTAAAAACAACGAGTGAAGAAGTATTGCTTGTCTCGTGCAATAATGTGTATTTGTGACCCGTTCCAGGAAGCTAGGCATACGTCGCATGTCACTACTTCACAGGCGAGGCATTTGAACGTAATTATATATTTTTATATGTTAATCAAAATGCGTTTCTTCTTGTCACAACATTATAAATTATCCCCAAGACACATTATCTTCATACATTGTAGATGTTTTTCACTGACAGCCACAACTCAATAATCATCTAGGCCTTTTGCCACACGTGATGCCCAAATTGCTGGCTTCCCAAATAGGCATGCACTTGTGATTTGAAACAATCCACAACTGTTAAAAAATAAATAAAGCTAATGATCCTCTGTGGCTAAGTCAAGCTCTCTGGTAAAGTATTTTGAATTATTTTATTTAGACAGGAGTAATTATATAATTTTGGCAAAATAGTATTCAGAGCACTGTGCAACCAGATATCTGTATATAGTGACGAGTTGCTTATGTCTCTGCCCTAACAATTTTAGTCGTTGTCCTAAAGGTGGGAATGCAGGCGACAAGCTTAGGTCTGCATATTATGCATATATAAACACATTGGACTTATTCGGGACATATTTTGGAGAGTGAGAGCCATCTCGCTTCACCTCTTCCGCTCTCCTGAAACTAGAGAGCGAAACAGCGCCAGTCTGTAGACCATGTACAGTATTTGATGCTGTCTGGTCAGAAAAAGTATGAAATGCCATACTCCTTTTGTCCAGACAGCATCAGATACATGGTCTACACATACGGAGACAGAGGGGCGCTTTTTCACTCGCTTGGATGCTTTATCTATATTATTTGGACGGGCAAGGAGGTACAGTAGTGCGGGCCAGCCCCCCTAGGGCCCGCCCATAATTCCGGCCCTGTTTAGTATGATATGTTACAGAAATTAATACATACCATATGAAATGTATGTCCACCACCCATTTCGTATTATATGTTACGAATTTGAAAAACGTACAATATATTACGAATTTGGAAAAAATATACAATATGTTACCAATTAGCAAAACGTATGATACGTTACGAATTCCATCTAGGTGGCTAACGTTAGCTAGCTTAAAGGGTTATCTAAAAGGGTTATGGTTAGGGTTAGAAGGGTTAACGTTAGGGGAAGGGTTAGCTAACATGCTAAGTAGCTGCATAGTAGCAAGTAGTTGAAAAGTTACTAATTAGCTAAAATGCTAAAGTTGTCCGTGATGAGATTTGAACTCGGGTTGCTAGACGTTTGCGTTATAAATATCATACTTTAGAGTGTACAGAATAATATGAAATGCTCCGAAACCAGGTTTCAACTTCAGTGCTCTGTACCCTCAATGTGGTCTCAGAGCATTTCCTATTATTCTTTAGGTAAATCTGAGAGACTGCATTTAGTATGATATGTTACGTTTAGTTTGGTATGTATTCATTTGTGGATGCCCATCCTCCATTTTGTATGATATGTTATAAATTGCAATTCGCACAATATGTTACGAATTTGTAATTTGTACATGTTCCAAATTAAAATTTATATTTTAGTAATTTAGCAGACACTATTATTCAGAGCGACTTACAGTAAGTGTATACATGTTCATACTTTTTTCGTACTGGGGAATCAAACCCACAACCCTGGCATTGCAAGCGCCATGCTGTACCATCTGAGCTACACAGGAATACAATATGTTACAAATTTGCAAAACATATATGTTATGTTATGAATTCCAACTTGTTTTGGCTAACGTTAGCTAGGTGGCTCATGGTAACATTAGCTGGCTAACATTGGCTAGGCTAGGAGTTAGGGTTAAGGTTAGGAGTTAAGCTAAAGTGTTAAGGTTAGGGGAAGCGTTAGCTAACATGCTAAGTAGTTGCAAAGTAGCTAAAAAGTACTAAGTAGTAGCAAAGTTGCTAATTAGCCAAAATTCTAAAGTTGTCCGTGATGAGATTCAAACACGCAACATTTGGGTTGCTAGACGTTCGCGTTATATAGTTTTTGCCTTAATTAACCTTATATCTTATGTAACCATACCAAACATAATATATCATACTAATGTGAGTGCTACCATGTTATATCTAGTCTATGAGACCAGTCTGGTACCGTAACATTATTGTCCCCCACAATAAAATCGGGGAGAGGACTGTGGATCTGTCTCCGTCCGTACGTTCGTCACACGCGATATCTGCATAAAGCACTGGCACGATTTTGACGAAAATTGGGTGAATGATGAGTCTTGCCATAGAGATCTGGCATTTACAAAATTACACTGATGGCCCAAGTTGGGAGCTATAGTAATTAACAGAAATGTTTTAGTCACACGCAATATCTCAATTGGCCCAAGGGGTGGCGCTTCATCATTCATGGAGGACGACATATTTATTGTTGCCTTGCTATTAGTTAGTAAGATGCAGTATGAAAATAAAACACTATTGATTTATCGTTTATTGATTTTCACATTTTCTACAAGTCACCTTGAACCAAATCTGGATAAGCTTCATTAGTTTGTTACAAAAATATCAGTGTCTCCATCTTTTGAGTTTGTAACAGCAAACCTCATATGATAAGAGAAAGAGACCTTCAAAACTCTTGCCAAACAAACATTAAAGACACACTTGAGATTGAAAAATATAGGTTTTATATTTACATTTTCCTTCCCCCTTTTTAAACAATCTTTCAGATTATCAGACTTAACTTGTACATATTGCATCTTCCCACAAAAATAGCTTGTTGTTAACATTAGCCTCTGTTGTGTCTAGGACCGGAAGAGTATGAGCACATTGAAATAAATACAATTAAGCACAATAAAACATTATGGTGACATACAAGAGGTTAAAATTAACAGAAAATAGGTCAAAATTAACAGAAAATAGGTTGAACAATTAGCACTGGCAAATCTGATTGGCAAACAATGTCACTCAGCAATATTTTTTTTCCCATAACCATAATCCCAATTCAAGACCGCAGGACAGCAGTATTCAGTTATGTGGCTGTTTTATCCAAGCAGCGAATAACCCCTAACCAACCAAAATGCATAGAGTAGCAGCTCTGGTCGTTACAGGTCTATAGTACATGTTTATTAAAGTCAGAGTGAAAACATTGCTACATTCAAAAATTCAGTACATACAGTGCATTCGGAAAGTATTCAGACCCTTTGACTTTTCAATTTTTTTTTAGACTTTATTCTAAATTTGATTAAATTGTTTTTCCCCTCATCAATCTACACACAATACCCCATATTGACAAAGCAAAAACAGTTTTTTAGAAAGTTTTGATTGCAAATGTATATAAAGAAAACCCCTGAAATATCACTTTTACATAAGTATTCAGACCCTTTACTCAGTACTTTGTTGAAGCACCTTTGGCAGCGATTACAGCCTCGAGTCTTCTTGGGTATGACTCTACAAGCTTGGCACACCTGTTTTTGGGGAGTTTCTCCCATTCTTCTCTGCAAATCCTAAATGCATATCCTAAATGTGGAAAAAGTGAAGGGGTCTGAATACTTTCCGAATGCATTGTATGATGTCATAGTGGATATGTTAGAGAACGTCATAATGGTTGTTTAAGTCATCATGTCATATTGGCAGTTTAAGAGAATTACATTATGATGTAATTGTGGCCGTTTTAGATAATGACATAGAAGCTCTTTTAAAGGATGTCACGGATGTCATTTTGGATTTTACTGAATCCTTTGTTTCAGAATGTTATGACAGTAATAATTCTTTACAGCAGCAATACACTATAGACAGTTCAGTGTGTGTTCTTCCACCCTTACACACACATGATTATTGTGTGTCAATGCTATCATAGGTCCATAGATGTGTATAGCCTACTGTATGAATACCCTCATTCAAGAACAGCATACAAATGTTCCCATCATACATATAGGAGAGAAATCTGTGGAAATACTACCCAGTTGCTCACAAACCAGTAGAAAATATACATCAACGGCCCATTACAAATCCTCTAAAATGCCAGGAGTTAACAGTAACAGATATACTAAAGGATACAGGATGAGGAGAGCCAATGGGTTATCAGTCCAAGAGACAACTAGATTAGTTAACAGCAACGACAGTAACATTAAGGCTCAAATAATAATGTTCTGATACCAAACATGCATAAAGCTACACACACAAAAATACTCAATCCAACATTTGCCATATTTACAGAGAAATTTAGCCAATCACATCTTTAAAAACAAAAATAACATTAATCTCACATGTATACATCAAAGACAACACTTCACATTATTTCAGTAAAACAAATCCCATCCAAAATCAAAACACACAATACAATACATTAAATTATTGCCAACTCTTTGATTCACTCTTTGGGCATTCCTTCAGCATTCATATATCGTTCAGTAGTAGTTGAACTAAAGAAGTGCTTTAGTTCAACTACTACTCTACATATAAGTTTCCTTAGAGACCAAAGTAGACTACTGAATAGTTACTGTGCAAGGAGGACAAAGCTATACAATGATAAACTGTATAACCAGACCATTAACAACAGCTGGTGAGCAATCTCTAATATTAAGGAAGTCTGCTCTCCTGAGTTAGAATACTTCACGATAAGCTGTAGTATTTTTCGTAGTTGTCTATTTACCACCACAAACCGATCCTGGGAATAAGACCGCGCGCAACAAGCTATATAGGGTCATAAGCCAACAAGAAAATACTCATCCAGAGGCAGCACTCCCAGTGGCCGCTGATTTTAATGCAAGAATTGCTACCAGCATGTCACCTGTGCAACTAGAGGGAAAAAAAAACTCTAGACCACCTTTACTCCACACACAGAGACGGATACAAAGCTCTCCCTCGCCTACCATTTGGCAAATCTGACCATAACTCTATCTTCCTGATTCCTGCTTACAAGCAAAAACTCAAATAGGAAGTACCAGTGACATGCTCAACTGGAAGTGGTTCGATGAAGCGGATGCTAAGCTACAACACTGTTTTGCTAGCACAGAATGGAATATGTTCCGGGATTCTTCCAATTGCTTTGAGGAGTTTACCACATCAGTCACCTGATTCATTAATAAGTGCATCGACTAAGTCGTCCCCACAGTAACATATGTACATACATATATATCCCAACCAGAAACCATGGATTACAGGCAACATCCGCACTGAGCTAAAGGCTAGAGCTTCCGCTTTCAAGGAGTGGGACACTAATCCGGACTTATAAGAAGTCCCACTACGCCCTCCGACGAACCAGCAAACAGGCAAAGCATCAATACAGGACTAAGATCGAATCCTACTACACCGGCTCTTACGCTCGTCGGATGTGGCAGGGCTTGCAGACTATCACGGATCACAAAAATAAACCCAATCACAAGCTGCCCAGTGACACAAACCTACCAGACAACCTAAATGCAGTCTATGCTCGCTTCGAGGCTAGCAACACTGAACCATGCATGACAGCACCAGCTGTTCCGGACAACTGTGTGATCCCACTCTCCATAGCCGATGTGAGTAAGACCTCTAAACAGTTTAACATTTGCTGGGCCAGACCAAATACCAGAACGTGCACTGACCAGCTGGCAAGTGTCTTCACTGACATTTTCTACCTCTCCCTGACCCAGTCTGTAATACCTACATGTTTCAAGCGGATCACCATAATCCCTGTGCCCAAGAATGCCAAGGTAACCTGTCTAAATGACTATCGCCCCGTAGCACATCTGTAGCCATGGAATGCTTTAAAAGGCTAAGTGAGAATGCTGTTCATTGACTATAGCTCATCGCTCAACACCAGTGCCCTCAAAGTTCATGACTAAGCTAAGGTCCCTGGAACTGAACACCTCCCTCTGCAACTGACTCTTAACACGGGGGGCGCATCATGGGGGGCGCCACATACACACAGTTTTGTACAACTGACCTTGTGGGGACACACAATTCAGTCCCATTCACCCCGAACCCTAACCCGTACCCGAACACCTAACCTTGATCCTAACCCTAGCTCCTAACCCTTAAACTAGCTCTAGCGCCTAACCTTAATTCTAACCCTAACACTAATTCTTAATTCTAAAGCATTTGACCTTGTGGGGACTAACACATTTTTTTGTTTGTTTACCTTTATTATTATTTTTTTAACTGTCCACACACAGACACGCTGCTGCTACTGTGTATTATCTATCCTGTTGCCTAGTCACTTTACCCCTACCTATATGTACAGTACGTACTCCTTACTGGGGCTCCCTGTATACAGCCATGTTATTTTTACTCTTTATTTTTCTTTGTTATTCACTGTATATTTATTTTCCATGTCACTATTTCTATTCTTTATTTAAAAATATATATCTTATCTTTAACTCTGCATTGTTAGAAAAGGACCTGTAATTTCACTGTTAGTCTAAACCTGTTGTCTACGAAGCATGTGACAATCAAAATGTTATTTGATTACAGTCCTAGATAGTAGACTTGTGGTCATACCATTTGGTACCAATTACCTAACCATAACCGTAACCTTAACTATTTAGGTTGGGGGCATATCAAGAGAAGGGGGCATATCAAGAGAAGGGGGCATATCAAGAGAAGGGGGCATATCAAGCTTTGGGTTCAACATCTGTCTCACTACATTCCATTTTCTTTCTTTATCTCAACTTCCAATGATATCAGTGCTTCGAGTAAATTATAAGTAAATTATATTTACAAGACAAGTGGAGACACTGCATATCTATAGATATACATACAGCTGAATCAGGAGTCTGTGTTTCTATACTCATTGAGAGATTTAAATGGCATTGGGTCCCTATGGGTTTCCCTATGACCCTCCCTCCCTCCCTCACCCCACAGTAGAGCAGCTCAGGTGGGAGTAGCCCCTTCAGACTCAGGTCACAGGCTGGAGGCTTGGGCCTGCTGCTTTAGCTGTGTGTGGTGAGCTGTGCCTGGGGACGCAGGTTCACAGTCCTCGGGCCCTTCCTCCACCCCCCGTGCGTAATTCAGCACCAGAGTGACTGTGGCAAAGGTGACAGCGTTGACAGGAAACGCCCTGAGCAGGGTGGAGGTGAGACCTCGCGTGAACACTCTTAGCCCCTCCCTCCTCACACTCTGCCGCACACAGTCAGCGATGCTGCTGTACTGGTAGACTCCGCCCACCCCGTCTGCCTGGAGGCGGGACTTAATCACATCCACAGGATAGGTGGACAGCCAGCAGGTGACCCCGGACATCCCGCCAGCAAATAGCAGCTTGGGGATCATGTAAGAGTCGCCGGGCTCGCAGCCAATGGAGCGGGTCAGGAAGTCGTAGGTCAGGAAGTAGACTCCAAAGCAGGGGGTCTCTCGGATCAATGTGGTGACCATGCCGCGGTTCACGCCCAGCAGCCCCTCCCGCTTGTAGATATGGACTAGACAGTCCAGGGAGTTCTTGTACAGCTTCCTCTTGGACTTCTTCTCCCCAGTGCCTTAGTAACACAGTAGAAGAATAAATACTGTTTTAATACGTGAAGGTTGCCAAAACAGGTCAATTACTTGTTCATGAATCCAAAATAAAGGAAACACCAACATAAAGTGTCTTAATAGGGCGATGGGCCACCACAAGCCAGAACTGATTAAATGCAACTTGGAATAGATTCTACAAGTGTCTGGAACTCTATTTTCATGCTCTTTAACCCATTCAGTGACCACAAGTTTAGCAGATCTTCAGCATCCAAAATAATTAATAATTTTATATCATCCTACTCCTCCTCCCTTTATAATGAAATGATGCCACCTCCTATGGAAACCCCTCTCAGTGCTAACCATTCTCTACCCTCTTGACCAGTTTTGAAGCGATCAACAGCGATTATAACTCCAGCCATACTCCACCATCTCCCACTAATTTTAAAGGGGTCGAGTGTGTTTACAACATGCCAAAATAAGAACTTAGACAACAAGTTCTGGGCTCCCAAGTGGCGCAGCGGTCTAAGGCACTGAGTCCCATAGGGCGGCGCACAATTGGCCCAGCGTCGTCCGGGTTTGGCCGGGGTAGGCAGTCATTTTAAATAAGAATTTGTTCTTAACTGACTTGCCTAGTTAAATAAAGGTTAAATAAATAAAACAATAAAAAAATAAGCAAAATGTCAACTTCAGGTAATATGACACTAGTCAATTTTGGCCCAAAATTGACTTGGTTCACTCTCTTAGGCTGCGTTTACACAGGCACACCAATACAGACTTTTTTGAGCAATCATTGGCAGAAGAGCTGATCTGGTTGGTCAAAAGACCAATTACTGAAACAAAGACCACAATTGGGCTGCCTGTGTAAATGCAGTGTTTGTTCAGCATAAAAAGTCAGAAAGCAGTGTAGACATACTGGATGGCCCCGGCTGAAACCTCAACCAGGAACTGGTTCATAGGGGTGTCATGGAATGCCAATTTACGCATTCCAAACACCATGGCGTTGATGAAGGTTAGACCCATCATGGGGGAGCCGATGCCTTTGTACAGCCCAAACAGCTGTCTCATTGTCTAGGTAGTAGTAATGTTGCTGAGTTGCCAGTCAGTCACATCATGGTTTTGTGGCACTGATATAGAGATATAGGACTCTAGTTCCCAAAAGCCATGGACAGAGTCATTGAGGACTTTCACCATTGAAGTAGTCAACTTGGTATGACTTCCTATGGGTTAAGGAAGGATCACATGATTCCATCCAGGTCATCAGAAGGGATAAGCCAATTAAATATACTTGTGCGCAAACATTCCAGAACTGCAAAGTGGCAATAAATCACCAGCCTTGGTTTTATACCTGTTCAAAATCAAATCAATGCTGCAGTTCAAAGTAAAGGAGTAGGGCTACCATGTTGTCTATCAATCATTAGTTTGATACACAAATATCAGTGTCTCCATCTTTGGGTTTTCTATTTCCAAGCTCATCTTTGTAAAATAACCTAAACCCACAATATAAGAGAAAGAGACCTTCAAAACTCTTGTCAAACTCAAACATTGAGGACACCGAAACTAACTGAGATGGAAAAATATAGGTTTTATATTGACATTTTCCTTCCCCCTTTTTAAACGATCTATCAGATTATCAGACATAACTTGTACATATTGCATCTTCCCACAAAGATCCAAATGATTTGCAATTGCTAGATGTCAACAGGTGAAAAACCTGTCGATGTGTCCTTGAGCAAGGCACTTAACCCTCATTTGCTCCAGGGGCGCGGTACTATTATGGCTGACCCTGTAGGTAGGCCGTCATTGTAAATAAGAATGAGTTCTTAACGGACTTGCCAAGTTAAATAAAGGTGACAAACACATGACACAACAGACAGTATATGAGGTTCAAATGAACACTTAGCACTGGCAAATCTGATTGGCATACTGAATGTCACTCAGCAATATTTCTTTACCCATCAAATCAAATCAAATGTATTGGTCACATACACATGGTTAGCAGATGTCATTGTGGGTGTAGCGAAATGCTTGTGCTTCTAGCTCCGACAGTGCAGTAATATCTAACAATCAATATCTAACAGTTCCACAACATCTACCCAAATACAGATAAATCTAAGGAATGGTTTTAGAATATATACATAAATGTCAGGGTGGCATTGGACTAAGATATAGTGGCATAGTAAGCTTTATAGTATGCAGTATACACATAAGAGATTGGTGATGCAGTATGTAAACACGATTAAGTGACTTAGATACCGAAGAATAGTATAGCGTAGTTTAAACATATGAGATGAGTAGTGCAAGATATGGAAACATTAGTGACTAGTGTTTCATTTCCTTAAAGTGGCCAGTGATTTCTAATCTATGTCTATAGGCAGCAGTCTCTGATGTGCTAGAGATGGTTGTTTAGCAGTCATTGGCGTAGTATAGAGTACAATACAGTTTAGAGTACAAAACAGCTGCATTGGACCTTTAAGCAGTTGGATAGAATGGTACTTGTCTCCACTCTTTTTCTATGTAAAAGCCAATAATTTTGGTAATCCCTACCTTGCATCTGCATGCGTGTCTTGGCCAGCTCCATGGGGCAGCAGATGACACACTGTATGGCCCCGGCTGCAGCCCCAGCCAAGAACTGGTTCTTAGGAGTGTCATGGCCCAGGTAACGCATGGTGTTGCCCTGCACTCCAAACACTATGGCATTGATGAAGGTTAAGCCCATCATGGGGGATCCGATACCTTTGTACAGCCCATACATCTGGGTAGGGAGGGGGAAAGGCGAGGGAAGGGAGAGGGAGGGGGAAGGGGAGATGGAGGGTGAAGGAGGGAGAGATGGGGCAGGTAGAGAGGGAGAAAAGTCAAAGGTGAGACAGAAAGAGACTGTATTCAAGGCTATGGACTCTTGTGTAGCATGAAAAGGGAGTCACATAACAATAATTCTAAATCTAATTTGCATGTTGTAGAATCCATGTATAAATCAAATATATATGACATACCCCTGAAAAAAAGGTGGTTGTTTTTTTGTTATAACCCTGTTATAAGCCATCTATAAGAGAAAGCAAACCAACATACCTATTCCCCAATGACCCTGTTTACTAGTGCCTCAACTATTCCACCCCATTCCAGCCTTGTGAGTATTTCAGCTGGCCCATAGCAATGGAATCCCACTCTGTCACAAGACCAGACCGGTGAGTTCACCTGACACAGACAGGTCCAGGATCAGCCCTCAGGACACACTGACCTCATTAATAACACCACAACAAATGCCAAAACAGCTTTAGGCCAAGAGACCCAATGAGCCATAACCTCTGTGAATAACTCAAGCAGAGCAGACCTCAATGTGGTTCTGCTGATAGTAGAGTGGCCAAAGTGTCATCAAACAAAACTGTAGCCTACAGGGCTACAATATACCAACCATGACAACTTGACATGGGCTAATCACCTTCTTAAATTGGAGACAGTTTCCACTAAATGATAAATATGTATGTAGGACATACCGACTCCTGCCGTACGATGGACTGGAAACAGTGGTAGGTCCCGCGGTAAAGAGGCTTGTCCACATTCTGGACCTGGAGTCGGACCTGCAATGCAAACACAGGTCAAGGATCAAAAGGTCAACTAGAACCTGGACGGCCAATCAGCATCCCTCCTGAACCAACAAACACTTCCTGACAACGCTATCACAACATTGGAACAAAAGGGAGGGAATACGGCATATGATGCCATTACACACAAATATATGTACTGCCATGAAGTGTACAAACATGTTTTTTCTGACACAACTTGGTGAACGCACATTAAGTCAGATATCAAAGAGTTGCTGAGGGGTATGTTGATAGGGGATGGGGAAGGGTCCTATTCTTGTTGTGGTTCAACAAAACCAAGACAAAGTGAGACAGACAGGTGGATGGATTGACCTTTGCTGTACTTACTACAGTGTACTGTTGTGAAGAAGTATCTACTAACACAGTAAGACCTTTTCTGTGAAACGAAGAAAGTCCCTGTTACAGGTAACAAGAAAATCTCCCACAATGATTAAGCCTATGTAAGCTAAGGATGTGTACAAATACATACAAGTAGCATCTGTTATAGTGTGGAGTTCATCCCTTTACCCTAACCATACTGCTGCTTTCATGGTAGGTCTGAGATGAGCAGCAATTAAATTTGCATACATGGAAAGAAACAAGAAAAACAAAACTTACCTTAACCGTGTCAAAAGGGTGTCCTACTAAGACTCCGGCAGCACCTTAAGAGAAGAATACGTGAGCCATTATAGACAGGATAGCCTATCGCCAACACTATACTTAACTGAGAGCAGATTGTTTCAAGTAAAAATTGGGCTACTGCACTGTTTGTGTTACACTGATTATTCAGACAGTTTGATAAGTTGTATTCGGTTAGGGGGAATACATCTAAATTACAGAGTTTTTACATGCCTTATAGCAGTGGTAACCAACCTTTTCTATGTCAAGATCACTTTCTGAGTCAAAATGCAAACCGAGATCTACCGCTCTGATTTTTTTTTTTTTTTAAACATGACTTAAAAAACGTAAGCATAAGAAAAAAAAAACAGTACTGTAACAATGAGGTTTGTGCAGTAAACTATAGACCCAATACATTATCGCCTCATATTGGCTTTGCTTGAATTGCCCTGCCAATGCATTGTTGTTTGGGCCATTTTTTTCAATTATATTTAATTCGTAAACCGTTAACAATTTGAGGTAGGCTTTACCTACCGGTAATAGATCCGATGTTGTATTATTTGAAAGGCACAGCGACTATACATTACAATTATTTGATATTTATTTTATGTTACAGGGCTGATGGTGCCTGCATCTGATGGTCAGTCTCAGCTGAGGGAGAGAGCAGCAGACTGAGGGTCCGACTCTCAACATCCCTCCTCTCCCTTTCCTCCACTGGCACTGACCAAAAAGGGACACTGTCTTCCAGTTGATAGGAAAAGTCAAGTCGCACCACATTATTTCTGCCTCATGCACAAATTCATGTTGTTACTCCTATGAACAGAGAAAGTGAAATATTCCTATTAAAAAAGATCCAAGCTGCTGAATTTAATTGAATTAATAACAACACAAACCAATTGCTACACTGTCCTACTTATTCATTACTGCTACAGTGTTTATTGTTGCGCTAAATGGAAATAGGAAGAACACGCATTTGTTGAATACAAAGTGTTGACAGTGCTGAGTAAGAACTTAAACATGAACTCACTCATACAAACAGCAGCTCTTTGCTGTATTCGTTGACAGTCTCTCTCTAGTCGTGGTTTTAAACGTTCTGAAATCTCACAGTATCAAAGAATGCTGTAGCTTTCTTTTATGCCTGTAACGTTACTGCAGACATGGTAATCTGAGCCATCCTATTGGCCAGCGGAAGGCCTATACAGTATACTTGATTTTGGAAGGTAGTGTTTATACCTTCAGACCAGTAGCGGCTTGTCATCAAAATTCCAGAAATGTACATGTATACAAAAATGATATAAAAATGAAATAAAAATAAAAAATAAAATAGATCACTCATACGATGTGCCGGCTGGTAGTAAGAGCCTCAGCATTTAATAAAAACTCTTTAATCGGTTAACTATTTAGTATTTTATATGTTTTTCAATATGTTTCATGCGGTTTCATGGGCGAGGGACGCCGGACAAATGGATGTCTATCTGAGTACATAAATCTTCGGGCAGCATGTGACCTGAAGTTGGTCTCTAATTGGTTTCTTAAAGATTCTCCTACGGACGCAGGTCGCTGCGTCCCTGGCGAATCAGAATTGGATACATGTTATTTTATCCAATCTGATTGGTTCTCGTCACCTGTCATTCAACTTTACGCTCTTGGCCACTACTGTGAGTGCGCGGGCGACACCGACACACCGTCACTCCGAGTCCGCCAAAACCTTGCTAGGCTGATCACTTTCGTTGAGATAAATGGCAGCAGTTAAACCAAATTCTGAAAAAATCATCAAAGAAGTCCAGACAAGTGATTTTCTTATCAATCCAGGCAGATGAAACAACAGATATTGCCACACAGTCCCAAAAATAACACGCAGGAAAAAAAAATTGAGTTCATCCCTCTGCAGTCAGCTACAGCTGAGTCCATTGCTACTGCACTAAGAGAGCGTCTTGCTTCTATCCTTCCTCAGGATCAGAAAAGTAAGCTCATCTGCCAGGCATGTGATGGGGCCAGCGTGATGAGGGGCGCAAATGCAGGTGTTCAGAGGAAAATACAAGATGTGTACCCAAATGCCCACTACATCCACTGCTACGCACATCAGCTCAACCTGATAATGCAGCAGGCCACTTCTCACATATCCAAGGCGAGACATTTTTTTTCTAGCATTGGTGGATTTGCCAGCTTTTTTCCCAAGTCACCCAAGCGGACATGTTTTCTGGATAAAGTGGTTGCTCACAGACTCCCAAGATCCAGCAACGTCAGATGGAACTTTCATAGCCGTGCCATCAATACTGTTTTTGAGCACAGAGAGGATCTCATTCACTGTTTTGAGAGCATACAAGACTCAGGTGACTTTGACCCCAATACTGTCAGAGAAGCAGGAGCCCTGGCCATGCTACTGGAGGATCAGGATTAAGTTCTTTCTGGAACTTTATCACCACATCATGCCACATGTAGACTTCCTCTATGCCAAGCTCCAGAAGAAGAACATTGATTCGATCCATATCAAAGTGAGCATCCAACAGTTCCAACAGGAAATACAAAAGATCAGGTAACTGTATTCCTGTTATATGATCATTATTTGCTTTCTCTTTCATTATTAACTCTCTTTCTCTTTTGCCAATATTATAATAAATTATCTTTGTCCTTTGCAGAAACTCTCCATTCCATTGGTGAGCAAAGCAGTGGTTCTCGGCCAACAAAGAGGCGCCGGGCGCTCAGTCCAGAAGACCGTGAAAGGATTGCAGCAGAGGTGAGTTTGTTATAGAAATCAGTCAAAATACCATTTTACATTATTGTTGTGCTGCAGAGATGTCCTGCCCACCTATCATATTCTACAGGCTCAAGAAACAAATGTTTTGTTTGGTATAAATCCTTACAAAAATCATAATTTTAATATTATACAACAGCATCCTAAAAATAAATGATCAAATGAAAAATGAAGACACCAAAAACTACTGTCTTGTATGGGACAAAAACTCAAATGGCTCTATTTTTCTTTTGAAAGTCATTGCAACAGTAACAACTAGTGGCCTACTCCAGGCTACTACCTTACATTTACATATATATGTATATATATTTTTAAATATCTCTATAGGTCTGTGACACCATCCTGGGACACACTAGGGAGCGTTTCTCCTTCACAGACTACCTTGTCTGTGCCACCTTGTTGCAGGGGGACAGGTTTGACGAGTACAAGGATACCTTTCCTGAAGATGCATTGAGCATCACCATGAAAGCGTACCCGATGGTCAGTGGAAGCAAGCTGAAAACAGAGCTCAGTCTCATCTACAGCAAGGAAGAGTTCAAAGCCTGCCGTGGTGCTGTGGACCTAATCCAGCTGTTTATGGAGAATAATCTCAAAGAAGTCTATTTCCAACTGTAACTCTCCTAAAAGTTATCATTACCACACCCAGGACCACAGCTGAAGCTGAGAGGTGCTTCTCAACCTTGAAAAGAATAAAAACTTTTCTCAGAAACACTGGAAAAGAGACTTGTTACTGAGCTGACTGACTTTAATCAGAGTCATTGAGAAATTTGCTGGCCAGAAAGAAAGGAGAACAAAATTAATTTAAACAGTTAAATGTGGGAAAGGAATGTGTAAAAAGATAAAAGTGCAGACACTGTTTTCACTTTAATGCTTGAATTTATACTTTTATTTGTCTGTATAATAAAAATGTTATAAAAAAAAAAGTAGTCAACATGCTTTTTGGTACTGCATGCGCCCCCCAAAAAATAATTATCACCAGCCGCCACTGCTTCAGACACATGCACGCAGGGCAGCTGAATTGGGTGCACCTACTGCTAAGGCTTTATCATTGGGTTTTTTACAGAAATGTTTGGCGAACACAAGGCTTTATCATTGGGTTTTTTACAGAAATGTTTGGCGATCGACTAGGAATGCCTTGGCGATCGACCGGTTGGTGACCACTGCCTTATAGCAACCACCCCACAACCGTAAACAAATAGCAAACCTGGGTCCAAATAGTATTTAAAATCTTTAAAATACTTTGAACGTTTTCTCCAACCTGCTTTGCGAGCCATATGAGCGGTATTTGCAGTTGAGACGATTCTATTGGTCCATTAAGCCAGACAGGCTAAATCAGGCACCAGTAAAATATTTGAAATGATTTCAAATAGTATTTGAACCTAGGTCTAGAAAGTGCTGACTAATATCTGGCAAGGCCACTGTGGAGAGAGCGTGATTCTTCAGGAATAGTCCTGATGACTGCTCTACAAGTTAGCCTACATAACATGTGTTCAGGGGTACCTAACCCTACCGTTGTGCAGATGCCAGTTTGAGACCTCTCACTACTGACTCTGTTATTTTGGTGTAACCTTACCTAATACAAGCCCTCCCCTCACCCTGGCTCTGACTACTGAGTGAAACCTCAGCCCTGGGCCCTGACAGCAACTGTCCTGCTATAGCCCTTGATATAGGCTTACAGAGTTGGGCAGACTATCCTCCATAATGGCACCAAACGTTCCAAAACAATAACATTCTGAAATTAAATGTCTTGTGTACCAGCATGGCGCCCATGAGAAAGCCAGAACCCAAACAGAGTTTGCCGAGCTCTGGTTACTGGCCATCTCTCCAATTGTGGTCTGTCTGTACCTCTTTGGACTGGCTAGAACAGCTAGGCTAATCCTAACTAAGCAGCACCTGCTGTGTCACAGTGGGAGGACAGGCCCCTGCCAGCCAATAAGAGCCAGGCCACTTCTGTAAACCAGTCAAAGAACAGCAGTAGGCATATGTGGGTTGCAAGGGGATCACAAGTCAACACACAGTGGTAATATTATGGTGATATTTTACAATACCTTAGTTATTAATACCACAGTAGCTACAGTGGGACAACAACCAGTACCTGGGCAGTTTGCAAAGTAGAGCTATTTCTTTATTTTCTTAACATTTTTGTATCTACTTAGAATTTGCAGTGGTACAGTATTATGCAAATGTCTGTGTCTGCCTGGTACAAGGTAACTACGTAAGTTATTAATTTCCCTATCAGGGCTCTACGCTGACCTTTTTTACAAGGAGCACGTGTGCGCCTCAGTTGAAAAATGTAGGTGCACACAAAGAAATTTAGGAGCACAATTAAAAATATTTGAGTTTTTATTTTTCTAGGTGTGCTGGTGCTACTAAATAAAAGATCCAGGTCGCACAGAGAAATATTTAGGCACATATGCAAGTAAAATGGTCACACTGTATAGCCCTGCCTTGTCACCTTGGAATTATTACTTTGAAGGCCTAATGCAAAGAGTTTCCTAAAAACGGCGGGAGATATCAGTGTAACTGATTTACAAATGCTCAGAGGCTTGGCTTGTCATCATTTTTGTAGGGTACCATGTTGGCACCAACAGTACCAGTCGGAATTCCAATTAGAATGTTATGGAACATTTGGTGCCAACATGGAGGATAGTTTACACCCATGTACGGTATTGGCTCAGCTCCAAATAGGGGGCCTAATAGGCCTACACTTCCATATAATACTAAAGTTGCCCTCTGTGTTGAGTCAGGCTTTTCCTGCCATTCCACTAGAGTTGAGCATGTGGGCCCCTCCCCTATGGGTTTACACGTACTCAAGCCACTCCACAGCAGATTAGTGACAGGGGGAGGGAGAGTGTGGTTGGTCTGTGAAGGGGTGTGTGTGGATGCCTCTCCTTTTTACAGTAGAGCTATCTTAGGTTGTTTGTTCCAGTCTGCTATGTTACAGGAACATAGTCCTACATGCTTTCCATCCTTCACAGGGTATACAGAGGATGCCAGCGAGGCTTGTGGGCAGCTGGAAAACACCTGCTTTAGGATTTCTGGGCTCATGTCCAAATGAGAAGGAAGAAAGGAAGTAATCTTATCTTGAATATTGTATGATTGTTAATTGGTGCATAAATCATTGATTGATGGAGCAGTAACTGAAACCACAGATGTATGATTCATCATAAATCCTTTCACCAGGGAAGAAACACATTTTTTGCTTTCAACAACATAAATGTGGTCTTCCTGGAGAGCAGGGCCCCCCACTTACTTTATGATCTGACCACCTATAAACTAATCTAATTTAGAAGAATAGTACCAAGGTTACATTGAAGACTACTGGAATCAGATACCCAAATAAGGTCTAACTCAGCTTTTCTGACACAGGGCATTGAAGTTACTTTTTTTCTGACATCAGATAGCAGACAACATGACTTGCACCAAACTGACTTTCCAAATATATCTACATTACAACAATTGTCATGCCTATGCACAGACTGTAGGCTACAGTTAGTCTGGATACCAGTCTTTTTAGCTAACATTCCACATTTGCAAATGACAGGAGTGGAATGTAATAGCTGAACTGAGATGACAAGCAGGTTAGGTTACAGTATCTTTAGGTGCCAAATTGATATTGTTAGCTATTTCAGTTATGCTGTTCAGTGCTTGACTTGGGCAGGAGCTTACTGGATCTGGGAATCTAAAATATTATACTGCTTGAGCTCATGTTCCTCTTGTAGAATATAATTAGCTCAAAAGTACTGTGTAGCTCCTGCACCTAAATATAAACAGTACCAGCACCCAAAGTGAGTACTGGCACCTATTTCAGTGCAAGTCACGAACTGATGATGTTACAATAATACATGGAGTGATTGTTTTTAATGCATTATCTGAATAGATCCAGAAAACTACAATATGCTGTCACGTGTTTTCCATTGCTAGATAACGTAGTATTTGGAGAATGCTCCTTGTGTGCCGACTTGCGCCAAGAACAAAAGTGTGGTTGATATCACGGAATGCTAGTAAGCCGGGTAGTTAACCGGGTGATGTGAACAAGTCGATAGTTTCACAATGTCAATGTCAATATTGTTTAAGCTACAGTATGCAATAATTCATTTCTCAAATAACACGTTTGGTTTTAGGCCAAGTATCTGTGTGTGATGGTGGTACTAGGTGTGATGATGAATGGATGGATGACATACTCTAGGTACAGTACAGGGACAGCAGTGACTAACGTGTGTGGGTATGGTAGTAGCTGTAGACATCCCTTGCTGACTAACCTCAACTCCACGATTTACGATGGAGTTGAGTTTAATCGGCTTACTACCCACTAACCAGACAGAGACGGGATGTGCTAGGTAGCCTTTCAACATTGGCTCTAGTACTAGTAACTAGCTAGAAAGCGATGTGTGAATCAAATCAGATTTACCTCCAATGCAGCCAGCAAGAAAGTCCATCACCAGTCTTCAGCACAAGTTTGCGATTCAGGGGGCAGTGATCTGTTAATTAGCTATTATTAGCTGTTATTATCAAACAAATTGGTTTGACACCAACACAGCTTGACGCAACACTTAAATTACACAGATAGCCCGGGAATCCAGCTAACTACTGTAGCTAGTTAGCTAGCTACGTCGCTTGCTACCTCTAAACTAGCTGCTACTGTCTGTAGCTGGCTAAAATGTTGTCTAGTCCTAGATTCTAGGCAAATGTCATATTAACTTGCTAGCCAATATATTATTGTTGCGATATATGCTGCCTTTAGAATATAGTTAACTAGCTACACGACTTCCATGAGCTGTCCTCGCTACTAGATTATTTTACGCGTCTCTCTCTGCCGTATACTCGGTCTGTCTGACCAATGTTTTGACAGATGACATTGAAGGTGTGTACCACCTGGGGCATATTCAATACACCGATTATGTTACAAAACGTTTCTTTAACAGAAACAAGCTGAACAAAAAAAGGGCGGTACATACCTGCATTTGTCCAATAGAAATTCTAGTTTTTCTCCGTTTGCTTCTGTTTGGTTCTTAAACGATAAACGGTTTTCGTAATGAATATACCCCTACTTCGGGTTAACATCGTATCCAATCACATTACAGTCCCGAAGCCGCAATCCCCTTTTCGATTTTACCCGGAAAGCGTATTGGTTGGGCACGAAAATACTAATAATGGTAAATCTGCTCTTTTAAACAACGAATCTTTCGACTAATTTCGTTCATGTGAGTCAGTAATGTCCAGAGCACGCAGGACGCACAACCAGCGAACGATAAACTGAAAACTCAAGAGTCATAATTCTACTAGCCTTTCGTTCGCCATAGAATGTTTATTGGAGCTGTCATTTGTGACTGAGTCTTGTAAATGTGTGCTTTACACAATGTACATTTGTTGATTGCTTGGCATACAAATATGATTACTTCTTGATACATTTGAAACGAGGTCTAGTTGCAAGAATTAACCCCTACGCACATACACTAAAGTCTTCGCGCACATACACTAAAGTCTTCATTGCTGCGACTTGCTTCCTAGTTGAGATTTCTGCTCGTCACGCCGTTGTCAGTTTAGCCTACATTTCACTGATCTTAGTAGCAGAAAACATGTTTTATGTGTGTCCTTCAGTAGTGGTTCTAGCTTGTATTGCACCCTGAGCGAACCCCCCCTTCCGCTGCTCTGTCTTTTACTCACATAAAAACTGTGGATGGAAACGTGGGTATTGACCCAAAACATCACATGGTCTGTGGCGATTTTTGAATGTAAATCTTGGTGGAGCAAAAAATAAATAAAGTGGGACTCATGCCAGCATAGCCACTACACAACACACCACTAAACAATACATTAATTGCACTGTAACGGGGCCTACATTTTACCACGGCTACACCTGGCTATCAGCGGAGCCTTGTCTGGCAGAGAAACCGTATTCAGCCTAATTTACTGCCTTTAAAAAAAACATAGCTGATATGGATGACTTGCTTAAATAAAGTTGGTTTCTAATGACAATAGAGATGTACAAACTATGGCATAAGGGAACGACAATTGGATAATAGGCAATCCATAATCCAACACATTAATGAGCAAGCTAGGACAGACATAGTCAATATAACTATTTGTTTAGCACTTTTGAAATATACAGCGACAGAATTTAGGGCAGTTCTTACAGTGTTCTCCCTGTACACCTAGTCAGAACCGTATGATAAATAAAGTGGGCATATAAGCAGACAATGAAAGCTCTTAAAATATTCAATGATTACATTTCTCTAAAACAGATTATATACTACATGTGCACCACTAAGTCAGAACAGTAGGCGAAATTAAGAAGGGTAAATAGACCAAATTATTAAGATGAGGCAGATGGGCTACTAACAGCTTACTACACAACATACACTTAGTATTACTTTCTTAGCTACAGTATGCATATCTCCCTGGCATATTACATCATTTATGCAGCAGCATACAATACATTTTTGGAATCAACTTGTTTTGCTGTGCTCACTTGAACAGGAAGGTGGCGCAGCAGTCCTTTGTAGGCACATTTTGTCATCAAAGTCTATCATTCTCTGGATTTATGGTGCTTTCAAGACAACTGGGCACTCTGAAAAAAACAAGGTCGAATCATGATGACGTAGCTCTAGAAAGAGGCTGGATTAACAATTCCGAGTTGGATGACCGTTCAAAACGTATTTTCCCAGTCGTAGCTCGTTTATTCCCAACTTCCCAGTTGTCTTGAACTCAAGTTTTCGCAATTCTGCAGTTCACAAATCATGCTTAATTGACAGCGTGGCCAATGTTGAATGTTTATCATTCTAAATTTGGAAAAGAGACCCTTAATCCCAGATTTGGGACCACACAGCCACCCCACTGAATAGCAGGCTAATGATTGCTTTGAAATGCTTGCAGTTAGACACTGTCACTAATTCCTTCCAAACCACTCATTGTTGAATTTGCGTTTTCCAACTTGTTGTGTAATGTTTATGTCCAATGGCCGAAGAGCACCGATACGTTTTATCTATATTTTTTCTTCATTATTTATCTGCATATAACAAGGATTCAAAATTATTTACCAGTAGATTGTCGACTTGATTCATGATGATGACTGCTAGCTGAGATTTTGAAAGTATGATGTTGACATGATCAGTCCAATCAAAGCTACTGTATAACGTCATTTTATCTGTAGCCAATGACCTTGAGCCTTCTTGAATGGGCACTTCTAATGTAACTCTATGGCAGCACCGAAGGGGTTTGAATTTTCGAGCACTACCCTTATACTTTGCGGCGACCCCATGAGTGACAGAACACTGAGCCAATCACAGCGCAATGCTCCGTAGTTTCTGCTGGCTTGCCCCACTACCACAGAAAGCACTGAGCTGGGCAGCTAGTAACGGCCGTAGACCTGTTCACGTCCGTCTCCGGGGCTCTGGAAGGGCCAGCATCCTCCTTTTTACTCCTACTTGGTCCGGGATCAATATATTTCAAAAGATAATTATTTTGTTTTTGGAGCACTTGCTCCTTTGCTAATTAAATTTGTTTGTATTCACAACCCGACAGTTTGCGTCGTTTAGACATGGTTTAACAGTGTACTGTTGCAGCTCGGCCAGAAGATGGCTTGATTTAACAGAGAGTTCCTGTGCCCCATACACTGCATGACTCCAGGAACGTATGGGGCACAGTTCCTGATTGGTGAGTTTGATTGACAGACACACATTCCTCACCAATGGACTACAAGAGGCGGCAAAATGAGCGGCTAATTTTTTATTTTTTTTAAGCCCACATTTTGTCGCCTTTCCAAAGTGTCGCTCTAGGCGGTTGCCTAGTCTGCATATACGCACGCGCCGGCTATGTATAGAGAGTATGTAACCATTATGTCTTTGGATTACCAGAGTGGACAGGGGTGATGCTGGTGGGCGGGTGAGGTGGCTGGACCGTCTGGACACCCAGGGATGTGATAAAGGCCCGTCTCCAGATGGACGGAGACAGGGATATCAAGAGATACAAAAGATTTGTCCACTACATCACAGAGACGGCCGGGTTGAAGGTGGTCAGAGGTGTTCTTCAGGAGCCTGGGAGCGCAAAGCAAAACATAGAATCTTGGCCTCTGTGGCATTTGTGTTGCTACTTTGCATGCTGACAGTAAACATTACTTACTACTGTACATAAGACACATTAGGGTATAAACAAAGAACAAATGCCACTTCATAGGAGCAATATGATAGTAGTATCTGTGTTGATTTTGACTGTTGTCTTCTGTGTATTACTCAGGTACTTGTGACATCATCATGAATAAATAACTGCTGTTCATGGGCTATGCTGTAACTATCTATCAATCTATCTATCGATCAATCTATCAATCGATCTATAGGTAACTGCCAAAATAAAGGAAACACTTGAGTAAATGAGGGATACAAAATATATTGAAATCAGGTGCTTCCACACAGGTGTGGTTCCTGAGCAATTCCTAAGCAATCCCATCATGCTTAGGGTCATGTATAAAAATGGCTACCATGGCTATGCCCCATAGGATGACAATGCCTCAATCCACAGGTCACAATTTGTCACTGAATGGTTTGATGAGCATGAAAATTATGTAAACCACAAGCAATGGCCGTCTTTCACCAGATCTCAACCCAATTGAACACTTATTGGAGATTCTGGGGCGGTGCCATCAACAAAACACCAAATAATATCCACAAGTCACAGGAGGTTGCTGGTACCTTAATTGGGGAGGAGAGGCATGTGGTAATGGCTGGAGCGGAATTAGTTGAATGGTATCAAATACATCAAATGCATGGGTTCCATGTGTGTTGATGCCATTCCATCAGCTCCTTTCCAGACATTAATATGAGCCGTCCTCCCCTCAGTAGCCTTCACTGCCACAAGCTTATCCGACTCTGGGGAAGTAGATGAAGGGCCTCGTTGTCAAAATTAAGATCATATTAAGATTCTACATTTGTATGAGTTTACTGATTATTGCTAATATAAGCAATCTATGCACTACTTTAAGGCATTGCAAGGACTTATCTACTAAACCTGTTAAGAGTCTATTGATGCACCTATTGGTTAAATTTGGACATACAAATTTGGACAGATGGATATGTAATCTTCACTTAAACACTATTGACAGATAAAGGTTACCCAATTTGACAAATCACACAAAAAAAACCTTTGAAAATGATATGCAATTAAAATAAACAAAAATGCCTTTTCCTTATTCCTAAAATTAGAATTAGATATACCAAAACAAGTGCAAAGGATTAGAAAACATTAGAGAGAAACTTCCATAAAGACAAGAAGATTGGTCTGGTTTGGTCTTAACCATTTGGGTGTGTGGTAACATAACATTCAAAGATCAAAAGACCTAGCCGAGGCCCTCAGAAGAAAGATTATTGATGCCCATGAGTCTGGGAGGGGTTACAAATCCATTTCCAAGCAATTTGAGGTACATCCTTCCACTGTCCAACGAAAATTCCAGACCACTGGCAAACTACCTAGGACAGCTCATCCCACCAAAGTCAGCCCAGAAGGATGCTCATAGAAGTCTCTAAAAACAGGGTAACATCAAGGGATCTACTGGCCTCTCTTGCCACAATCAATGTCGAATTGCATGGGTACACTGTCAGAAAGAGACTGCACAAACTAGGTGTTGTCTGGCAAAAGTCAATTGTGTCTTGATATATTCTAAATGGACTAGTGGATGTGCTCACTCTATCAATGGCAGAATATAACAGTATACACAGCATACAAGTGTCATAAGCTGATACCAGCTGTCGTAACTGTTTATTACATCTGTTATGACAATGTTATAACAAAGGTTATGCAGCCGGAAGGTTTTCAAAGGAGTGTAACAGAGCCATGGTTTTAGAATAGAACTCTAGAGACCTCTAGTGGAAAGAAGAGACACTACATCAACAAGCTTGTCAATGTTCATCACTCCACTGGGACACTTCTGAGGTTACGCAGAACAGACGTCTTCCCATTATTTTTGACCGATCTGGTCCTCTGGGCATTTAGCAGAGCACACACACACATACTTCACTCTCTCTGGCATACAAACACGCCTTAACCTCTCTAACAAACACACACACACACACACACACACACACACACACACACACACACACACACACACACACACACACACACACACACACACACACACACACACACACACACATACACACACACACACACACACACACACACTACCCTCCCATGAGTCCCATAGTGTAGAGTGTAGAAGCTTGGTGCATGAGGCTGATATTTAGGTTGGCTAACATTATAAATCTAGTAGGACAGTCTCCGGGGCTTGACTTCCACTAATTACCGCATATTCCTGGGTCTTATTCATTAGGTGCCAAACGGAAGAAAACAGACAAACAGGGAGGGAGCTACCTATAGGTGTCCAATAAGAAATGCTTATTTTAATTTACTGTTGCAGAATGTTTTGCTACAAATTGCATTTATGAATAAGACCCTGCTGTTCTGCTGCAGACGGTACACTGCCTCTCTCTAACGGCCACATATGGAACTGAGCCATACACCAATCCACCTCCCTGTTGCTCAATATTCACACACAATGCCTCAAATCCTGCAGCCTGCAGCCAACTATCTCTGCTATCCTCACTGCTTTCAGCCTAACATATTTCTGGGAGATGATAGATCTATTGTTTAGTGGACTAATCTAATAAAATCACATTATTCACAATTGAGATGAAGTGAAATAACTCTCCGAATCAAGGTTCTCGGCTTGTTTGAATCCCACAAATGTGCTGAATAAAAATGAGTGTGATCACACATACACGTATCCTTGCACACACACAGTCACACATGCGTGCATGCACATGCACACACAAAAACATGTACACTGACAAACACAACTCACACATCAATGAGCGCTTTGACAGTCATAGAATAATCTAAGCAATGTGGCCTACATCATTACTTCAGGTAAAAGCATGAATCACCTCTATCCTGTCCTGAGTTCCAACAACCAACTAGAAGGCAATTGTAGCGGCAGGTAACCAAGTGGTTAGAGCGTTGGGCCTGTAACCGGAAGGTTGCCGTAATGAATCCCCGAGCTGACAAGGTAAAAATACGTTGTTCTGCCCCTGAACAAGGCAGTTAACCCACTGTTCCGAGGCTGTCATTGTAAATAATAATTTGTTCTTAACTGACTTGCCTAGTTAAATAAATAAGGTGTTGAGGTGTAAAGACATAGTTGCTGAAATTATAGGAATGACATCATTGCTTAAATTCAAAGTGTGGGACCCCTCTATTTTGTCCTGAACTCTCAGTAATATGAAAAAAAGAGGGATGGAGGATAATGGAGGAATAAACAAACAAAATGAGGGAGGTCATCTGAGCTATACATTACACCAGGGGGACATAGCTAAATCTGGATGGTTTTTTTCCAACAACCAACTAGACACCAATTACCATAAAGATCTGTGCACATTGGGGATTAAGTGCTTCTCCTGGAAACTGGGCTTCCGTACAAAGACATAGTTGCTGAAATTCTAGGAATGACCGACTGTGTACTGTGAATCAAGAAAAACCCTCAATGTTTCCTTTGTTCTCTGCTCATAATTAAACCCTGCATGTCTTTACCCCTTATGCAACAAAAGCAGCGTGCAATTATGCAGGCTTCTACAGATCTCACTGAGCTATGTTACAAACTGTCTAAGTATGCACCACACTACTTTTAAAGGAGGATAGGGGGTGGGGAGTGTCTTTTATTATCTTAGAACCTATTGAAAATCTGTTAATGTTCAAGTTTCCACTTGCTAAGGCCAAAGGCAGGAAGCCACATCAGGGGAGAAGAGTGACCTTATCAGAGGCCATTGTTGTGCTTTGTGCAGGTATACCGGTACCTCAATTACCGTTATTTCACTTGGTGATTGTCGACTGGATTGATTGAAGAGGCTTGAAGATTTAAGACTGACGATTACATGTCTGGACGTGGACAGTCAATAGTCATCTAGTCATCTACACAAACGCAACATGTAAAGTGTTGGTCCCATGTTTCATGAGCTGAAATAAAAAATCCCACATTTTCCATACGTACAAAAAGCTTATTTCTCAAAAATGTTGTGCACAAATTTCTTTACATCCCTGTTAGTGAGCATTTCTCCTTTGCCAAGATAATCCATCCACCTGACAGGTGTGGCATATCAAGAAGCTGATTAAACAGTATGATCATTACACAGGTGCACCTTGTGCTGGGGACAATAAAAGGCCACTCTAAAATGTGCAGTTATGTCAAACAAACAACAAAATGCCACAGATGTCTCAAGTTTTGAGGGGGGAGTACAATTGGAACACTGACTGCAGGAATGTCCACCAGAGCTTTTGCCAGTGAATTTAATGTTAATTTCTCTACCATAAGCCACCTCCAACGTCATTTTAGAGAATTTGGCAGTACGTCCAACCGGCCTCACAACTGCAGATCACGTGTAACCACGCCATCCCAGGACCTGCACATCTGGCTTCTTCACCTGCGGAATCGTCTGAAACCAGCCACCTGGACAGCTGATGAAACTGTAGGTTCCTGCACAAACTGTCAGAAACCGTCTCAGGGAAGCTCATCTGTGTGCTTGTCGCCTCACCAGGGTCTTGACCTGACTGCAGGTCAGCGTCGTAACCGACTTCAATGGGCACACGCGCACTTTTGCTGGAGAAGTGCGTTCTTCATGGATGAATCCCGATTTCAACTGTACCGGGCAGATGGCAGACAGCGTGTATAGTGTTGTGTGGGCGAGCGGTTTGCTGATGTCAACGTTGTGAACATAGTGCCCCATGGTGGTGGTGGGGTTACAGTATGGGCAGGCATAAGCTACAAACAACGAACACAAATGCATTTTATAGCTGGCATTTTGAATGCACAGAGATACCGTGACGAGATCCTGGGGCCCATTGTCGTGCCATTCATCCGCCTCCATCGCCTCATGTTTCAGCATGATAATGCACAGCCCCTAAGTATCTGTACACAATTCCTGGAAGCGAAAAACATTTCCCAGTTCTTCAATGACCTACATACTCACCAGACATGTCACCTATTGAGCATGTTTGGGATGCTCTGGATGGACGTATACGACAGCGTGTTCCAGTTCCCGCCAATATCCAGCAACTTCGCACAGCCATTGAAGAGGAGTGGGACAACATTCCACAGGCCACAATCAACAGCCAAATGAACTCTATGTGAAGCATCACACCAGATTCCAGTCATGTGAAATCCATAGATTAGGGCCCAATGAATTTATTTAAATTTACTGATTTGCATGTTGCGATTAGATTTTTGTTCCAGTCACAGCCTGTTGTGTGGAGGCACATGTTGGGATTGAGTAGGCTGGGTTTGAAGTGGGAGAAGTAATCTGTGGCAACACCTTCCTTAGTGTACATTGGCTACTCTGTGTATGTACAGTACCAGTCATTCAAGGGTTTTTCTTTATTTTTACTATTTTCTACATTGTAGAATAATGGTGAAGAAATTTGAGCCAATCAGTTTTGTTGTGACAAGGTAGGGGTGGTATACAGAAGATAACCCTATTTGGTAAGAGACAAAGTCTATATTATGGCAAGAACAGCTCAAATAATCAAAGAGAAATGACAGTCTATCATTAGTTTAAGATATGAAGGTCAGTCATTCCGGAAAATGTCAAGTACTTTGAAAGTTTCTTCATGTGCAGTCACAAAAACCATCTAGTGCTATGATGAAACTGACTCTCATGAGGACCGCCACAAGAAAGGAAGACCCAGAGAGGAGGAGGTGTGATGGTATTGGAGTGCTTTGCTGGTGGCACTGTCAGTGATTTATTTAGAATTCAAGGCACACTTAACCAGCATGGCTACCACAGCATTCTGCAGCAATACGCCATCCCATCTGGTTTGCGCTTAGTGGGACTATCATTTGTTTTTCAACAGGACAATGACCCAACACACCTCCAGCATGTGTAAGGGCTATTTCACCAAGAAGGAGAGTGATGAAGTGCTGCATCAGATGACCTAGCCTCCACAATCACCCAACCTCAACCCAATTGAGATGGTTTGGGATTAATTGGACTGCAGAGTGAAGGAAAAGCAGCCAACAAGAGCTCAGCATATGTGGGAACTCCTTCAAGACAGTTGTAAAATGTCACGACTGTGCCTTATACCTCGACGGTGCCCCTCCCGCCCCGGCGCTCCGGCTCGCCGATGTACTAACCACCGGCATGAGGAAGATGGTAGCCACACCCAAGCTCCCACACCTGTTCCCAATTCCCCTGATTCCACACACCCACACACCTGTTCCCATTTCACATGATTGCACTCCCTATTTATGTTCCCTGCTTCAGTGTGTGGATTATTGTCTTTGTTATGTGTCGGTGTGCTTAATTAAACTTCGCTATTAATTCATAATTTTTGTTTCAACCTCCTCCGTTTTTGTGATTACTACCCTCGCACCCTCACAGAAAAGCATTCCAGGTGAAGCTGGTTGAGAGAATGCCAAGAGTGTGCAAAGCTGTCATCAAGGCAAAGGGTGGCTACTTTGAAGAATCTAAAATATATTTTGATTCGTGTAACACTTCTTTGGTTACTACATGATTCCATATGTGTTATTTCATAGTGTTGATGTCTTCACTATTATTCTACAATGTAGAAAATAGTAAAAATAAAGAAAAACCCTTGAATGAGTAGGTGTATCCAAACGTTTGACTGGTATTGTATGTATTAGTGGATCTGCCTGGATTGACTAACTGCATGGCCATGGGCTTCTGAGTGCCACAAGACTGTGTTAGGGACAGTTCGAAAGTATAGGCTCTGCTCCTTCAGGGTAGCTAATCACTCAAGCAAAGCATCAATATAAAATAGCCTAAAGGCAGTGAGTGCGGTAAACTATATCAATCCCCCCCGCAGGAACACAAAACCTAACAGGTGGAGTCTGGGGTGGTGCTGGGAGCAAGAAGCCAGCGCATAGTAGCAGTAGCAGCAAGCGGTAGCAGTATGAGTGAGCAGACCCTGTCATCTTAAATAGACCGCCAGTAAGGTAGGCGTGATTGTCACTAGCCTCTAATTGGTGTCATCTCAACTGATGCGTCAGCCTCAGGCAGGGAACTCGGGTTTCCCTTCTGAACTGGCTCCACTTAATTTCAGAAAGAAAACGCCACGTAGAAATATGTTTAACCATTTATTAAGCAATGCATAATGCAAGTCTTGGCATACAGGCTCTGCTCCTTCAGGGTAGCTCACTGCCCAAGCGAAGCATAAATATAAAATAGCCTATAGGCAGTGAGTGTGTCAAGCTATTCCAATCCCCTAAAACAGCAGAACCCTACACCAGCCGACTATGTGTAGCTATGCCAGAGCCGCCGTTCAGATATAATCAATAGACCAGCTAAAGTAAACCTGCCATCGCAAGAATGAATACTATGTGGGAATGTTAACCGTATGACTCATATCCCTCGTGACGTATCGCCGGGTACCCTCGCTTGAGGCAAGACGTGCTTAATGCTGGCACGTAGCAGTGTGAACACAGAGATGCACCGTCGGTTTCTCTCACTGAATATCTGTGGGCCTACATTAAATATCTACCATCTAACATACAACCTAAGCAATATGCACCCAGCCAACCACCTGTGCTAATATGCACTGAACTTTATTACGATAACCAACAAATAATACAATACGATAATCTAATAGAATTCGTAGGAAGCAGAAGACCAATGCCCCATGATCTGCAGTGGATGCAGGGACAGATAGAGAAGTTGTTGAAGCAGTGCCAATGTGAAATTAATGGGCTGCATATAGCTCAAGAGATAACCCACAACATTGGCAGAGGAGACGGAGCCGTGATGAAAACCCAGTATCTCGTCATTGGATTACCAGCATCAGTGATGAATAATGGATTGCCCGGCATGGCCAGTGGTTGCCATTGCAGGTAGCGTAACCTGAAAGACAGGACAGAAAGCAGTGTTAGTTTGAGCATTCCCTGTGAGTGTCCATAAATACATCTGAAAATCGTGAGATCATGCAATGATGAAGTTATTCCCCAACCGTAAAAACCTGTAGAAAGCAATAAAATGACTGCCTCTAATAAAAATCAGGACAAATTGAAATGCGTCCAGAGGGAGCTGAAGTTGCGGATTGCTGAGGGGAAGAGAGTGTATAAGGAGAAGATGGAGGACAAGCTGAGGCAGAGCCAGGTGAGAGAGGTGTGGAAGTGTATGAGAAATATCACTGGCTTCAAAAAGTCAAACAGTGGGCAGACGGAGGGGACCCAGGACAGAGCCAATGAGCTGAACCAATTTTTTAACAGGTTTGATACTGGCCCTGTCCACCTCCCCTCCAGCTCCCCAGACCACACACCCTCACGGCAGTCCCACCCCCACTTTGCTCACAGCACCTCTGCTGAGACAATCAGTGACCCCACCTCCGCCCCTGCTCCCCCTGGACTGATCCTCAACACCCCCCTTCCCCCCACCTCCCCACCTGGGCTGGCTTTCACCACCAACCAAGTGAAGAGAGAGCTGGAGAGACTACACCAGTGGAAAGCGGCGGGCCCTGATGGCATCAGCCCAAGGGTGCTGAGGGTCTGTGCTGACCAACTGTGTGGAATACTCCAGCGTCTTTTCAACCTTAGCCTGAGCCTAGAAAGGGTCCCTGTGCTGTGGAAAACATCCTGCCTCGTCCCAGTGCCCAAGAAGGCACACCCCACTGTCCTGAATGACTTCAGACCTGTAGCGCTAACATCCCACATCATGAAGACCCTGGAAAGGTTAGTCCTCGCTCACATCAGACCCCTGGTGTGTTCATCAATGGACCCCCTGCAGTTTGCATACCAGCGCAACATCGGGGTGGATGATGCAATCATCTACCTTCTGCAGAGGGCCTACTCTCACCTGGACAACGCAGGTTGCACTGTGAGGGTTATGTTTTTTTACTTCTCCAGTGCCTTCAATACCATTCAGCCCCTGCTACTGGGTGAGAAGATGAGGAGGATGAAAGTGGAAGCACCCTTAGTCTCCTGGCTCACGGACTACCTGACCGGTAGGCCACAATTTGTGCGACTACAGAGCTGTGTGTCAGAACGGGCAGTTAGCAACACAGGGGCCCCCCAGGGAACGGTCCTGTCCCCCTTCCTGTTCACCCTCTACACCTCAGACTTCAGATATAACTCTGAAACATGCCACCTACAGACGTTCTCGGATGACTCTGCTATTGTAGGGTGCATCAGGGGTGGGCAGGAGGAGGAGTACAGGAGCACATTCAGTGACTTTGTGTTGTGGTGTGAGCAGAACCACCTTCAGCTCAACATCAGCAAAACAAAGGAGATGGTGGTGGACTTCAGGAGAACCAAGGCACAACTGACTGCAGTCCCTATACAGGGGATGGATGTGGAAATGGTTGGGTCATACAAGTTCCTGGGAGTCCATATGGACAACAGGCTGGAATGGACCGGTAACACCGGGGCCCTGTACAAAAAGGGCCAGAGCCAACTCTACTTTCTGAGGAGGCTCAGGTCCTTCAACGTGTGCAGTAAACTACTGCATACCTTCTACCAGTCTGTGGTGGCCAGTGCCATCTTTTTTGCAGTGGTGTGCTGGGGAGCAAACATTAAAGCCGGTGATGCTTCTCGGGTAAATAAGCTGATCAGGAAGGCTAGCTCTGTCCTGGGGATGAGCCTTGACACTCTAGAGGAGGTGGCGGAGAGACGGATCCTGGCCAAACTGCTGGCCATCATGGACAACGTCACCCACCCTCTGCACGCTATGGTTATGACGCAGAGGAGCACTTTCAGTCACAGACTGATCCCACCACGGTGTGCCAGAGAGCGCTACAGGAGGTCCTTCCTGCCGGCGGCTATTAGACTATATAATGCCTCACCGGGGTGCCGTGCCGTCGGCAACATAGATCTGGAACTGTTGGGGTGCTAGGACCTAGTTTAACAATTATGCATCCATCTGTGAGTAACTCTGGTCCGTCAGCACTCATCCACTCAGGACCTATTTATTCATACAGGTCTGTATATACATACTCATGTACAGTTGTTATATTATATCACATGCAATATTGTAAGTAATTATTGGACTTAACTTACATAGGCATTCACTCAGGAATGCATATTAGTATCCTGCCAGTTGCACCTTTTCTCATGTGCAATACGTGCAGTTGTCTGTAATTAAACCCTGCGCACTAAGGACTGTATTTTAAGGGAATTACTATTATTACCCCAAATGATATCATACACACATTTAGCTATTAAAGTATCTCTTCCTGTCATTTACCTGTACAGTTTGTGTAAACATGCAAGTATTCACTTATCTGTAAATATAACTGTATACCTAACTGTACAGCTAATTTAACCATGCAAAATTTTCACTTACCTGTTCATTTACCCAGTCTGTCTATTATTACCCTCGCTCATATCATACACATTTTTAGCTACTGAAGTATTTCTCTGCCATCGACCTGTATAGTATAGTTAACCATCCAACATCCACCAATGTATAGTGTACATATTCAGCCAACCACTCATACTATGCAATGTCTTTTTATAGCTTTTTTTGCACTCCAGATATCTTGTATTTCTATACTTTTTCATACTGCCGCTCTATGTATCATGTACCGTGTATCTGTCTTTTGTGTACTTTCGTTGTGGCATTTTGCACCTGCCCTGTGTTTTGTTGTAGCTGCTTGACAATGAAATTTCCCCCCCGGGGGATCAATAAAGTACCTATCTATCTATCTATCTATCTATCTATCTATCTATCTATCTACGAGCTGAACACCTTTTCCTCTATGGGATCTGTGTCCCTTATACGGGAAGGTTGAGCTAACGTGCGCTAATGTTATTAGCATGACTATTCTAAGTAACAGCAAACTTTCCAGGACATAGACGTCTGATATGGGCAGAAAGCTTAAATTCTTGTTAATCTAACTGCACTGTCCAATGTACAGTAGCTATTACAGTAAAAAAATCATGGTTTAATACATTCACCTCTGAAGTTAAATAAACTTCCAACGTGTTTCCTTTCAAATGGTATCAATAATATGCATATCCTTGCTTCAGGTCCTGAGCTACAGGCAGTTAGATTTGGGTATGTAAAAATTGAAAAAAAAAAGGTTCCGATCCTTAATAAGTTAACGTGAATACCGTTTTTGTATAGAGTGAGGGTGATAGGTAACCTTTGGCCTTGCAATACTGCAAGAACTCAGGTAGGTTTCACAATCTCAGAATAAATCAATTGTGAAGTCCTGTGTAGCTCAGATGGTAGAGCATGGCGCTTGAAATGCCAGGGTTGTGGGTTTGATTCCTACGTGGGACCAGTACAGAAAAAGTATGAACATGTCTCTGGATAAGAGCATCTGCTAAATGACTAAAATGTAATCAATTGAGATGCAGTAGGAGCGCTGATGCAGAATTGGGGGCCAATAGTGCAGAGCTAGGAAGGAACCAGAGCTGTGATGTATTTGTCATTGGTTGCCAGCATCAATGTTGAACAGCTGCCCATGCTCAGCATGCAGCATAACATGAAAGAGAGGTTAAAGCAGTGTTAGTTCTGGTGATGACAACCATGTTTCACATGCGAGAGTCCATATTGCAAACAGAACTTGAGAGGTCATGCAAAATTAAAGGGAAGGAACATTTTGTGTGTTCAGACTGTAGAACCCCTAAAGCCATCATACGGACTGCCTCTGGAAAAGCGTCATGTAAACACCACTGCCTTAATGTGAACTCAAACTTGTGCCACTGACAGAGGAGAGATACGGTGTAGAAAAGGCATACGTGGTTATATAACAGAAGACCATACAGTAGACTGCTGCAGAGTGCACAGCTCAGCCGTGACATACCATCACATAGCATAAAACAGTATCACTAACAAATCCAAAACTGAACGTTATCTACGTACCCACCTTATCTAAATAGCCTAATGTCCTACTGGAATTGCTCAGCAGTAGCAGATGCATCAGCAGCATGCAAAGTGTGCACAGTGAGAGTGAGCTGATAATCAAAACCTACAAATAATCGAACTCAGTTGAAGGCCGATATAACCGGTAAGCCAAGAGAGAAAAATAAGTGACCTGATAAAGAGAGAAAAAGACCCATAGGTGACTAGAATAAGCCTGCATATAAGAGAGTTTGAAAAAGCTTTAACAGACCTTCCCATAAGGGGTAAGGAACGCTTGTTTAGCGACCGCACCACATGCTAGGTCAGAGCCGGGCGGCCCTATATGCTTACTACGCAAGTCGTGTAGGGCCCTGCAAATTACGCAAGGGCCCCGCCTCCCCCTCGTGTCAAAGCGTGTGTCAGTGTTTACAACTTCGAAGAGAGGATGAAGCGGAACTATCATTCTGGTCACGAAAAGAGAAAAAAAACACCATGAGAGTGAATTGCAGGAACAGCAATCAGGTAAACTTCTGTTCTCTCCTCTCCAAGTTTGATGTCAGCAAATAACAGTAACGTTAAGTTGATGTGCTAGCTTGCAGTGCATCTCTCTCTAGTCTGTCTTGCTAACCTAGCTGGGCAGTGCATCTCTTGGTCTGTCTGTGTCTTGCTTGCTTGCCAGCCACTTCCAGGGCTGTGTTCTGTGACTTTGTGCCTGACAAAAGTGAGAGTGAAATACAACTATTTATTACGTTTGATAAACGCCAACGGGCAACGGGTTTATAAACTGCAACTCTGAAAAGATAAACACGTTGCGCATGAACATGCACAAAATGAAACTCACGCTTTCCATCAGCAACCTCTGTGGGGACCAGTCCAGACAATATATGGGCGTGATGGCACTCCTCATAGGTGCACATAATTTTAAAACAAGACAATGATTATCTAGTCTCTCAGTCAAGGTTTAGTTACAACTCGGGACTAATACAAGATGGAAAGCAATGGATTGACAATGACTATTGATTTATATATTTAATTTAAAATGTTGATTAGCTGGGCATACTGGGCAAAATGGATGCACATCTCTCAGTAAATAAAAACCATCAAGTATTCAGCCAAGCCATAGTATAAATAGTATTTTATATTTGAAAATGTATAAAAGGAAATCTGGGGGAGCCACTTTGAATGGGCCTGATTCAGCTGATAAAATTAATAATAGTATTGTTATCTATAATTTACAGGTGCTATGCTTAGGTTTGTCAGTAGAGGAGATGCTGGATCATCAGCCAGTACAAGCACAGACTCAGTTGCTCCACATCCAGCCTCAGCCAGTACTAACACAGACCCAGTACAGCTGGCTTCAGCACATACTAACACAGACCCAGGTGAAGTACAGGCAGCCTCAGCCAGTAGTAGCACAACCAGAGGTGTACAGCCAGCATCAGATACAAGCAGCTCAGACCCTAATAGAACAGTTGCTGCTCCACCAAATGCCCCAGCAGATTAGGTCCCAGTCTTAACAGACTTTATGAGGACTAAGTTAGTGCACAGAGGTCCATTCAAACCAGGACTGTATTTTTCTTACCCTAAAGACAAGTCTAGAAGAGGTTTCCATTCAGGCTTATTACAGAAACAGCTGTCAAATGGGGAAAAGATTACCAGAAGCTGGCTTTCATACTCAGTCAAAAACAACGCTGTGTATTGTTTTTGCTGTAAGCTCTTTTCTACAAAAGACTACAAAATAATAAAGGAAGGTGTGAATGACTGGTCAAATATAAACGGCATTCTGAAACACCATGAGGGTAGTCCTGAACACACAAACAATATGATTAAGTGGAGAGAACTTGGCCTGCGCCTAAGTCGGGGACAGACTCTTGACCAGATACAAATTACAATTTTGGAGGCTGAAAGAAAGAAATGGCGGCATGTCCTTACACGTTTAATAAGTATCATCCAGTCTCTGGCTGAACGAAACCTAGCATTCAGGGGTTCATCAGACAAACTCTTCCAATCAGATAATGGAAACTTCCTAAAAGAGGTTGAATTACCCTCAAAATTTGACCCCATTACGGAAAATCATCTCAGCATAATTAAAGATGGAGAGACAAGTACTCATTACCTTGGGAAGCGCACACAGAATGAGCTGAAACGGATTGTGAGTGACAAGATTCTGGAAGCAATAGTGACTCAAGTAAGAGATTCAAAGTACTTCTCCATTATCTTGGACTGTACACCTGACATTAGTCTCCAGGAGCAAATGTCCATTATTCTGAGAAGCGTGGCTTTAACGGGAAAGCCAGAGATCAAGGAGCACTTCCTCGGCTTTGTGAATGTTGAGGTTACAACAGGTTACAATAGATAAGCTGAATGAGCTGAAGATTCCATTTGAAGATTGTGGAGCACATCATCTAAACCTTGTCATTGCAGATGCTGCCAAATCTTCAAAAGATGCAGTTGGGTTTTTTGGGCATGTGCAAAAGCTCTTCACCTACTTTTCAGCTGGCACACAAAGATGGAGTGTTTTGAAGAAACACGTGCACATAACCGTGAAGTCATGGAGTGACACAAGATGGGAGAGTAGGCTCCAAAGTCGTCATGCAATCAGGTATCAGGCTTCTGAGGTTCGGGAGGCATTACTGGAAGCCAGACAGACGATCAACGATCCTGTGGCCAAAGTGAAGGCACAAGCACTTACAGAGGAAGTTGGGTCCTACCACTTCTTGATTTGCTGTGACGTATGGTGTGAGATACTGACAATGACAAACAAGGTGAACAAGCTCCTCCAATCTGCCTCACAGCAGTTGGATATCGCAGTGAATTTAATCTCAAATGCAAAGGCCTCCCTCACTACATCCTGGGAAACTGGATTCTCTGAGGCCCAGACAACAGCCAAAAGCATTTGTGAAGAAATGAATGTGGAGGCTGTTCTGAAAGAGAAGAGACTGAGAAACAGCAAGAGGCATTCCAGCTATGAGGCTCCTGATGAACCAGTGACTGATGCACTGAAAAACCTTGAAGTCAACTACTTCAACATTGTGGTCGACAATGTCACTCTGCTGTGACATCCATGGATGAGCGATTTGAAACACTCAACCAGGTTAAAACCAAATATGGAGTGCTGCTGAACTTCAGCACTGCCTCTCAGATGTCCAGTGAATCTTTAAAGGCACACTGCATGGAATTTGAAAAAACTCAGAGATGACTGTGACATCAGTGGAATGGATCTGGCACACGAGATTCAGAATTTACCTGATCTGCCATCAGATAAGATGACTGCCTTTGAGATGCTTTCCTTTCTCTGTGAGAAAAACCTGGAGGAACTCTATCCTAACCTTTGGATAGCCCTAAGAATTGCAGTCACCTTACCAGTAACAGTAGCATTGGCAGAGAGGAGCTTTTCAAAATTAAAGTTAATCAAAAGCTACCTAAGGTCTTCCATGTCACAGGAATGTTTGAGTGGTCTGGCCACAGCATAAATCATGAAGTGGGGAAACGCATGTCCTATGATGACATCATTGATGATTTTGCATATGGGGCATGCGGCTCCGCAGATCCTGGCCCATATATGTCGCGGGCCCTGGTGTGACCGCACCGGCTGCACTGGCTGAAGCTACGCCACTGCTGGGGCCTATGCTGATGCTGAAAATGCCCAGGCTGTAGAGGAACCAAAGTTAATCACACAGCTGTATAGGTTTTATTTGACTATTTTGAGATTTATAGTTGCACCCATAGCCTATAGGCTTATGCTTACATTGTATAGCCAAAGCTAATCACACAGCTGTATAGGTTTTATTTGACTATTTTAAGACATATAGTCTTATGTTTACATTGTATAGACAAAGCTAATTGTATGATATTGTGAGGACTGGACTAATTACCAGGCAGCAGAGCCAAAGCTCAGTGTTCTATTTTATTATTATTTATTTTCTACTATTTCTTATTTATGTTAATGTTAATATTCACATATCTTAAGATTCTATAGACAATATTATATTCAATAAATATTGTTTGTTTATACCTCATTCTGTTCTGTATAGGTCTACTTATTATTAGACCGACAGATGGAGCAAACTGTTTTAAAGGAGGGAGGATTGTAGTGGGAGCACTGGGATGTCAGGTGTGACTGTGTGGCAATGGCAAATGGTTTACACTGGCTCACGGGTCAGGTAGGAGGGCCCCTTAGCAGAATTTAGCTTAGGGCCCCAGACAGCGTCAGCTTCCCCACTAAGGTCTAGGGTAATCATTTAGAATCTGAGGAAGAAAGGTTAGGGTTAGGTAGAAGTATCAATTTAAAATGAGGCTGTTGTTCTTTGAATATATGCTAGTGATGAAAAAACGCCATTCGAATAGCACAAGATATCACGCTGCTCGACTGCTGAACAGTTCATGTTGCACCCACACATTTTGGCCACCACAAGTTGGTAGATATGAGTCATGCTCAGTGAGCTGCATCAGGGTATAAGATGCCTGCATACGCCCTATGTACAAGCATTCATTAAACTTGCTTACGACTATCCTAAAATGATGAGTCCCATAGGGCGGCGCACAATTGGCCCAGCGTCGTCCAGGTTTGGCCGTCATTGTAAATAAGAATTTGTTCTTAACTGACTTGCCTAGTTAAATAAAGGTTAAATAAAAAGCAGTCACAACAACCTAAGTCACCATAACCTCACTGTATGCTCTTGCAATGCCATAACAACTACTAAACCATGCCATAACGACTATGTGCAGATGATACAGAGCATAACAGCCAATACATGAATAAGCACAACATTCACCTAGGTGATGTATACGGAGCCTAATCAGCATGTACTCCCACAATGCAATATTGACAGCCATGCCATTAAGCATACTGTGTGTAGAAAATGAAGCAAATAATATCAGTACCTGAATGTGTGAGCATTCACCACATTATTAAGAGTTGCATCCTAAACACATGACATAACTAGTGTCTAGTGTGAAAATATGATAGAAAAGGCAAGTCACTAGAAAAATACTACTAGAAAGCAAGGGAGGACCACCTATGTAAAATGCATGCCACATGATTAGACATGCTAATAAACAGAGCCTAAACCTACAGCTGCAATTCAGAATGAAGTAAATATAACTACGTTGACTGAAATGGTACCGTAAAATTTATGCTAATAGTGTGACTCATGCAACAGTATGCACTATTGAACACAGATACTTATAAGTGTACCTACAGTGGGGAGAACAAGTATTTGATACACTGCGGATTTTGCAGGTTTTCCTACTTACAAAGCATGTAGAGGTCTGTAATTGTTATCATAGGTACACTTCAACTGTGAGAGACGGAATCTAAAACAAAAAAACAGAAAATCACATTGTATGATTTTTAAATAATTAATTTGCATTTTATTGCATGAAATAAGTATTTGATCACCTACCAACCAGTAAGAATTCCGGCTCTCACAGACCTGTTAGTTTTTCTTTCAGAAGCCCTCCTGTTCTCCACTCATTACCTGTATTAACTGCATCTGTTTGAACTCGTTACCTGTATAAAAGACACCTGTCCACACACTCAATCAAACAGACTCCAACCTCTCCACAATGGCCAAGACCAGAGAGCTGTGTAAGGACATCAGGGATAAAATTGTAGACCTGCACAAGGCTGGGATGGGCTACAGGACAACAGGCAAGCAGCTTGGTGAGAAGGCAACAACTGTTGGCGCAATTATTAGAAAATGGAAGAAGTTCAAGATGACAGTCAATCTCCCTTGGTCTGGGGCACCATGCAAGATCTCACCTCGTGGGGCATCAATGATCATGAGGAAGGTGAGGGATCAGCCCAGAAATACATGGCAGGACCTGGTCAATGACCTGAAGAGAGCTGGGACCACAGTCTCAAAGAAAACCATTAGTAACACACTACGCCGTCATGGATTAAAATCCTGCAGCGCACGCAAGGTCCCCCTGCTCAAGCCAGCGCATGTCCAGGCCCGTCTGAAGTTTCCCAATGACCATATGGATGATCCAGAGGAGGAATGGAAGAAGGTCATGTGGTCTGATGAGACAAAAATAGAGCTTTTTGGTCTAAATTCCACTCGCCGTGTTTGGAGGAAGAAGAAGGATGAGTACAACCCCAAGAACACCATCCCAACCGTGAAGCATGGAGGTGGAAACATCATTCTTTGGGGATGCTTTTCTGCAAAGGGGACAGGACGACTGCACCGTATTGAGGGGAGGATGGATGGGGCCATGTATCGCGAGATCTTGGCCAACAACCTCTTTCCCTCAGTAAGAGCATTGAAGATGGGTTGTGGCTGGGTCTTCCAGCATGACAACAACCCGAAACACACAGCCAGGGCAACTAAGGAGTGGCTCCGTAAGAAGCATCTCAAGGTCCTGGAGTGGCCTAGCCAGTCTCCAGACATGAATCCAATAGAAAATCTTTGGAGGGAGCTGAAAGTCCGTATTGCCCAGCGACAGCCCCGAAACCTGAAGGATCTGGAGAAGGTCTGTATGGAGGAGTGGGCCAAAATCCCTGCTGCAGTGTGTGCAAACCTGGTCAAGAACTACAGGAAACGTATGATCTCTGTAATTGCAAACAAAGGTTTCTGTACCAAATATTAAGTTCTGCTTTTCTGATGTATCAAATACTTATGTCATGCAATAAAATGCAAATTAATTACTTAAAAATCATACAATGTGATTTTCTGGATTTTTGTTTTAGATTCCGTCACTCACAGTTGAAGAGTACCTATGATAAAAATAACAGACTTCTACATGCTTTGTAAGTGGGAAAACCTGCAAAATCGGCAGTGTATCAAAGACTTGTTCTCCCCACTGTATAATCATAGTGAGTCACAAAGTCATAATGATTTGTTCAACATTTGAGGTGTGACTGCCACTTTTTAACTAATGTGACTGGGATGACCCAAACTACTATCGATATTGATGCTGCAGTAAACGATAAACGTCTGCATAGAGACTGAAGCGAGCATAGCTTGTATGCTAGTCCAGCATAGGCTACTTGCAAGTCTTCAGATGTAGCTCAGGCAATGTTAATCATCACGCAAGCATGGTTCACAGAACCAGTGGTTAAAGTACCTGAGTAAAAATACTTCATAAGTTGTTTATGGGGTATCTGTACTTTACTGTAGTATTTTTGTTTTTGACAACTTTTACTTTTACTTCACTACTTTCCTAAAGAAAATAATATACTTTTTGCTCCATACATTTTCCCTGACACCCAAAAGTACTTGTTACATTTTGAATGCTTAGCAGGACAGGAAAATGGTCCAATTCACACAATCATCAAGAGAACGTCCCTGATCATTCCTCCTGTCTCTGATCTGGCGGACTCACTAAATACACATTCTTCATTTGTAAATTATGTCTGAGTGTTGGAGTGTGCTCCTGGCTATCCGTAAATAAATAAAAAATACAAATTGTGCCTTCTGGTTTGCTTAATATAGGGAATTTGAAATTATTTATACTTTTACTTTTACTTTTGATACTTAAGTATATGTTAGCAATGCATGTACTTTTGATACTTAAGTATATTTAAAACCAAATACTTTTAGACTTTTACTCAAGTAGTATTTTACTGGGTGACTTTCACTTTTACTTATCATCAACCACCTTCTTTACATGTACACACAAACTCATGAAAGATTAGCTCAGTGAATGTCATTTAGATAGTAAGATAGATACGTCATTATGAATGCACCTTTAGTTCCCTCCTCTCAGATCATTTCAGGCCAATAGAACAGAGCGATAAGAAAATGCCACTGATATATTTTACTGGCTCGTACTCTGCTTTCCAATTCATCCCAAGGGTTTCAATGGGGTTGAGGTCAGGGCTCTGTGCAGGCCAGTCAAGTTCTTCCACACCGATTACAACAAACCTTTTCTGTATGTACCTTGCTTTATGCACAAGGGAATTGTCATGCTGAAACAGGAAAGGGCCTTTCCCAGACTGTTGCCATAAAGTCAGAAGCACAGAATCGTCTAGAACAGTGGTCACAAACCGGTCGATCTCCAAGGCATTCCTAGTCGATCGCCAAACATTTCTGTAAAAAACCCAATGATAGAGCCTTGTGTTCCTATTTCTTTTATTCATCTCGGGCTGTTGGCGGCAGGTACACCCGATTCAGCTGCCCTGCGTGACGGGTAGGCAAACTGTTGCCATTTTGAACCATTTCATGTGTCTGAAGGTACAAACTCTGCCTTCCCGGCGGGCCCGGAGAGAAAAATCAAGTGCACTATAGGCCTTCCACTGGCCAATCGGATGGCTCAGTTTACCATGTCTGCAGTAACGTTACAGGCATAAAAGAAAGCTACAGCAAAGTTGATACTGTGAGATTTCAGAACGTTTAAAACCATGACTAGAGAGAGACTGTCAACGAATACAGCAAAGAGCTGCTGTTTGTATGAGTGAGTTCATGTTTAAGTTCTTACTCAGCACTGTCAACACTTTGTATTCAACAAATGCTTGTTCTTCCTATTTCCATTTAGCGCAACAATAAGCACTGCAGCAGTGCTCAATGAATGAGTAGGACAGTGTAGCGATTGGTTTGTGTTGTTATTAATTCAATTCAATTCAGCAGCTTTTTAAAATATATATTTCACTTTCTCTGTTCATAGGAGTAACAACATGAATTTGTGCATGAGGCAGAAATAATGCGGTGCGACTCGAGTTTTGCCATCAGCTGGAAGATGGTGTTCCTTTTTGGTCAGTGTCAGTGGAGGAAAGGGAGAGGAGGGATGTTGAGAGGCGGACCCTCAGTCTTCTGCTCTCTCCCTCAGCTGAGACTGACCATCAGATGCAGGCACCATCAGCCCTGTAACATAAAAATAAATAGCAAATCATTGTAATGTATAGTCGCTCAGCTGTGATGTATAGTCGCTCAACTTGCAAATAATACAACAATGGATCTATTACCGGTAAAGCCTACCTCAAATTGTTGAATATAATTTTCTAGCAAAGACAATATGAGGCAATAATGTATTGGGTCTATATCTTACTGCACAAGCCTCATTGTTACAGTACTGTTTTTTTGCATATGCTTACGTTTTTTAAGTAATGTTTAAAAGAAATCAGAGCGGTAGATCTCGGTTTGCATTTTGACTCAGAAAAGGTTGGGGACCACTGGTCTAGAATGTCATTGTATGCTGTAGCGTTAAGATTTCCCTTCACTGGAACTAAGGGGCCAAGCCCGAACCATGAAAAACAGGCCCAGACCAAACTTTACAGTTGGCACTATGCATTGGGGCAGGTACTGTAGCGTTCTCCTGGAACCGCCAAACCCAGATTCATCCATCAGACTGCCAGATGGTGAAACAGTTATTGTGCTGACGTTGCTTGCCGAGGAAGTTTGGAACTCGTTAGTGAGTGTTGCAACTGAGGACAGACGATTTTTACGCGCAACGCGCTTCAGCACTAGGCGGTCTCGTTCTGTGAGCTTGTGTGGCTGATCACTTCTAGGCTGAGCCGTTGTTGCTAAGACGTTTCCCAGTGGCGATCCCCTGTTTTGAGCCCCACCTGTTTAGCTAAAAGTATATATATTATATGTTGTTTTGGCATTAATACGTGTCACATATCAGTTTGCAAACAATGTAAAATAAACCTGCATACAAACATGGTCCCTTTTTTGCTTTCTTGAGTAAGGCAGCTCCAAAATGCAAGTGTTTCAGCCAAGCTCAGTGCTTATGTGGTGGGGTGTGGCAGCCAGTGGAAAATACAGAGCGTAGGGTTTGGTAATGTTCTCTAGTTGCGTCATGATTGGCTCACGTTTTATCTACCGTAGCTTTGATTGGACTGATCATGTCAATATCCTACTTAAAAAATCATAGTTAGCAAGTTAGACAAGCAGTCATCATCATAAATCACGTCAAGAATCTACTGGCAAATCCTTTTCAATACTTGTCACATGAAGAGAAATTATAGATAAAACACATCAGTGCTCATCGGCCATTGGACATAAACATTACCCAACTAGTTGGAAATCGCAAATCAAAGCAATCCCTAGACTGCTATTCAGTGGAGTGGGCATTTGGTCCAAGTCTGGGTACTGACAATCCAGAATGACTTCTGCCACATTCAAAACACCTAGAAACTCGGAACTGGGAAATCTCAGACTTCAGTGAGTTCAAGACAACTGGGAGCTCAGAAGAAAACGAGCTCCGACTGGGAAAATCCGTTTTGAATGGTCATCCAATTGGAATTCCAAGTCGGGAACTCTGGCCTTTTTCTAGAGCTTCGACCTGAAGATTTTGTATGCTGCTGCATAAATTATGTAATATGCAAGGGAAATATGTAAACTGTAGCTAATACTAAGTGTATGTTGTGTAGTAAGCTGTTAGTAGCCCATGTGCCTCACCCTAATAATTTGGTCCCTTTCACTCTTATAACTTAGCCTACTGTTCTGACTTGGTGGTGCACATGTAGCCTACAGCCTGTTTTCGAGAAATGTGATCATCGGATATTGTAAAAGGTTTCTTTGTCTCCTTATATGCTGTAGGCTACATGTGCCTACAGCCATATCAGCTATGTTTTTTTAATGAGGCCGAATGAACTGTTTCAGTGCCAGACAAGGCGCCGCTGATAGCAGTGGTAAGGATTCACTCCATGGTACTAAAAGAAAGCTCTGCTGTTGGGACAGCTTTATGTAGGCCCTAACAGTTTGTGGGCACTGTTTGTCACCGTTATAGTGCAATTAATGTATTGTTTAGTGTTGTGTTGTGTAGTGGCTTTGCTAGCATGGATTAAAAAAAAAAGTAAAAAGTAGTTTGCCCTACCAAGATTTACATGCTAAAATCGCCACTGACGTTTCCACTTCACAATAACAGCAATTACATTTGACCGGGGCAGCTCTAGTAGGGCAGAAAAGTTACGAATTGAGTTGAAAAGGTAGCATCCTATGACAATGCCACGTTGAAAGTCACTGAGCTCTTCAGTAAGGCCATTCTGCTGACAATGTTTGTCTATGGCAATTTCATGGCTGTGTGCTCGATTTTATACACCTGTCAGTGGCTAAAATAGATGAATCCACTAATTTGAAGGGGTGTCGACATACTTTTGTATAAATGGTGTACTTTGAAATGACTAAAACCAAATCGAAACTGTGTAGAAATGGTAATGGATCAATATTCATACAGTTTATTTATTGTCCAATCAGGGAGCATCGAAAATGTCATGAACTATGAATTGAGGACAATTTTTTTGCACATTTTGAAAGCTAGGAAATATTTTTAAAATGCGGTTCTCCCTCTGGACCTCGTTGAAGACCAAATGCGGCCCTCGGGGTAAAAATAGTTTGACACCCCAGCACTAAGCCATTAGAGTGTACAAGTCCCTGTTTGCAATAGTATGACATTGTTTTAAACAGTGGAGTGTGACAAATGGGCTCAAATGCATAACTCATAACAACAGACCCATTCATGAATCTTCGATTTATATTCAACACTACTTATGTTGTTCAGGGTTGGACAACATTTCTGTAAACTGATAGAATAAAGTGAATAAAACTAAATATACATAGTAATTTCTTCAAACACCACCTCCTCCATTTTTGCATTTTAGTACTGTAGAAGACGCTCTTATCCAGAGTGACTTGCAGTAGGTGCATACATTTTCATACTTTTCCTTACTGCTCCTCCCTCTGCAGTGCAGTCACATCGCTGGCTGTCTAACATCACGATTAGAAAATATGTGATCATTTGGGGCCGGGTGAGAAACAGACACTTTCACATCCGGTCTAAAAAGCTACATTTTGTTGTCAGAATCAGTCCTCGTTAACTGGCACTTAGGTCCCCATTCACTCTGTGCTGTTTGGGCTATTTTAGGCACTCTGCGCTTCCCTGGTGGTGACGTGTGCTGCTGGGTAAATCTGCAGCTCCGACCTCCCCGGCCTTCTACCTCAGATGGCACTGAGAATAACAGTTAGGAGAGAGGGATGGGGGAGAGAGAATAGAGGAGAAGCAGAGATGCTATGCACTGAACAAATGACAGCTAGCAGAGAGGGATGGGGTGGAGGAGAGGAGGAGTGGAGTGGAGTGGAGTGGAGAGGAGAGGAGTGGAGTGGAGTGGAGTGGAGAGGAGAGGAGAGGAGAGGAGAGGAGAGGAGAGGAGAGGAGAGGAGAGGAGAGGAGAGGAGAGGAGAGGAGAGGAGAGGAGAGGAGAGGAGAGGAGAGGAGAGGAGAGGAGAGGAGAGGAGAGGAGAGGAGAGGAGAGGAGAGGAGGTTCTGTACTCAGATGGCACTGACCTAATGACAGTCAGAAGAGAGGAATGGTGGAGGAGGGGAGAGGAAGAGGAGAGAAAGCAGAGAAAGGAGGAGGGTGACAATTGTCTGCCTGATTGGGAGGCTGGGGCTCTGCAGAGAATAAGATGCAGTCTCTGGTTTTCTATAGTTTCGATAGCTAAACACATGAGAGACATGCTAAATTCTTAACAAATTCTTAACAGAACAACAAAATTCTTAACATTACAACAAAAAGAGAGCAAGATGTACAGACAACCATATCAGACTCATATCAAGGAAGGCAAATCAGAAGGGCTTCATATATTTTTCATCCTTTCTCTTCTCTTCCTTTCTTTTTTTTCCTCTTTTGTAGCGATGTGTATAGGGAGTCCAGAAACACACTCCAAATAACTTTTGATTGGTTGATTTATTGATTGGTTCATTATTACCGTATCGTGAGCAGGAGGAGGACAAAGCAACTAATGGAGCACTTGGGCAAATCCATCCATCCGTGTTGGCACTGAATCTGCTACAAGACGTAAGAGCCTGGAGTATAAAATACATTCATCTGAGGAGGTTGCATAAGCTCCACTTCATATCCTCAAAGCAAATATTTTAATAAAATGACCTCCAAATATTAACATTAACAGTAAATATGAATGTTCCTCTCTGGCAGATCCAGGGTCTCAGTGGGGAGCTCATTGCTCCTAACAGCAGCTGCAACAGCAACAAGCCCTGAGGGCCCCTGGGTAGAGGGCTGTGACAGGGCTAAGAGAAAGAGCCGGGGAGGTGTGGGAGACAGAGAGAGAGAGAAAAAGGGAGCTGTAGAGAGGAGAGAGAGAGGGGAGAGTGACAGAGAGAGAGTTGTGTGTGAGAGGATAATGAGAATAGTGGAGAAAAAGAGGGAGTAGAGCAAATAGAGTGGATAAAAAGAGAGATAGTGGCGAAAAAGTGAGGGAGCAGAGTGGGTCTGTCACACTGTGATGAGAGCATGCCTCGGCAGCCTTGATGTTGGTATCTGTGATCGCCCACTCACTCCGAAAGGGCCACAGCTCTGGTACAGGAGAGGAGAGAGATATGGAGAGAGAGAAAGAGAGAGAGGGAGAGAGAGAGGAGGCCAGAGGAAAAGCTGCGCTATGGTAGAGGGTTCAGCTCAGGTCGGCTACTCACAGATCAGAGAGCATGAATCTAGCTTGGCACACACACATACAGAAGTGCAGCATGAAGGCCTGCACACACACACACACACACACACACACACACACACACAAACACACACACACACTCACTCACTCACAAACACGTGCACACACACACCACACAAGAGATAGAGGAAGGACATTGAACATACAGTATATCAACAAAATGTTATTCGATTTTGGATTTTGAAATGTTGGAATAGGGATTTATATGCAACCTGCTGAGTTGCGCTTTCCCACAGCCAAGCTAAATATTGCTTAACCCTGCATCCTTTAAACATATACACTACCATTCAAAAGTTTGGGGTCACTTAGAAATGCCTTGTTTTCCATGAAAACATACATGAAATGAGTTGCAAAATGAATAGGAAATATAGTCAAGACGTTGACAATAATTATTTTTAATTGAAATAATAATTGTGTCCTTCAAACTTTGCTTTCGTCAAAGAATCCTCCATTTGCAGCAATTACAGCTTTGCAGACCTTTGGCATTCTAGTTGTCAATTTGTTGAGGTAATCTGAAGAGATTTCACCCCATGCTTCCTGAAGCACCTCCCACAATTTGTATTGGCTTGATGGGCACTTCTTACGTACCATACGGTCAAGCTGCTCCCACAACAGCTCAATAGGGTTGAGATCTGGTGACTGTGCTGGCCACTCCATTATAGACAGAATGCCAGCTGACTGCTTCTTCCCTAAATAGTTCTTGCATAGTTTGGAGCTGTGCTTTGGGTCATTGTCCTGTTGTAGGAGGAAATTGGCTCCAATTAAGCACCGATCACAGGATGGCATTAAACATATCTTGGGAAGTCTAGACATTTTAGTTATCAGATTTACATGGAATTGTTATGCAATTTATGTTTGAATATGAAACTATTTGTGAAAAGATGAAATGTGATTTCTAACCTTTATAAATGTGATTTCATGAGTAAACTCACATCAGTCAGTAGCCACACCCAAGTGGCCTTTCATTGGGTTAGAAGGATGAAACACGCCCCTTCTCTTCCCAGTACAAAAGCCCCCTTGTGACACCATTCACATCAGACTAAGCAAGCCACGGTGTAAGCATTTCCATGCGTTTAAAAAGGGCTCAATTGAACTACAACTCTATCTAACGAAAGCTACATGAACTATAACTTGGAGATGACGATCGCCAGGTTAAAATTGTGAATTTTGACTAGACCAGACAGAATACAGCACGAGCTGATTATGGTAACTTGGTATGAACTTTGAACTGTGATTCACTACAGAAGAAGTGATCAGATCTTAGTGGTCACTGTTGTCAGACTACAGTTGGTGAACCTTGACCGTATGGTACGTAAGACGAACACAGACACTGCAACCAGAAAGGCTCTCCAAGGACCAGAGTCTTCCTTCTTCGACCCATCAAGCTTAAACCGTAAATATATAATTGCATTTCATTTATTCGAGTGGGCGGTTATTAGAAGGCATAAGATATTGTGTTTACGTTAGCATAGCTTCATCCAGACTTCATCCCTTTGTCTATCTCTTCCCCCTCATTTCATCGAACCCCTCCCCTTTCCTTTGTGTAACTAGCCGTCATATCGGAAAAGCCCACTAGGGAATTTTCATGGCATGCTTGCTAACATGTATGAGCGATGCTGTTGTATATACAGTATATGTAAATACAGTATATGTAATTCTGTGTGATTCTTTAGCTAGTAAATACATCATTAAGGCAATTTGTGTATGTTGATTCAACAATTGGAGCTAGGATTCGTGCAGATTTTGATCTTACAATCTTCAGGATGAGACTGAAATAAGGTGACGATTAATCATTGACTGCTATTTGATATAAGATCTTCAGATCTTTAAGAGTTTTTATTCGGAAGGCAGCAGCTCTATAAACACACTTCCGTGGTGCCCCAGGTTATTAATGAGTCAATCACGTCATCAATTAAACGTTAGGTCATCGATTTTATAAAATAGCATGTCTCACATTTAATCAAAGCCAGAGACACAACACACTCCTCCAGCATCTTTTAATTTGGTCTGCGTTTCACAGATGTTCTTTGTTCTTTGTGATCCGAACACCTCAAACTTGTTATGGACAGACAAAGATTTGTCTGTCCATAACACTTTTTTACCAATCTTCCTCTGTCCAGTGTCTGTGTTCTTTTGCCCATCTTAATCTTTTCTTTTTATTGGCCATTCTGAGATATGGCTTTTTCTTTGTAACTCTACCTAGAAGGCCAGCATCGCGGAGTCACCACTTCACTGTTGATGTTGAGACTGGTGTTTTGTGGGTACTATTTAATGAAGCTACCAGTTGAGGGCTTGTGAGGCGTCTGTTTATCAAATTAGACACTCTAATGTACTTGTCCTCTTGCTCAGATGTGCACCGGGGCCTCCCACTTCTCTTTCTATTCTGGTTACAGAAAGTTTGCACTGTTCTGTGAAGGGAGTATTACACAGTGTTGTTCGAGATCTTCAGTTTCTTGGCAATTTCTCACATAGAATAGCCTTCATTTCTCAGAACAAGAATAGACTGACGAGTTTCAGAAGAAAGTTCTTTGTTTCTGGCCATTTTGAGCCTGTAATCGAACCCACAAATGCTGACTCTCCAGTACTCAGTGTGAGGGCTTGGTTGTGGTAAGGCCTCTTACTCCCACCAGGGGGAGTGGAAGGCCCACAATCAAGTCCTCACAACCTAACTGGGGAAGTTAATGATCCCCAATCAGAGACAGCTGTCTAGAGTTGTCTCTGATTGGGGATAGTATTTAGGCCCCACACACATCTACCTGTGTGTGGATCATTGTTCCTGCTTGTCTGCCTTGTGTATCAGAAAGCAAGTAAGTCACTGTTTTTGTTTTGTTTGTAGTTAGTTTATACTCTCCTGTTTATTTTATATGCTTCGTGAGAACACCTCATTAAAATAAACACGGATGACACTCCACGAGCGCTCCGTCTACCGTCCCTTACCTACGCACCGTGACAGAATGATCCACCACCCTGGGACGCAACGGGGACTGACATTGGGAGATATCCTCCTCGGAATGGGGAACATTACAGAGGAGGAATACTCCCATTATCGTGCGGTGGAGGAGGGCTGGTGTCCGGAGCAGAGGCGCCGAAGACGGGGGAAACGTCAACGGGCAAAAGCAAAGGACCAGCCTGGAGCTGATTTTGGGGGGGGGCTATGGGGGTGGTCGGGGGTTTGATGGAGAAGAGCCCCCACCACTGCACTAGTGGGGGTACCAGGAGGAGCCCCTACAGCCGTGGGAGCAGGAGTACAGAGAGGAGTCGGAGGAAGACGACGATGTGCTGCTGTTCCCTCACTCGTGGGGGTTCCCGGCGGAACCCTCACAGGATGGGGATTGGCGCTGGAGAGAGAACGACAGGAACAGTCGAACTCCAGCGCCAGTTCTCAGTCCGGTGCCTCCAGCGTCGGTCCAGAGTCGGAGACACAATCGGTGCGCACCAACAGCCCGGTGCGGCCCGCGCCTGCTCCGCGCACCAGCCCAATGGTGCGTGTCCCCAGCCCGGTGCGACCCGTGCCAGCTCAACGCACCAGTCCAAAGGTGCGTGTCCCCAGCCAGGTACGGCCCGTTCCAGCTCCTCGCACCTGCCCAATGGTGCGTTCCCCCAGCCCGGTACGGCCCGTGCATGCTCCTCGCACCAGACCAGTGGTGCGTTCCCCCAGCCCGGTACGGCCCGTGCATGCTCCTCGCACCAGACCAGTGGTGCGTTCCCACAGCCCGGAATGGCCCGTGCATGCTCCTCGCACCAGACCAGTGGTCCGTTCCCACAGCCCGGAACGGCCCGTGCCTGCTCCTCGCACCAGACCAGTGGTGCGTTCCCCCAGCCCGGTACGGCCCGTGCCTGCTCCACGCACTCGACCTCCAGTAAGGGGTCGAGGTTTGGAGGCTCCAGTAATGGTTCAAAGCCTGGAGTCTCCAATAACGGCTCAAAGCCTAGAGCCTCCCACGACGGTTCGAAGCCCGGAGCCTCCAGTGACGGCTCGAAGCCTGGAGCCTCCAGCAACGGCCCACAGTCTGGGGTTGCCAGCGACGGCCGACAACCCGGAGCCTTCAGCGACGGCCGACAGCCCAGAGCCTCCAGCTACGGTCTACAGCCCGGAGCCTCCAGCAACGGCCGACAGCCCAGAGCCTCCAGCGACGGCCGACAGCCTGGAGTCTTCAGAGGCCAGCACAGCTCTGTGGCTGGAGCCCTTCTCAGCGTCGGTGTCCATGACGGACATGACGCTCATCCACGCAATGGAGCGGGAGCTCTGTAGCGTGCCGGTGCCCAGTCTGGGGCCGGAAAACCCCTCTGCATCGGTGCCCAGGGTGGGCACAACGTTCAGCCCCGCTTTGGAGCAGGAGCTCCATAGCGTGTCGGTGCTCAGTCTGGGGCCGGCAGCCAGCCCAACTCCAGGGCTGGAAACCCCCTCTGCGTCGGTGCCCAGAGTGGGCACGACGTTCAGCCCCGCTTTGGAGCAGGAGCTCCCGCATCAATTTGATGTTATTTTAATGGACAAAATGCTTTTCTTTAAAAAACTAGGACATTTCTAAGTGACCCCAAACTTTTGAACGGTAGTGTACGTTGCCTTAAATTCTTTCCTCTGTTACCTTTCATTCAGTACTCTAGGTACAACACAACTATTGGGAGTCTCACTCTCGACTTCGACTGACGAACTACTGCTCTTCACCTCGATGTGAGCAAGAACAATTCACACTACTTTGCACCAATTAAACTGTCCCTTTGTGGTAGAGCGTGCTCACCCCCTGGACATTGCATGCTGGAGTTTGTATTTGTTCTCCTAGTTTCCTAACAACATATAAATTAGTTATTCTTCGGTTTGCTTGGACTGGCTGTAGCAATGACTAAGATGGCTAACGCAACCGAAACATTGAAGGCTAGCAAGCTGGGTTTGAGATTGCGACCATGCCCAAATGAACAAAAATAGACTCATGTTTGTTGTCGTCTATGTCTCGGCTCGGTGCATGCTTTGGCTGCCCTCGCTCAAATTAGTTTGTGTGCGGGACTAGGGGACGGTGTCGGTGGCTGGCACTGTTCCCTTAGTCCATGGCGCAGGTTCTCTTAACAATCATGTAGCATTCTTAAGGGGGCTTGGTGTTTTCCTGCTTCCCCATAGTGGAGTTGTTTGGGTAGCTCTCTTGTTTAGTATACAGTGGGGAGAACAAGTATTTGATACACTGCCGATTTTGCAGGTTTTCCTACTTACAAAGCATGTAGAGGTCTGTAATTTTTATCATAGGTACACTTCAACTGTGAGAGACGGAATCTAAAACAAAAATCCAGAAAATCACTGGTTACAGCCATGTTGTTCACAGGGTTGAAAGGATATATCAATCTTCCCAGGGTGGGACTAATAAGCTGGGCGATTAGCTCTCTGTCCACAAAGTTTTTCCCCTCAAAACGACTTTATAACAGACAGAAATACTCCTCAGTTTCATCAGCTGTCCGGATGCCTGGTCTCAGACAATCCTGCAGGTGAAGAAGCCGGATGTGGAGGTCCTGGGCTGGCGTGGTTACACATGGTCTGCGGTTTTGAGGCAAGTTGAACGTACTGCCGAATTCTCTAAAATGACGTTGGAGGCGGCTTATGGTAGAGAAATTAACATTAAAATCTCTGGCAACAGCTCTGGTAGACATCCCTGCAGTCAGCATGCCAATTGCACACTTTTTCAAAACTTGAGACATCTGTGGCATTGTGTTGTGTGATAAAACTGCACATTTTAGAGTGGCCTTTTATTATCCCCAGCACAAGGTGCACCTGTGTAATGATGATGCTGTTTAATCAGCTTCTTGATATGCCACACCTGTCAGGTGGATGGATTATCTTTGCAAAGGATAAATGCTCATTAGCAGCAATGTAATCAAATTTGTGCACAAATATTTGGGATCTTTTATTTCAGCATATGAAACATGGGACCAACACTTTACATGTTGCGTTTACAGTATACATTTGTTCAGTATAGATCACAGGAAGTTGGTGGCACCTTAATTAGGGAGGATAGGCTCGTGGTAATGGCTGGAGCCAAATGAGTGGAACGGTATCAAATACATCAAACACATGGTCCCATTCCCAGCTAGGTTACAAGGAGCTTTGTCGCCAGTAACTATGGCTGGTCGGTAGGGTCTATTTTTAATGCATGCGGTCCAGCACTGGGTGCCAGCCGGTTACGTGACAACAGTACTCTCAAGTGGCACTGCCAATCAGGATACGTCACTGATCGCCGGACCCCTTGTACCACAGAATGAGCAGGGCTTTAGGCAAACCTTGTTTTTTCACCCTCTAGTTACACAGTGTTCACGGATGTAAAGTGTTGCGTCTTCCGCATGTGAGTTCAATTAAAAGTTTCCCTTCTCCACATTCAGACACGGTTGTCAAGAGTGGTGGAAATAACCAGTCTCTCCCTGTCCACAAGGTGGGGTCTCGCCCCATTCAGATGTCACTTCACGGGAGACTCACTTTGTGCTCCGACCAATGGCGCACATGCACTGTATCATGCAAACAGTGATGTCGGGGTACGGGCTACAATTTGTTTGCTTAGCCAAATGTCATCTGAGTCACACAGGGGGCTCCCATGGGCTGAGTTGTATCCTGTGATGTAATCATGACAGACACATCGCCCCTAGGGTGGAGTGCGTGGGTAGAATGACAACTTGATTTGGGGGGTATGGATAGTGGCGCGGAGGGCACTACATATCAATTACCTGGATCTCCTAACAGTGGATCTGGCACTCAGGCACTTCCTCCTGCTTTTGGCAGGCTGTCAATCAACAGATGGGGAGAGACTTGGTCTCTTTCCCTCTAACCTTGGCTCGCTCCCTATTGCTGGGGAGCAGTGCACACATGTTCATGCTTCAGGTGACGCAGGTGATGCATTGTCTCAACTCGGGTGCAGATCTTCTATCCAGGTGTGGCCCTCTCTCAGGAGTGGAGGCTACATCCCTGAGTGGTCTCCTAGGAATGGGAAATGTTTGGCAGGCACATTGCATTGTCATCTGAGGGACCCAAGCGTTCCATTGGGAGTGGACGCACTGGCGCACTAGTAGCCTCAGACCCTCTATGCATTACTAACGTGGAGCTAATTCAGCCCTCGTTGGGGAGTGTGCACCTGGAGGGCTTTTTGATCTTTGTGGCTCCCTGTTTGCCCAATCAACCTTGGTTCTCAGAGATAGACATGCCTGTGGCGCACAGGCAGGTTTGGCACCCTGGCCAGAGATTTGGGATCTGTGGGCTTGGTCCCTGAGAGGTCCAATCTAGCGGCTAGACGTTTACTATCGAACATGATTGCTACTAGTGTGCTCAGGTGGACATTTTAACGTCTCTACAGGAGCTTTTTGAGCATGGTCATTCATTCTCCACTTTAAAAGTGTACATGGCGGCTATTTCAGTGTGTCATGTGGAAATTGATGGCGCCATCTGGCGGTGCGGTTACTGAAAGGTGTAAGCCGTCTCAGACCGGTTTCTCAACCAATTGCGCCCACTCCAATCGTTATCCGTACGCCCTTCCTATACTCACGTTTGCCCCTGGCGACTCTTAAAGGAACGTATCCGAATGTGGCCTTTGACCTGAAAGTCATGGTTATGTCCTATAGATCTTTAGCTTTTGAGCTATTTCCCTTTTCGCATTCTCCTTTTGCTTCTGAAGAACAACAGAGGTTGCATGCCCTGTATCCAGTACAAGCTTTACACATGTACATTGAGCTGACCCAAGGGGAATTTATGTTGCGGTGAGTTGGGCATCACCACACATTTGTGAAGTTTTATCACTTGAATGTCACTGCTCCCAGTGTAGACCACAGTGTGCTTACAGCTGGGACAGGAAACCTCATCTTGCCGGGTGGAGGTCTGGGTGGTCTGCCATGGGCCATTTCTTTTGGTATCCGTTTGGGCCGGCTTGGGGCAGGATTTCATTTCCCCATAGTTGAGTTGTACGTAACGTTATGACTATATTGTTCCTGAAGGAGGGAAGCGAGTTAAAACATCTGTTTGGCTCTGTACCGCCCGATTCTGGGCTCGGCGAAGAGAGGTACTGAATTGAAGGAATTAGTCTGAGCCTCTGGCTTATGACCTGTGGAAGGCAGGGCTTCCAACAAGGTGCATATTTCATTGGCCTTATCAGGCATGATTTTAGTTCTTAAGTCAAAGTCGCGACAGTGCAACTCCCCATAGATGTGTTGTACTTCATTTCACTCCTTCAGGGAATAGTAGTTATAGTCACAACGTTACATCTCTGTGTTGTTCATCACATTCTGTCCATGTTTCTTCTCCCACAGTAAACTCTATAGGATTCTGTCATAGCTGGGTTGCGCAATTCTTGGCACTCGTTATATGGGTTAATCATCAATAACATCATAAAGAGGACATGATGACTGACTCACCATACAGCTGGATGGGGTGGGGGGTTGTCTTGTAAACCAGTGCTTCTCAATCCATTTATGGGCAACCCCCACAGTGTGCAAATGTTTTGTTCTAACCCAACATTAACATGCCTGACTGAACTTGGTGATTAATGAATCTCTTTAATCAGGGGTTTTAGTGCTGGGAAAGAACAAAAATGCGGTCAGGAAAATGTCCTGACCTAGTCATCACTTGAGGCCCTTGTCATTAGTTCTGATGGTAGATTCCATATGAGCTGCAACGTTCTACAGTAGTTTGACATGTAGTGACTCGCTGTCCCCTGACCTCTGGCAGCTTCTGACACTGATGATGACACCTGTCAATCATTCACAGAAAGGTAAATAAATGCAAATCTGTGTGGCAGAGTTGGTGTGTGTGTGTGCGCGCATGTGTGTGTGTGTTTAAGTAGCATAGGTTGTTCACCTTGCATTGCCTGAGAGGAGAGATTAAAAAACCCTGGTAAGTAGCCCACTTCTGCCTCTGTGGAGGGTCAGGGTTGAGGTTAGGTTTGTGTGTGCATGTTCCCTCCCCACTGCTACAACCTGTTCTGCCCTCTGCTCCACGTGGTGCTGTTCCAACTGGTCCAATGCAGGGGACAAACGAGGACAGCGCACGTCAAGGGTGTGTTAACCCCCACTACTGGCCCCTCATGAAGCTGCATGCACATGCCAGCACAGTACACTACCCCTGCTTCAACACTCAAACAGAAGAGATACAATTTCACCACAGGATTTGGAACATGACGTTTAAAAAAGTTCTCAAAGGTCTTGTAAATGTTTGCAAAGTTATATGATTACAGTTTATGGCTTCAAACATGATCTGGCAGAAAACTGTACACAAACATCTTGAGAGAGCGTTGATATCTACTAGTGCTTTTCCCAAAACTCAGTCACTAGAAGATGATACCAGGTGCCTTATTTTCTGTTGCCCAATTCATTTGAAGGATAACTTTGTTTCAGCCCCGACGAGGGAGTTCTTCTAAGGACAATCACAGATTGTTGACTGTAAAACATGCCACTGTTGAAACCCAATGGCTTATACAGCCACATTTTCCAGAGGAAAAAAGGTCTCTGCCCTCTCTCCCCTCAAAGCATTTACACAACAGCGCTGAGGGCTGAATCACTTGAGAAAAACACACGGAACTCTAAACATTTGTGCAAATCCCTGAAAGGGAAAGGAACAAACTCATAGAAGATGAGGGTTTTTGTCTTATTCCTAAACTTTATAAGGCCCTTTCCAATGTATCATCATGCTGATGTAAGCATGTATGTATTATGTACTTAAAATGTCAATAATGCTGTAATAACCTCCTGAGACCCAGCAATTCATTTTTGTCCACTAGTGATCATCAGTTCTTGGTCCATATCTCTGAGGCCATACAAGCTACTGTATCAACTCCTGTTGTCCCTTTGTGAGGACATTCTAGGCTTTGCAATGCCATCACGTATTGGAGTGTGACCTTGACAACTTTATCTTCCTGTCTGCAATTATGAATCGTAATGTTTGTGTTTGATATTCAAATTGTTTCTAGTAAGTGAATATCTCAGGAATAGTTAAGTGATTTTTCAGGACTGTGTAATAAGTGTTTCACATTAAATAAGAGCTAAATAAGATCTTATCAAGAAATGCCCTCTGTAGTGGACACCCAGTTGCCGCAACTGTTTTTCTCCTACTGTACCCATTGACTGCAATGTAAAAATCTTTCATATTTATGTCATAATGACCACTACAGAAGCCAATTTTGCACTTAAAATAACAATATAAATGACAATATAAAAATATATATACATATTGGTAACATGTTTCTTTTCACTTATGTTATGTAAAAAAATATATATATAGAGATCAATCATTCTGTTTGAGGGCGAGCCCACATTAGGCTATGGTTCCAACTGTTCCAGCCAGATAATAGGACATGTGAAGTGGTCCTGTGTGTCCTGTGTGAAAAGCACTGCCAGTCCTCCACTACTGTTTAGCCAGGTGATATGACCCCTATGATGATGATTTCTTTTATAATAGCTTTCATAATGAGATAAGAAACTTGAGGCATCTGAGGAGACTCAAGAGGAAGAGGTAGGCACACCGATGGATGCGTTAGGGCCGTTTAATGAGGTGACAAATTCCCGTAGAGAGACACACTGTATCGGCCGCCTAATCAATCAGAACTGGTAATTGGGTGTGTTCGGGGAGGGAGGGAGATGTGTGTTGAGGTACTTTCAATCTATATGTATCTCTGGTTTAAGGTAGGTCTGGTCAAAGGAGTGCTCTTGTCAAACTGCAAGAGGACATGTTGGAATGTTTGCATGCAGTTGCAGAATCGAAACATGCATTCTCACTGTACAAAACCAATGTCATGTCTTAGCCCAGAAAAACAAATTATCTGAGAAAAACCCATAAATTCTTTATCTTCCTACTGATACATGTCATATGACCCTAATCCTTGTGATAATGTGGCAGTTTATACACAAACACTAATAAATCAAATACATAAAACTCATGCACTGTAGAAAGCCAACTTAACCAATTGCTTAATCAAGTGGACTTCCAAAGGACAACAACTTGAGTTAAAGTTTGTTTACTCAACAAACTGCCCGAAGTGAGCTGCATTTGAAAAAGCTTGTTGAGTAAAAACCACTCATGACCACACCCATCATTATCATATTTCCCAGAATACCCTATTGCAGGTTGATTTTCAAAATTGTTTGTTTTATTTTACATAATTTACATTTGAGTCATTTAGCGACTTACAAATTGGTGCATTCAACTTAGGATAGCCAGTGGGACAACCACATCTTGGGTAGAGACGGCACGCTCAAGAGTTTTGGAGAGAAAAAGAAGGGATACTGGTCTGTAGTTGACATCGGAGGGATCGAGTGTAGGTTTTTTGAGGAGGGGTGCAACTCTTGCCCTCTTGAAGACGGAAGGGACACAGCCAGCGGTCAAGGATGAGTTGATGAGCAAGGTGAGGTAAGGGAGAAGGTCTGGAGGAGAGAGGACAGGATAGGGTCAAGCGGGCAGGTTGTTGGGCTGCCGGCACCACGCTTACGTTTTTTAAGTCATGTTTAAAATAAATCCGAGCGGTAGTTCTCGGTTTGCATATTGACTCAAAGTGATCTTGACTCAGAAAAGGTTGGTGACCACTGCTTTAGTGCCTTGTTGCGAACAGGAAGCATGTTTTGGAATATTTGTATTCTGTACAGGTTTCTTTCTTTTCACTCTGTCAATTAGGTTAGTATTTTGGAGTAACTAAAATGTTGTTGATACTACCAGACCTACGTACCGGACTGGGGATGCGCACTGCTGGCACCATAAACTCCACATCCGACGTCTCATCGATGACCTCCTCCCATTGCTGCCTGAATTCCTCCATGATCCCTTCATAGACTCCTGACAGGTACTCTTCCTCCTCTTCACTCTTCGCACCCCCATAGGAACACTGGTTCCTCTAACCCCCACGAGAGTAGTGGTACTGGTGCCTCTCCATGTCTCCGAGACCAACCCCATAGCCCTCCCCCAAAAGCAACCGCAACGTGTGTGTCAGCACAAAAGCACATAAACACAACAATATCCCACAACACAGGTGGGAAAACAAGCACCTTAAAATAGGATCCCCAATTAGAGACAACGCATAGCAGCTGCCTCTAATTGGGGACCAACCACAAATTTAACATAGAGTTCTCCTAGGACATAGAGAAGCCAGAGGCCTCCCTATGGTCGGGACCTGACAATCGGACTCTATGTAAACTGGAAACCACATATCCTGAGGCTGCATTTATTGGAGCTGGGGATTTTAACAAAGCTAATTTAAGGAAAAAGCTACCGAAATTATACCAACACATTGACTGCTATACTCGCGGTGCAAACACACTTGACTACTGCTACACTTCCTTCCAAAATGCATAAGAAAATAATATTGATATGCTGACACGGTGAACGAGTTCATAAAGAAGTACATAGGAGATATTCGTACCCACTGTGACTATTAAAACATACCCCAACCAGAAACCGTGGATGGATGGGAGCATTCGCGCTAAACTGAAAGTGCGAACCACTTCATTTAACCAAGGCAAGAAGACTGGGAATATGGAAGAATACAAAGAGTGCATTTAAGGAGAGGGACAAGGACAAGGACAAATTGAAATGCGTCCAGAGGGAGCTGAAGTTGCAGATTGCTGAGGGGAAGAGAGGGTATAAGGAGAAGATCGAGGACAAGCTGAGGCAGAGCCAGGTGAGAGATGTGTGAAAGGGTATGAGAAATATCACTGGCTTCAAAAAGTCAAACAGTGGGCAGACGGAGGGGACCCAGGACAGAGCCTTAACAGGTTTGATACTGGCCTTGTCCACCTCCCTTCCAGCTCCCCAGACCACACACCCTCACGGCTGTCCCACCCCCACTTTGCTCACAACACCTCTGCTGAGACAATCAGTGACCCCTCCTCCACCGCTGCTCCCCCTGGACTGATCCTCAACACCCCCCTTCCCCCCACTTCCCCACCGGGGCTGGCTTTCACCCCCAACCAAGTGAAGAGAGAGCTGGAGAGACTACATCAGTGGAAAGCGGCGGGCCCTGATGGCATCAGCCCAAGGGTGCTTAGGGTCTGTGCTGACCAACTGTGTGGAATACTCCAGCGTCCCTTCAACCTTAGCCTGAGCCTAGCCAACCTGCCTCGTTCCAGTGCCCAAGACGGCACACCCCACTGTCCTGAATGAATTCAGACCTGTAGCGCTAACATCCCACATCATGAAGATCCTGGAAAGGTTAGTCCACGCTCACCTCAGACCCCTGGTGTGAACATCACTGGACCCCCTGCAGTTTGCATACCAGCGCAACATCGGGGTGGATGATGCAATCATCTACATTCTGCAGAGGGCCTACACTCACCTGGACAACGCAGGTTGCACTGTGAGGGTTATGTTTTTTGACTTCTCCATTGCCTTCAATACCATTCAGCCCCTGCTACTGGGTGAGAAGATGAGGAGGATGAAAGTGGAAGCACCCTTAGTCTCCTGGGTCACGGACTACCTGACCGGTAGGCCACAATTTGTGCGACTACAGAGCTGTGTGTCAGAACGAGCAGTTAGCAACACAGGGGCCCCCCAGGGAACGGTCCTGTCCCCCTTCCTGTTCACCCTCTACACCTCTGACTTCAGATATAACTCTGAAACATGCCACCTACAGAAGTTCTCGGATGACTCCGCAATTGTAGGGTGCATCAGGGGTGGGCAGGAGGAGGAGTACAGGAGCACAATCAGTGACTTTGTCTTGTGGTGTGAGCGGAACCACCTTCAGCTCAACATCAGCAAAACAAAGGAGATGGTGGTGGACTTTAGGAGAACCAAGACACAACTGACTGCAGTCCCTATACAGGGGATGGATATGGAAATGGTTGGGTCATACAAGTTCCTGGGAGTCCATTTGGACAACAGGCTGGAATGGACCGGTAACACCGGGGCCCTGTACAAAAAGGACCAGAGCCGACTCTACTTTCTGAGGAGGCTCAGGTCCTTCAACGTGTGCAGTAAACTACTGCATACCTTCTACCAGTCTGTAGTGGCCAGTGCCATCTTTTTTGCAGTGGTGTGCTGGGGAGCAAACATTAAAGCCGGTGATGCTTCTCGGGTAAATAAGCTGATCAGGAAAGCTAGCTCTGTCCTGGGGATGAGCCTTGACAATCTAGAGGAGGTGGCGGAGAGACGGATCCTGGCCAAACTGCTGGCCATCATGGACAACGTCACCCACCCTCTGCACGCCATGGTTATGACGCAGAGGAGCACCTTCAGTCACAGACTGATCCCACCACGGTGTGCCAGAGATAGCCTAATAGCCTTCCTGCCGGCGGCTATTAGACTATATAATGCCTCACCGGGGTGCCGTGCTGTCGGCAACATAAATCTGGAACTGTTGGGGTGCTAGGACCTACAGTGGGGAGAACAAGTATTTGATACACTGCCGATTTTGCAGGTTTTCCCACTTACAAAGCATGTAGAAGTCTGTCATTTTTATCATAGGTACTCTTCAACTGTGAGTGACGGAATCTAAAACAAAAATCCAGAAAATCACATTGTATGATTTTTAAGTAATTAATTTGCATTTTATTGCATGACATAAGTATTTGATACATCAGAAAAGCAGAACTTAATATTTGGTACAGAAACCTTTGTTTGCAATTACAGAGATCATACGTTTCCTGTAGTTCTTGACCAGGTTTGCACACACTGCAGCAGAGATTTTGGCCCACTCCTCCATCCAGATCCTTCAGGTTTCGGGGCTGTCGCTGGGCAATACGGACTTTCAGCTCCCTCCAAAGATTTTCTATTGGGTTCAGGTCTGGAGACTGGCTAGGCCACTCCAGGACCTTGAGATGCTTCTTACGGAGCCACTCCTTAGTTGCCCTGGCTGTGTGTTTCGGGTCGTTGTCATGCTGGAAGACCCAGCCACGACCCATCTTCAATGCTCTTACTGAGCGAAGGAGGTTGTTGGCCAAGATCTTGCGATACATGGCCCCATCCATCCTCCCCTCAATACGGTGCAGTCGTCCTGTCCCCTTTGCAGAAAAGCATCCCCAAAGAATGATGTTTTCACCTCCATGCTTCACGGTTGGGATGGTGTTCTTGGGGTTGTACTCATCCTTCTTCTTCCTCCAAACACGGCGAGTGGAGTTTAGACCAAAAAGCTCTATTCTTGTCTCATCAGACCACATGACCTTCTCCCATTCCTCCTCTGGATCATCCAGATGGTCATTGGCAAACTTCAGACGGGCCTGGACATGCGCTGGCTTGAGCAGGGGGACCTTGCGTGCGCTGCAGTATTTTAATCCATGACGGCGCACTGTGTTACTAATGGTTTTCTTTGAGACTGTGGTCCCAGCTCTCTTCAGGTCATTGACCAGGTCCTGCCGTGTAGTTCTGGGCTGATCCCTCACCTTCCTCATGATCATTGATGCCCCACAAGGTGAGATCATGCATGGTGCCCCAGACCAAGGGAGATTGACCGTCATCTTGAACTTCTTCCATTTTCTAATAATTGCGCCAACAGTTGTTGCCTTCTCACCAAGCTGCTTGCCTATTGTCCTGTAGCCCATCCCAGCCTTGTGCAGGTCTACAATTTTATCCCTGATGTCCTTACACAGCTGTTTGATTGAGTGTGTGGAGTCCGTTTGATTGAGTGTGTGGACAGGTGTCTTTTATACAGGTAACGAGTTCAAACAGGTGCAGTTAATACAGGTAATGAGTGGAGAACAGGAGGGCTTCTTAAAGAAAAACTAACAGGTCTGTGAGAGCCGGAATTCTTACTGGTTGGTAGGTGATCAAATACTTATGTAATGCAATAAAATGCAAATTAATTATTTAAAAATCATACAATGTGATTTTCTGTTGTTTTGTTTTAGATTCCGTCTCTCACAGTTGAAGTGTACCTATGATAAAAATTACAACTATGCATCCATCCGTGAGTAACTCTGGTCCGTCATCACTCATTCACTCAGGACCTATTTATTCATGCAGGTCTGTATATACATACTCATGTACAGTTGTTATATCATATCACGTGCAATATTGCTAGTAATTGTCTGTTGCACCTTTTCTCATTGATTTTAGTATGTCGAATGTGCAATACGTGCAGTTGTCTGTAATTAAACCCTACGCACTAAGGACTGTATTTTAAGGGAATTACTATTATTACCCCAAATTATATCATACACACATTTAGCTATTTAAGTATCTCTTCCTGTCATTTACCTGTACAGTTTGTGTAACCATGCAAGTATTCACTTATCTGTAAATATAACAGTATATTTACCTGTACAGCTAATTTAACCATGCAAAATATTCACATACCTGTTCATTTAGCCAGTCTGTCTATTAAGTAAACTATTATTACCCTTGCTCATATCATATGCATTTTTAGCTACTGAAGTATTTCTCTGCCATCGCCCTGTATAGTATAGTTAAACATCCAACATCCACCAATGTATAGTGTACATATTCAGCCAACAACCCATACTATGCAATGTCTTTTTATAGCATTCTTTGCACTCCAGATATCTTGTATTTCTATACTTTTTCATACTGCCGCTCTATGTATCATGTACCGTGTATCTGTCTTTTGTATACTTTCGTTGTGGCATTTTGCACCTGCCCTGTGTTTTGTTGTTGTAGCTGCTTGACAAAGAAATTTCCATCTATCTATCTATCTATCTATCTATCTATCTATCTATCTATCTATCTATCTATCTATCTATCTATCTATCTATCTATCTATCTATCTATCTATCTATCTATCTATCTATCTATCTATCTATCTATCTATCTATCTATCTATCTATCTATCTATCTATCTATCTAATGCAATCAAGCATGCAAAACGTTGGTATAGTGATAAAGTTGAGTCACAGTTCAATGGCTCAGACACGAGACGCATGTGGCAGGGTCAACAGACAATCACGGATTATAAAAAGAAAACCAACCACGTCGCGGACACGACGTCTCGCTTCCGCTTTGAGGATAATACAGTGCCATCGACGCGGTCCGCTACTAAGGACTGTGGGCTCTCCCTCTGTGGGTGACGTGAGTAAGACATTTAAGCGTGTTAACCCTCGTAAGGCTGCTGGCCCAGACGGTATCCCTAGCCGCGTCCTCAGAGCATGCGCAGACCAGCTGGCTGTTGTGTTTACGGAGATATTCAATCTCTCCCTATTCCTGTCTGTTGTCCCCACATGCTTCAAGATGGCCACCATTGTCCCTGTACCTAATGAACTAAATTACAATCGCCCCGTAGCACTCACCTCTGTCACCATGAAGTGTTTTGAGAGACTAGTCAAGGATCATATTACCTCCACTCTACCTGCCACCCTAGACCCCCTCAAATTTGCTTACTGCCCCAATAGATCCCCAGATGATGCAATCGCCACCACATTACACACTGCCCTAACCCATCTGGATAAGAGGCATACCTATGTAAGAATGCTATTTATTGACTATAGCTCAGCATTCCACACCATAGTACCCTCCAAGCTCATCATCAAACTTGAGGCCCTGGGTCTGAACCCCGCCCTGTGCAACTGGATCCTGGACTTCCTGACGGGTCGCCCCCAGGTGGTGAAGGTAGGAACCAACACCACCTCCTCGCTGATCCTCAACACAGGCCCCACCAGGGTGCGTGCTCAGCCCCCTCCTGTACTCCCTGTTCACCCATGACTGCGTGGCCAAGCACGCCTCAAACTTAATCATCAAGTTTGCAGACATCACAACAGTAGTAGGCTTGATTACCAAAAACGACGAGACAGCCTACCGGAAGGAGGTGAGGGCTCTGGGAGTGTGGTGCCAGGAAAATAACCTCTCACTCAACGTCAGCAAAACTAAGGTGATGATCGTGGACTTCAGGAAGCAACAGAGGGTGCACCCCCCGATCCACATCGATGGCACCACAGTGGAGAAGGTGGAAAGCTTCCTTGGCGTACACATCACTGACAAACTGGAATGGTCCACCCACACAGACAGTGTGGCGAAGAAGGCGCAACAGGCTAAAGAAATTGAGCTTATCACCCAAAACCCTCACAAACTTCTACAGATGCACAATTGAGAGCATCCTGCATCACCGCCTGGTACGGCAACTGCACCGCCCATAACCACAATGCTCTCCAGAGGGTGGTGCGGTCTGCCCAACGCATTACTGGGGGCAAACTTCCCGCCTCCTAGACACCTACGGCACCTGTTGCCACAGAAAGACCAAAAAGATCATCAAGGACATCAACCATCCGAGCCACTGCCTGTTCACCCCGCTATCATCCAGAAGGCGAGGTCAGTACAGGTGCATCAAAGCTGGGACCGAGAAACTGAAAAACAGCTTCTATCTCAAGGCCATCAGACTACTAAACAGCCACCACTAACACACCAGAGGTGGCTGTCTATAGTCACCAATTAGAAATCACAGGACACTTTAATAATGTCTCTGTACCTGCATCACCCATCTCTATGTATAAACTGTATTGAATACTTTGCCATTGACTGCTAAACAACCTTCTCTAGTACATCAGAGACTGCTGCCTATAGACATAGATTAGGAATCACCGGCCACTTAAGGAATGTAACACTAGTCACTTTAATAATGTTTCTGTATCTTGCACTACTCATCTCATATGTCTAAACTGTACACTATACTATTCTTCGGTACCTAGTCACCTAATCATGTTTACATACTGCATCACCAATCTCTTATGTATATACTGCAAAACTATAAAGCTTACTATGCCACTTGATCTTAGTCCAATGCTGCCCTGACATATATACTCAGCAAAAAAAGAAACGTCCTCTCACTGTCAACTGCGTTTATTTTTCAACTTAACATGTGTAAATATTTGTATGAACATAACAAGATTCAACAACTGAGACATACATTTAACAAGTTCCACAGACATGTGACTAACAGAAATGGAATAATGTGTCCCTGAACAAAGGGGGGGTCAAAATCTAAAGTAACAGTATGTTTCTGGTGTGGCCACCAGCTGCATTAAGTACTGCAGTGCATCTCCTCCTCATGGACTGCACCAGATTTGCCAGTTCTTGCTGTGAGCACTGATGGAGGGATTGTGCGTTCCTGGTGTAACTCGGGCAGTTGTTGTTGCCATCCTGTACCTGTCCCGCAGGTGTGATGTTCGGATGTACCAATCCTGTGCAGGTGTTGTTACACGTGGTCTGCCACTGCAAGGACGATCAGATGTCCGACCTGTCTCCCTGTAGCGCTGTCTTAGGCGTCTCTCAGTATGGAAATTGCAATTTATTGCCCTGGCCACATCTGCTGTCCTCATGCCTCCTTGCACCATGCCTAAGGCACGTTCACGCAGATGAGCAGGGACCCTGGGCATCTTTCTTTTGGTGTTTTTCAGAGTCAGTAGAAAGGCCTCTTTAGTGTCCTAAGTTTTCATAACTGTGACCTTAATTGCCTACAGTCTGTAAGCTGTTAGTGTCTTAATGACCATTCCAGATGTGCATGTTCATTAATTGTTTATGGTTCATTGAACAAGCATGGGAAACAGTGTTTAACCTCTTTACAATGTAGATCTGTGAAGTTATTTTGATTTTTACTAATTATCTTTGAAAGACAGGGTCCTGAAAAAGGGACGTTTCTTTTTTTGCTGAGTATATGTATATATTCTCAATCCTTTCTTACTTAGATGTACAGTATTTGTGTTTGGGTATATGTTGTGAAACTGTTAGATATTATTGTTAGATAGTACTGCACTGTCAGAGCTAGAATCACAAGCATTTCGCTACACCCGCAATAACATCTGCTAACGTTCTAAGTTTGGTATGAAGTAGACTGGGCCAGAGAGATGTGAAGATCACAGGGTGGCCCATACCATATTATCTGTGATCAGTGTTTTGTGAGATCACAAGACTGCCCTGGAACATCCAGAGCCCAGGAAATATGAAGTGAGACTTCCAATAATTGATTTAAGCTTTCAGATGGAAGAATTAAATTATGTGGTCTTCGACTTAATTATGGCTGGCGATGCTATTTAGAGACTTCAAAAAAAGGAGCACTGGGTATGCGTCTCAAATGGCACCCTATTCCCTATATAGTGCAATACTTTTAATCAGAAGTGCACTAAATAGGGAATGCCATTTGGGACGAAGCCTTGGAGACACAGAGAACAAAGCAGGTCAACGTACTGAAAGCGACAGGAGAGAACGCAGCATAACAAAAGGAAAAACAACAACAAAGGGCAATACATTCGGTTTGTATCTTCCTCAAATTATCCTCAGCCACAGATCTCAAGTGTCTTTGACATTATACACTGAATGCACAAACTGGTTTAGGCGACAAATGTTATTTTAACGCCACCCACTGTATCTGATCTGTATCCTTTAAAGGCTGTGGCTTATGGATTGAACTAGAACTAAACTTTGAATTCAGGCATATTTATAAGATGTGAAAGAAGAGTCACCTACCCACACACTTGCAAATGATTCAACAAGCAAAAAGCAAACAAGTATAAACAGTATCTACAGTTGCAGCTTAAAGTCCAGGCAGAAGGATAGGATAGTATATGCAGAGCCATTCTAGTTCATCTTGCACAATATCTTTCATATGCTGGTCAAATATGACAGGTGGATGCCCGGAGAGGGACAAGTTGTTCGCTGCTCAGCACAGGATTACAGGACACTGGTCTTATTGACAGAGAACCTTTTGTGTTGTTTTCTAAAACGACATCAGGTCATCACCTTACCCACCGAGCCCAGGGCTCTACTGTCAGCTTCTGTATGTTTGGTGCAGACTGTGACTTAACCACACACACTGTCTCCCCATCGCCACACTACTGAGATTGGATAGATGTAGGCACATTCCTGAATGTTAATCTAAAAATCAAATTAGTCATATTAGCTTTAAAATCCCCAAAAGGGGTGAATTTCCCTTTTTTGGATCCTTCTGAATTTTTGGGACTTTGTCAAGCAACTACTTACCGACAAAATACGACAATTAACCATGATTTCTGTGTTAATATGGAGGAATTAAAAATAATCTCTATTTTTTGTACCAGTGGATTGTTGCTAAACTGAAAATATGGACTGAATAGTAAACTTTGTGATAAAAGCATTACATTTGGCACAGAGGTAGATTTGTGTACCACGTAAAGATATAGATGTGGAGCCACCCCGCATTTGGCCCCTGGGGGCGTGGTAGCCACTATAACACAAAAATAACACATAAAAAAACAAACAAAGAAAACAGACAAAAATAAAAACATTTGAATACATATTTAGATGTTGATGTCTCTATACCAGAATTAGACGTTCATCCATGTTTCTGAAATGTCAAATTTAGAAGTTGTTGCAAACGTAAAATGCCAAATGTTTAAGGTTAGGTTTTAGACATTAACGCCGAAATCTTAAGGCTAGGCATTAGCTCCAAATGGTTAAGGTAAGGGTTAAGGTTTGGGATAGGCTTAAAACAAATTCTCAAAAACAACTCTCTATAGTTGAATTTTAACTTGCAACCTTTGGAATCAGAGACGTTCTATAGCTGTCACATCTGTTTCACCTGTCTTTGTGGTTGTCTCCACCCTCCTCCAGGTGTCGCCCATCTTCCTCATTATCCCCAGTGTATTTATCTCTATTTATGTTTGGCTGTTGCCAGTTCGTTTTGTTCATCAAGCCTACCAGCATTTTCCCCCTTTACTCCCGTCTCTCTAAAGTGCCTGTTTTCTTGGTTTCCCGGTTTCGACCTTTACTCTGCCTGCCATAACCCTGAGCCTGCCTGCCGTCTTGTACGTTTGCCCCACTTCTCTGGATTACCGAACTCTGCTTGCCCCTGACCTGTCTTTTGCCTGCCACTTTGGTATAATTAAGATTTGTTATTCCGACCGTTGTCTGTGCCTGGGTCTCACCTGTACGCTGGATAGCTGGATTTGAAATTGCAACCTTTGGCATCAAAGGCAGATGCTTATACCCATGCACCTTCCCCGTCCACAATGCCCTAGCAAAACCAAAACCTACTTGAAGGTAACAGTGCTCACTGTTGCCCCTAGTGTCCGGTTTCCATTTCATCTTCTGACATCCTCAGACATGGATGGATGTTGAATACCGACCTGTCTGGATAGGCCATAGCGTTCCAAAGTTAGAGCTAAAAGTGTGATGGCAACGGTGCCCATATCGCTTATAATGGCCATATCGGTGGTTATCTTCAGTCGTACCGGCAGTGGTGGAAAAAGTACCCAATTGTCATACTTGAGTAAAAGTAAAGATACCTTAATAGAAAATTACTCAAGTAAAAGTGAAAGTCAACCAGTAAAATCCTATTTGAGTAAAAGTCTAAAAGTATTTGGTTTTAAATATACTTAAGTATCAAGTAAATGTAATTGCTAAAATATACTTAAGTATTAAAAGTTAAAGTAAAAGTCTAAACAATTTAAAATTCCTTATATTAAGCAAATCAGACGGCACAATATTTTTTGTTTTTAGACTTTTAGACGAGTAGCCAGGGACAAGCTCCAACACTCAGACATAATTTACAAACTAAGCATGTGTGTAGTGAGTCCACCAGATCAGAGGCAGTAAGGATGACCAGGGACGTTCTCTTGATGAGTGTGTGAATTAGACCATTTTCCTGGTCTGCTAAGCATTCAAAATGTAATGAGTACTTTTGAGTGTCAGGGAAAATGTATGGATTAAAAAGTATGTTATTTTCTTTAGGAATGTAGTGAAGTAAAAGTAGTCAAAACTATGAATAGTAAGTTAAAGTACAGATACCCCAAAAAACGACTTATGTAGTACTTTAAAGTGTACTTTACATAAGCGTACCGGTACATACGATTATTTCTCAGCCTCTGAGTTTCACAGAAACACAACACTTTGAATGAAATTCATGATAAGTTGCCATGGATGAGAAAAAAGAGCATGCTGTTACCATGCAGCTGCAACAAAGATAGCTCAGTGCCTTTGAAAGTTGCTATGGATGAAATGTATCAAAATAAAAGTTCAAAACATGAAAGGCTTACAAAACAAATTCAAATTTTCAAACATCACATTTTACAATAAATGTGTGAACATTTTGAAATATATGCTTATTTTGAAGAATTTTAATAATTGACTTGTGTTAAAATGGTTAATAAAAGAAAAGTGTTTGATAGAAAGTGTCATTTTGACATAATTTCCAATTTGCAGTAAAAGATGTGTGTTTTGTGTTCATGTGTGTGCCTGCATGGGTGTGTTTTTGTGTCAGTGGGTATCATACCAACAGCATTCTTATTAGAATGGAACACACAGCATTGGATGAATTCCCAGCCTTGTGGGAAGTAATTAGCTTGTAGTTGTTTTGGTGGCATCTGATGACACACGCAAAATAATGTGTTATTGACTATTGATATTAGTAAAATACTCGTCATTGAAAAAGGTAACCTTCATACTTATAACTGCACATCTATACTGCTGTGTGTAAAGAAGGTACCTTTTTAAATGTCACTGTGATGGCACAGTGTTCTCAACAGTGTTGGCCTTCTCTGACAAGGGGTTTAGGCAAGTTCAGTCGCCTGCCGTAACCTGAAGTTGCGTAACGCCATATTTAAGGAAGACCATGGAAGAGAGTCTGAAGGACAAGGTAAATAAAAGTATATTTTCAGATTACCCATTATACACTGTAGATTAGATTGACAAATTCAGAATTTTTGCATATATCATAGTTTAGTAGGGTCATCTATTTTCAATATACTGTATAAATCATGGCTGATTAAGCCATTCTAAGACATAACAAAAAACATCCTGAATTACCCCAGTTATTCCCTTGTGCCCATTTCTACTGGCTGGTCAAATACCTTCCAAAAAAACATCGTAAACAACATTACTTCTTTGTCATCATTGTGCTTGTATGTGCTCCTAAAACAATTCCCCCTTACTCCCCCACAACATTTAATAATGAGAGAAAACGGTCCAATTATTTGATCCCTGTCAAGTTGTACAATAAACCTATGTCATTAAAGGCTGCATTTCCCGGGTGGAGGACTGTGCTTGGAGGGCAGTGGGTGATGGACAGTCTCTGGGTGGCTGTTAGGGATGGGGTGGAAATCGATACAGTATCGCAATATTATTTCAGAGGATATTATATTGATTCTATGACTCCAAGTTTGCCTAACGACTCATACTGAATTTAATTCCGCTGCTCTATCTATTGGTACATACTGTACATACTGAGACTGCCAACATAGAAGTTGTTTTGCCTGAGGTCAAAGTGAGGGGTGTTGTAAAAAACAGGTAATCAGCGATTGGATCGTCTAACCATTCAGAGTATCAGCCAATGACTATTTCAGACGTCACTTTACCCACGTATGTTCAGGCTCTGGCCTAACCCGTCTGTTTCTGGGATGTTCACATTTTGAGAAGTTGTCAAGTCCAGACTCATCGTAGAGAATAAACGTTAGTGAGCATGGTGTTTTCTCCATTAAGTAGGAGTTCAGGGGTTCAGGTTTTTCCTCTCACAATCACGCTTATTTTAATAGAAAAACAACCAAATTGGATGTTCTAAGTCCACAACAATGCTTAAACCACACCAGGAGACCACTTTTTAGGTCTGGGACAAATCTAAGAAATTACATTTCAGAGTTTAGATACCCTTTTAATTCAAGTGAGCACCAGCAAGAGACTTGCTTGGTTAACAGTGTTTCTGTAGCACACATGACAGAGTTTGCTGAACAAATCACCACTGTAATGTTGCAAATAATCATGATATCATTCTGTCAGGTAGGGATAGACTACTTTGTAGTTAACATTTAATTGAGGAGATTTTTGGGAAAGCCTTTCCATCTACCAGAAAACAGTTTTGATTAGCATCATCGCTAATGGCTCCACATTGTGGAAAGACGAACGCTCACACACAGAAAGGGGCATTCCCGCGCTGTTGCCTCTAGAGAAAGTTGAAGGAAATCACTTATGCATTCTGTTCACGTCTTATCATAATCTTGTGCAAAGTAATTAAGTTCAATATATTTCATTGATTCAATACATTTTAGAGTATTGTTGAATTCCGTTTTAATGTCTGGATTCCTTGATTCCATCCGGGTTCTCCACATCACAGATTTTATAGGGACCTACGTTCCACACACAATAGCTCTGTGCTGGATGAGCCAAAGCAGAGCAGCAGCCCTCTAATTTCACTGACTCACAGGAATGTCCTATCTGTGTTTTGCATGTGGAAAATGTACACAATAGATGCTTACATTTTAAAGCCACTGTGCTCCAGTTCCTTCACACTGACCCTCAGGTCCATGGGCCTTCCGGGGCCTCTATTCAAATCAAATCAAATGTTATTTGTCACAGACGCCGAATACAACAAGTGTAAACTTTACCCATGAAATGCTTACTCTATTGCCAGCCAGCCCGCGTTCAAAGCCATCCAACATTAACGACCGGCTAGCTCTTTTTAGGCCACTGAATACCACTTTTAGAGGGACATGAGAGAGAACACAGGAGCCTGATTAGAAGAGGTGGACTCAGGCGCTCGAGGGACAGGCCAATCCAAGCACAAATAGCAAGGCTGATTGACTCTGAATGAGGTAAGAGACCCGGTTGAGCGAACTCAAGGGGGTTGGAGTCTCGCTGACCTGATTCAACCCCACCGATTTGCTACTTGGTTAGGTTGCCTCTTCAATTCTTCTCAATCTGCCTGTTTTTCCCAATGGCTTTGTTCTCACATGCAGAGATTTTGTAAACAGAGTGACCTGCCAGAAACAAGCAAGGCATCTTCCAGAGGAGGCTGGTGGGAGGAACTATGGGATGACTGGGTCCTTGTAATGGCTGGAATGGAATAAGTTGAACAGCGTTAAACATGTGGTTTCCATCTGTTTGATGTGTTTCATACAGTTCCATTTATTCCATTCCAGCCATTCAATGACCATGTCCTCCTACATTTTTTCTCACCAGCCTCCTCTGGTATCTTCATATTTAATTGGGAAAAAAGAGCAGCTACCCTGGTCTCATTAGGGCATAAACATGCAGAGTCCATAAATAGCACAGAGGAGAGGAGGAACAAGACCTCAACTGAACAACCTTACACTTCCTTGTTCCTTCTCTTCCTCTCTCCATCCATCCCTCACTCCCTACCTCTGTCAAAAAACAATAACAACAACAAGATGGTAGGAAAAGATATAGAAGATTTTACAGACATGCTCTTCCACATTCAAGTGCAATGAGAGGATCTGCTTTTCTTAACTTGTGAATGTTGATGTCAAGAGCTGTTGCTGAAGTGATTTCCCTTCAGGGTTATAAATAAAATGCAGCCGCTGCTCCACAAACATCTCCCGCTAGCCTCTCTTTCTCAGTTTATGACCAAGTGAAGTTTTATTTGCACTTTTACAGGCCGCAAAACACATAGTTCTCCGTTTGGAGGGCCAAAAGGGGGATCTGTACATTCATGAAACACTCACATGTATGCACGCACGAGAAAGAGCCACTCCTTCAGCCTTGCTTTCTTGTGAAAACCAAGGACTAACAGCAACATGATGAGAGCTTGAGACCCCTGTTTGTCTGATTAAAAACCTCTTCTAGTTCAAACTGAATATTAGACATCAAAGATAAACGTAAGCGCATAGTCTCAGATTAGGAAGAAGAAAGTGCTGCTTGCACCCATAGATCCAAACATCAGAGGCAGTGGGGCAGAACGGTCAGACTGACTGATGGAGAGGCTTTTGAAGTGGAGTAGTACTCTGCACAGTCATGAGTCTCTCTAGTACACACTCAGACTAAGGTCTTAAAATTCGGGTAACTTTCACAAAATTACCAAGTTTTCCTGGTTGGAGGATTTCCTTCCTATTCCCTCCTGGTTCCGGGAATCTTTCAACCAGGATTTCTGGAAAACCTTGATATTTTTGGAAAAGTTAACGGAATCAGTCAGAAACCACCGTCACTGTCGGGAGACAGCACTTCTATGGTGGTTATAAAGAAACTCTTAACTGTATTTTTGTTATATACAGTGCATTCGGAAAGTATTCAGACCCCTTGACTTTTTCCACATTTTGTTACGTTATAGCCTTATTCTAAATGGATTAAATACATGTTTTTGCTCATCAATCTACACAATTGTCAGGCTGTGACCATAGGGAGGCCTCTGGCATTCTTTATGTTGGTATGGTCAGAGCCTGACAGGGGTTTTCTATGTGTGTCTATGTTGGTTTTGTGTTGGTCCCCAATTAGATGCAGCTGCTTTGCATTGCATTGGGGGCCATATTTAAGTTCATGTTTTTTACCTGTGTCTTGTGGATCATTGTTTTGTGTTAGTGCCTGTGAGCCAACCATGAGTTATGTTTGTGTCTTTATTTTTGTTGTTTTCCGTGTTTAAGTTCGCATTAATAAAATACATGTCGAACTACCGCTGCGTCTTGGTCTGCCACTCACCATGTTCGTGACAGCAATGCCCCATAATGACAATTCTTGCAAATGTATTAAAAATAAAAAAGAGAAATACCTTATTTACATAAGTATTCAGACCCTTTGCTGTGAGACTCTACATTTTAGCTCAGGTGGCATCCTGTTTCCATTGATAATCCTTGATGTTTCTACAACTTGATTGGAGTACACCTGTGGTAAATTCAATTGATTGGACATGATTTGGAAAGGCACACACCTGTCTATATAAGGTCCCACAGTTGACAGTGCAGAGCAAAAGGGTGCCAAAAAATGACTGCAGCATTGAAGGTCCCCAAGAACATCATTCTTAAATAGAAGAAGTTTGGAACCACCAAGACTCTCCCTAGAGCTGGCCGACCTGCCAAACTGAGCAATCGGGGGAGAAAAGCCTTGGTGAGGGAGGTGACCAAGAACCCAATGGTCACTCTGATAGAGCTCCAGAGTTCATCTGTGGAGATGGGAGAACCTTCCAGAAGGACAACCATCTCTGCAGCACTCCACCAATCAGGCCTTTATGGTAGAGTGGCCAGACGGTTACCACTCCTCAGTAAAAGGCACATGACAGCCCGCTTGCCAAAAGGCACCTTAAGGACTCTGACCATAAGAAACAAGATTATTTGGTCTGATGAAACCAAGATTGAACTCTTTGGCCTAAATGCTAAGCGTCACATCTGGAGGATCCTTGCACCATCCCTACGGTTATGTATGATGGTGGCAGCATCATGTTCTGGGGATGTTTTTCAGCGGCAGGGACTGGGAGACTAGTCAGGATCAAGGGAAAGATGAACGGAGCAAACTACAGAGATCCTTGATAAAAACCTGCTCCAGAGCGCTCAGGTCCTCAGACGGGGCCAAGGTTCACCTTCCAACAGGAAAACTTCCCTAAGCACACAGCTAAAACAACGCAGGGGTGGCTTTGGGACAAGTCTCTGAATGTCGGTGAGTGGCCCAGCCAGAGCCCAGACTTGAACCCAATCGAACATCTCTGGAGAGACTTGAAAATAGCTGTGCAACGACGCACCCCATCCAAACTGATAGAGATTGAGAGGATATGCAGAGAAGAATGGGAGAAACTCCCCAAATACAGGTTTGCCAAACTTGTAGCGTCATACCCAAGAAGACTCGAGGCTGTAATCACTGCCAAAGCTGCTTCAACAAAGTACTGATTAAAGTGTCTGAATACTTATGTAAATGTGATATTTCCGTTTTTTATTTTGAATACATTTGCAGAAATGTCATTATAGTGACATTTAATTGTCATTATAGTGTATTGTGTGTAGATTGATTAGGATAAGACTGTAATGTAACAACATGTGGAAAAAGTCAAGGGGTCTGAATACTTTCCGAATTAATTGTATCCATTTCATTGTACTGAGAAATGAAAAAGGTAGTTAGAGTAGTGTGCTTGCTTTTAGCATCTTTTATTTATGCTGAATATTGGATTGTGTAATGAGATTATTTTATGTCCTGAAATAAAAGTAAGTTATTCTGGAGAGAAGGATATTATAGTTTATAGTTAGGGTTCGGTTAATGTGTCTCTTTGCACCTGTGTTTCATAAATCCCTTTTTTATAGTGTAACACATTATATTGTGTATATATATTTTGCTGTACTCTATCTGTATGTAATATTATATGGCTACCTCTGGTGGGAGTCCCAGTAGTAATGGTAAAGGCCTATTCATATTCATCTGATATGCTCTCTGAAATTAAACCGTGCCTTACGTAAAACCATATCTGAATATCACTGCTCTCCTTAGGGCCTTTGGCTCCAGTTCATCTAGAAATGATCTATAAATTACAGCACTGTACCTATCTCCCTAATTCATTCCTGGGTCTGCACTGTCAACACTTTATAGGCAGAGAACAGTCTTTGGAGCATTAGGTGCCCAATATCCATATGATCACAAGGCTAAGGTTTCATGTAGAAGGCTTTTGGTCTTGTATTAAGCCAAGAGTTCCCCGGAGCAGAACTGAGGACAGAGGCCAGTACCGTACTGCCAGTGACCTCGGAGACACTTCAGACCTACGTAAATCAGCTGGAGAAAACAGGGAAGGAAAATTACTAGAACTTGTGTACAGGATGTATCAGAACGCTCAGACGTGGAACGGTATGGAACACACCCTGAGCCACAATCCATCAACGATGTTTGTACAGAGGTACAGAGGTACACTGGCTATACACTCTGTATATGTGAGGTAAATCTGGCAGTTAGGAGATGAAATGCGATTATACCCGAAAATGTGCCTTCTATAGATTTTCTATCCATCATTGCCAAGACATTGAACTGCTATGATCTGTTTAAACAATAGGAACAGCTGAGAGAGAATGCATGGGCCTGGAACAGGGGTTGCCTGAGGTGGACATTTCCTTTAGACTGTAACCTCAGCAGAATCATTGATAGAAAGAAAGAAAGAAAGAAAGAAAGAAAGAAAGAAAGAAAGAAAGAAAGAAAGAAAGAAAGAAAGAAAGAAAGAAAGAAAGAAAGAAAGAAAGAAAGAGAGAAAGAAAGAAAGAAAGAAAGAAAGAAAGAAAGAGAGAAAGAAAGAAAGAAAAACTGGGATTATGCGTGGGAAATTGTGTAAAGGTGAAACGAGCGACTCCCCATTATATATCCCTCCGTTACAGTAGAGCTGAGTCTGCCCCTTCCTGGAAGAGAGAAACACTGTACTGTAAATCAGCAAACAGATAGGAATAATGAACAGCATGGGGATCAGAAAGCTTAAAACCCAGCACATAGGTCTGCTTGGGGACAAAATAAGCACTTCATGGACAAAGACCCTCAAGGACCAAGACACTCAAGGACCAAAGACCCTCCTGAAGCAGTGTGACATCCGGCCTTTAAATCTGGAGAGCCTGGCAACCAACCCCCCCCATACCTTGCGTTCCACCTGCCACATAATCACAGAGAGGAGAATTGAACAGTGTGCACAACGACCCCAGCTTGCGGCAGGGTCACACCTCTCTGGTGGAGAATTCTCCTGCTGTGGCAAACCATGCAAACCACAACCCTCCACAATAACCTCATTTGGGAGCAACGTCATCATCAACTTCGATGGATGGGCATAAGCATCTTATTGAAAATCCCAACATGCCTTTTCAATTAAAGTTAAGCCGATGGAAGGCTATGTATGCTGAGAGAATGTTGCAAATGCTTATAAGTTGATAGAGTGATTCAAATGCTGCTACTTAGGCAGGGCCGGGCCTCCCATTAGTCAAGATTAGGCGATTGCCTATGGCGGTACTTGAATTTGGGGCGACAATTGGCTGCAGCCCTCCGGCGCCCCTTATCGGCTACTAGACTGCCGGCGGCACCCCAGCCACCAGCTGCCAGCTCATAGCGTTGCTGCAGTTCCCGCCCACACCCCAGATTTTTGTCTCACCTAGCGCGGCAGAACGTCCAGGGCCGGCCCTGTACTTGGGGAGTTGTCCTCATGTACCATACTTGGGTATGCTGAAATTAAGAGGCTGCTACTAGCTTATTAAAGGGGCAATCTGGGACTCAAACAACAACAAAGTGTGCACACCACCACTTTTTTGTTAACACTAGAAAGTCTGAGCGAGTCATTTTGACTCAAAATGTATTTCAAATTTAAATATCTCTGTCATTTAGAAAGTCACGCCCCTTGCCAACCTTGACTTTTCTTAATAAATCTATTTCACACACGTATGCCGTTAGAATTTCAATATCACAAAAAGTTACTTTTCAAATCCTGCTACAGAGTCACATGAAGATAATAATACATTTAGATGTATATATAGTATTAGAAAGAGCAGATTGAGGTTTCCAAAACACTTACCTTTGCCAAATAACATTTATTAGATTAGCTATATTTCAAAATATCACTTTTCCAAGAATAACTCATGTTCCATACACTCCACACATTAGCTCGCCGCAACGGATAGCCTACAATCAAATAAAGTAATGAAAATGCTATTGTGTTATTTGAAATAATAACATGTTTGTATTCTAATGATACCCAAGACCTTCCTAAACACATCCAAATGATTATTTTTCCAATAGCATATATGAAATAGATTTATTAGAGTATTAGAATTGGCAGGAAGGAGGTCCATTTCTACAACTGAGGGATAGGGCTGGAGAAATGTAACCAGATTCAGATTCAGAAAACTTTAATGTCCTTAGAGAGGCAATTCATCTTGCAGCAGTCATAAAAACATATCACATCTAAAAATGTAAAAATAAATAGCAAAGGATATTTACAAGCAAATAGGCAGGGTAAGTGCAGTTTCGTAGTGCAAGTGCTAAGTGCAATTAGTCCAACATTTTGTTAAGTTGCAGAATTGCATTTGGAATAAAAGAGTACTTGGCCCTATTTTTTTTTTGCCTTAGGTAGTCTGTAACTGCGGCCAGAGGGAACGAGCTGTAACTCAGGGTGGAGTGGATGGGAAGAGTCAACTGCTATTTTATTCGCCTTCTGGAGGGCTCTGCCCAGGTAGAGAGATGACAGTTATGGAGGGCTCTGCCCAGGTAGAGAGATGACAGTTATAGAGGGCTCTGCCCAGGTAGAGAGATGACAGTTATGGAGGGCTCTGCCCAGGTAGAGAGATGACAGTTCTTTATTTTGCTGCCCCATGATTTCCCCACAAGTCCTGACTATCTTGCCCAACCTATTTTTCTGTGTAACCTTGATATTCCTAAACCAGCAGGGCAAGCAGTAGGACAGAATGCTCTCAATGAATGATTTATAAAAGAGAACCATGATGTTTAGATCAACATTAAAAAAGTGCATTTACCGTAGGAAATACAGTCTCTGTTGGCCTTTCTTAAAAATTGTGTCAGTGCACTGATCCCAGGATATGTATAGTACCGGTGAAAGAACACTGCCCTGTGTGGTTCCAGCTGAAGTAGTGCGCACCTCAGAGAGTGTGTTGCCAACACGTACCTGCTGAGACCTGTCAGTCAGGAAGTTGGTGATCCATGTGATGAGCATAGCATCAAGTCCAAAGGATTGATTGTGTTAGATGCCGAAGAGAAATCTGCAAACATTATATGCACATGGGTTTTACTGCCCTCCAAATGCATGTACAATATTAGATTGTTTCCATAGAGATGGAATTTCCAACGTATCGAGAGCGCTGAAAGAGAGAGTAGGAGACACCGCTCAGCTGAGTGGAACAGTGTTTCAAGACATGACCACTTATATTATCAGGCCCCGGGCTCTTTCGTGCTCCAGTGCTTTTGAACACTCGTTGTATGACTTCCTCATTGATGACAATCGCGTTCTCGGTTACCATGACATTCTCCTTTAGACAGCCCGGGGGAGCAGGGATTCCCCCTGTTTCAAAGTGGGTGAAGAACTTGTTGAATTCATTGGCTGTAGAGAGGCACCCCATCTTGTCCAGGAGGGGATTGATACGTTGCCTCCCTTTGAATGGGGCGTTTGCCATAGTCTTAATGCCCAAGCAGGCAGAACAAGAGTCTCCCTGTGACATTATCTGTTGCACCTTGTCCTTGTACTGGCATCTCTCCTTGTTTATCACTTTGTTCCCCTCTCTCTGTACCTCTTTTCTTTCGAGTGGATTCCCGGAGGCAAACGCTTGTTTCTTCTTTTTAAGCTCCACTTTCAATTCTTTGGTCACCCATGGTTTGTTAGGAAATGTCTTACATGTTTTTTGGGGGATCACCAAGTCAACACAGAATTTAATATAGCCAGATATCACATTAGTCAACTCATTCAGGTCACCTGATGATTCTTCAAATACACTCCAGGTTGTACAATCGAAACATCCCTGCAATTGCTCAATACTGTCATTGTCCCACACCTGTATTTGTTTTCCCACCTCCTTCTCCCTTTTGAAGTAATTGTCTATAAGTTAGTCGTAGAAAAAAAGTGTTATGATCTGATCCATTCAGTGGAGGTCTAGCCAAGGATGAATACGCTTTGGGGACCGAGCCGTAACACAAGTCAATTATCTTATTTTTCCTTGTTGGACAAGGCTGGCCATGCTTTCCACCTGGCTACCCCTACCCCGGCCAACAGCTCTGTGCCCCCGGCAGCTACTTGCCCAAGCCCCCCCCCGCTTCTCCCTCACCCAAATCCAGACGGCTGATGTTCTGAAAGAGCTGCTAAATCTGGACCCCTACAAATCTGCTGGGCTAGACAATCTGGACCCTCTCTTTCTGAAATTATCAGCCAAAATTGTTGCAACACCTATCACTAGCCTGTTCAACCTCTCTTTCGTATCGTCTGAGATCCCTAGAGATTGGAAAGCTGCCGCGGCCATCCCCCTCAAACTGTTATAGACCTATATCCATCCTGCCCTGCCTTTCTAAAGTCGTCGAAAGCCAGGTTAACAAACAGATAACTGACCACTTCGAATCCCACCGTACCTTCTCTGCTATGCAATCTGGTTTCCGAGCTGGTCATGGGTGCACCTCAGCTACGCTCAAGGTACTGAACGATATCATAATCGCCATCGATAAAAGACAGTACTGTGCAGCCGTCTTCATCGACCTGGCTAAGGCTTTCGACTCTGTCAATCACCGCATTCTTATTGGCAGACTCAACAGCCTTGGTTTCTCAAGTGACTGCCTTGCCTGGTTCTCCAACTACTTCGCAGACAGAGTTCAGTGTGTCAAATCGGAGGGCCTGTTGTCCGATCCTCTGGCAGTTTCTATGGGGGTGCCACAGGGTTCAATTCTTGTGCCAACACTTTTCTCTATATACATCAACGATGTCGCTCTCGCTGCTGGTGACTCTCTGATCCATCTCTACGCAGACGACACCATTCTGTATACATCTGGCCCCTCTTTGGACACTGTGTTTACTAACCTTCAAACAAGCTTCAATGCCATACAACACTCCTTCCGTGGCCTCCAACTGCTCTTAAATGCTAGTAAAACCAAATGCATGCTTTTCTATCGAACGCTGCCCGCACCTGCCCACCGGACTATCATCACTACTCTCGACGGGTCCGACTTAGAATACGTGGACACCTACAAATACCTAGGCGTCTGGTTAGACTGTAAACTCAACTTCCAGACTCACATCAACCATCTCCAATCCAAAATTAAATCCAGAATCGCCTTCCTATTTCGCAACAAAGCCTCCTTCACTCATGCTGCCAAACACGCCCTTGTAAAACTGACTATCCTACCGATCCTTGATTTCGGCGATGTCACTTACAAATTAGCCTCCAACACTCTGCTCAGCAAATTGGATGTAATCTATCACAGTGCCATCCGTTTTGTTACCAAAGCCCCATATACTACCCACCACTGTGACCTGTATACTCTCGTTGGCTGGCCTTCATTATATATTCGTCGCCAAACCCACTGGCTCCAGGTCATCTATAAGTCTTTATTAGGTAAATCCCCGCCCTATCTCAGCTCACTGGTCACCATAGCAACACCCACCCGTAGCATGCGCTCCAGCAGGTATATCTCACTGGTCACCCCCAAAGCCAACACCTCCTTTGGCCGCCATTCCTTCCAGTTCTCTGCTGCCAATGACTGGAACGAATTGCAAAAATCATTGAAGCTGGAGGTTCCTATCTCCCTCACTAACTTTAAGCATCAGCTGTCAAAGCTGCTTATCGATCACTGCACCTGTACATAGCCCTTCTGTAAATAGCCCACACTACTACCTCATCCCCATATTTATTTTTCGCTAATCTTGCACTCCAGTATCTCTATTTGCACATCATAATTTGCACATCCTTCATCCCTGTGTTAATGCTAATCTGTAATTTATATCACCACTATGGTCTATTTATTGTCCTACCTCCTAACCTTGTTGCATTTTGCACTACATTTTGCACTCTGTATATAGATTTTTCTATTGTGTTTTTGACTATGTTTGTTTACTGTGTAACTCTGTGTTGTTGTTTTTTGTCGCACTGCTTTGTTTTGTCTTGGCCAGGTCGCAGTTGCAAATGAGAACTTGTTCTCAACTGACCTACCTGGTAAAATAAAGGTGAAAAAAAAAATATATATATATACTGGGTGTAAGTACTCAAAGTGTGCTAAAGAATGCAGCTATTGAAATCCCCCATGATGAATTTGGGCACATTAGGGAAAATCGCATCAAGCTCTTGAGTAACGTTAAAAATGATGTCAGCTGCCTTGACACTGTTTGCTCTTGGATGGATATAAACAACTGTCAGAAAAAGCTGGGGGAATTCACGGTAGAGGTAGAAGGGCCACAGTGACACTGACAGAAGCTCTATATCAGGGGTGCATATTGTTTTCTGACAATCGTAGTTTTACACCGTCTATCATTTATCAGAACACAGATTCCGCCTCCATGCTCCTTACCAGTAGCTTCACTGTCTCTGTCCATCCGAGTAATAGTGAATCCGTCAGGGGGGACTTCAGAGTCGTGCACTGCCTCCGACAGCCAAGTTTCAGAAAAGGCATATTGTATTCATATAGATACCGTGAGTTTGCCCGCAATTCATCCATTTTCCCCTTATGCGATTGGATGTTGGAGAGCAGGATAGTTGGAAGCGGAATCTTTGTTTTCTTCCTTCTTAACCTCTGCCGCACACCTCCTTTCCTTACCCTTTTCCTCTTCCTTTTTAGTAGACCTTCACCCGGGTTGTTTTGTCTCACCATCTCTGCAGTTATGTCCCCTTTGATCCATTCTCCCGAACATGAGTTATTACATTGTAAAAGATAGTTTCTGCAATAGCGGATGTGTGGTGCCGCCAACGACTTTCTCAGAAGTTCACATGCTGTTTCAGGTATCATCAAAAGTAATCCAAGTAGGAGAATAATCCACTGTACGCACTTCACGTCGCTCTACCGTAATCCAACGCAACATAAAACACTATAAAACCACTATAAACAAAGCAACAAAACCGGACGAGTTTAAACAAACAAACGCTGCAGGGCACCACTGCACAGCAATGACATCCATCAGATCTAAATGATTTTTTTAGTTTAAAGCAAGATTTAAAGCAATACAGTGTTTGCTAATAAATACATTGATTACAGAAAATGAAGTGAAACAAGCGTATAGTTTGGCTTGTGATGGAGAGCCGAGACGCGTCAGAGTTTTTAAACTTTGTTTCCATTGCCATACCAATAAAGGCATTTTAATTAATTATATGAAGAGTGCCTTGGTCCTCCATTCTTGTTAATGACCATTTCCTTTTGTGTCTTCGGATGCCCTTATCCTTGAATATTCTTTTAAGCAAATTTGTCAGTTCTCAGACGACCAACGTGAGTACCTTTTACTTCTGTTCATGTAGTGAAGATAAACTTTTTAAGAGAGAGACATGATTGCTCCACTAAGTGCAGCTGCAACCCAGGCTGCAACCCCGCCCTCTCTCTCTCTCTCTCTCTCTCTCACTTGCGTGCGCACCATTGTGCGTTGGCATGTGTCTGTGTTGGTGTGTTTGAATAGGGAGAGGGCACATCTTGTGTTTTTGTACAAATGTTGAGCAACCATTATTAACCAACAATATATACCCACCGTTTGACGTAACCTCTTCTGGCACCACTATGTCGATGCTGTGACCAAAACATTTTCTCTCAATCTGTTGACAATCTGGGATGATATCAGACCATGTTCTAATCACAATGGCCTGTGTACTAATTTATCATGTCATCATAGTGTGATATTTTTATTTGTTGTTTTCAGGGTGGGACACACACACACACACAAACACACTTTATATTAACATCCATAGTAGAACTGAGCTGGCACTGTGGCTTATGTGGAATCTCCTCAAAGAGAACTGTGCTCGATCCCTTTAACAGTTGCCAGACAAAAAGCCATTCTGTCAGACTTTATAGAAGTCATGATGGATGACGGTTTCCAGGGTTCAAGAGGAGAGTTGCTTTACATTGAAGCTGGGGTTTCTCGCTGTGAGGCCGTTCCAGTCAGACACATGTTTTCCATCTAAAGCAAATCAAAACTGTGTAGAAATGATAATGGACCTACATTCATACAGTTTGTCGACTGTCCAGCTCACTAATAATCAATAGAACGATAACACTGTACTTTACGTAAGCTGGCCTGTCCTCCTTTTGTTTGATTGTTTAGTTTGACCTCATTCCACCCCAGGATAATGGAGCTCCACCATTACTGTGGGAAGCATTGGAGACAACAACATGGGCCAGCATCCCTGTAGAATCCATGCCCCAACTAATTGAGGCTGTTCTGATGGCAAACGGGGGTGAAATTCAATATTAGGAAGGGGTTCTTAATGTTTTGTACACTCAGTGTATTATGCACTGTACTTTACGTAAGCTGGCCTGTTCTCCTTTTTCTTGATTGCTTGTTTAGTTTGACCTCATAGAGAGTACTGTTAGAAACCAAAACCAGGATTAGGCAGCAGACGGAGCTCCACCATTATGGCACAAAGGTTATGGGATTTCAGTCTGCCATTTGGCATGAAGTAAAGGCACAACACTAATTTTCCCTGTCACTGGGAGTTCCAGAAGTCTCGCATTGACTGCAAGTGTTTGCGTGTACAATCTGACACTGGCTCTGCCATCAAAGACTGCAGTTGGCTGAGGAGAAAGGACTGAACGTCGCCTGGCGAAACGACAGAGATGAAAGATGACCATGGCTGCCTTGGCTTCAATGGGACAGGCCTTTGTGTGCTCTGTCAGTGGCAGATATTGGACTGACCATTGATGTTATCAAAATTATTGTTTTAACCATGTTAACATCAGTGGTCAGTCCTTGCATTCATAGCTCTGTCTATTAATCTGAGAGTGGTTACATTTCTCCAGGCCCATCCCTCAGCTAATTACCAAAACAGAGGCAGGCGACCGTTTTGTTATTGTTTCATCTGTGGATTTGCGCTTTAAACAGCTGCATATTATAAAGATATTATAAAGTATCACCAACAAAAAGGTAAACAATAGGCCAAATGCAGCATATGGCATTCATTTTTCACATGTAAATAGCACTTGTCAGTAGTGCTCAAAGCATGCCATTCCATGAGCGCAGCATAAAACAGTTTGGCTAATCTATACTTCCATATTTCCAAGTCCTATTCTTGAAGATCAAGGGGTATAACATTTATTGGAATGACTGGAATTGACTGGAATTCTGATAGACTTTGGTTTTTAATGTAAAGATATAATTGAATCGTATTATTATACATTTTTTGGGGGTTTGATTATCATTTTCCAATAAAAACAATGCAGCGATACAAACGTTGTCATTCATTGTACTGTTGAATTGGATGGCAAATTTAGAGGACAAAAAACTCACACATACAAAAATACAATTAAATCCTATTAGGTGGTACATATACAGTATAAGAAGACAGCATATAGTCATTACAAGCAGTGTAGTTAAGCCCAAAATAAATATTGAGTGGAGCACAGCACAGAGCAGGCGCAGATCATCAACCCAGTTATGAAGCAGTAATATCATTTATCCAGTACCATATTTTGTAAAACATTGGACTTCTATTGGAGGCATTGTATTGAATCTTTTCCGTAGGCATTATATTCCCTAAATCCCGTAACCACATTTCAAAGGTAGGTATCTCCAATTTCCAAAATTGCAATATGAGCCTTTTGGCTAATAGATTAAAAAGAGAGACCGCCTTCCCTTCCTGGTTATTCGCATCAACTTTACCAGACAGAGTCAATCAATGGGTCTGGGGCTATAACTCTATCAAAGGCTTTAGATAAGTAATAAAAAATGAAACAGTAACTTAGGACATGTCCAAAATAAGTGGGTCAACGTCCCTTCATGCTGCTTGCACCTCTCGCACAGTAGTGAGGTGTCTGGGAATATTTGATGCAGTTTCACTTTTGAGTATTGTAGCCTGTGTATCACCTTCAACTGAACAGGGTTGTGTCTGGCTGAACTGAACTGTGGTTTATATTCCTGAGAGCTTCTACCCAGTCCTCATCTGAGATTTCTGAACCAAGTTCCTGCTCCCAAGCCCTTTTCATATTGTCTGTGGATACCTCTATGTGGGTCTGTAGCACATCCTAAAGTCTAGAGACCGACCCTTTTGAATGGGGTTTGACAAGGATACGGCTATCTAATGTAGGATTATTTGGCTTAATACCATACTGTGGGATATGTGTCCTTAAGACATTCCTGATTTGGGGGTATCTGAAAACATGTGCTGCTGGCATGTTAAATGTACCCTGTAATTGTTGTAATTAAGCTAACTGACCATCAATGTATAAGTTACCAATTGTTATGAGTCCCTTCTCCCTCCACTGTGAAAACACCATATCATCCAATGCAGGGTGGAAAGGCATGATTCAGGCAAATTGGGCTGTCAATGTATGTTAAGAAAATACAGTGGGGAGAACAAGTATTTGATACACTGCCGATTTTGCAGGTTTTCCCACTTACAAAGCATGTAGAAGTCTGTAATTTGTATCATAGGTACTCTTCAACTGTGAGTGACGGAATCTTAAAACAACAATCCAGAAAATCACATTGTATGATTATTAAGTAATTATTGCATGACATAAGTATTTGATACATCAGAAAAGCAGAACTTAATATTTGGTACAGAAACCTTTGTTTGCAATTACAGAGATCATACGTTTCCTGTAGTTCTTGACCAGGTTTGCACACACTGCAGCAGGGATTTTGGCCCACTCCTCCATCCAGATCCTTCAGGTTTCGGGGCTGTCGTTGGGCAATACGGACTTTCAGCTGATGTTTCCACCTCAATGCTTCACGGTTGGGATGGTGTTCTTGGGGTTGTACTCATCCTTCTTCTTCCTCCAAACACGGCGAGTGGAGTTTAGACCAAAAAGCTCTATTTTTGTCTCATCAGACCACATGACCTTCTCCCATTCCTCCTCTGGATCATCCAGATGGTCTTTGGCAAACTTCAGACGGGCCTGGACATGCGCTGGCTTGAGCAGGGGGACCTTGCGTGCGCTGCAGGATTTTAATCCATGACGGCGTAGTGTGTTACTAATGGTTTTCTTTGAGACTGTGGTCCCAGCTCTCTACAGGTCATTGACCAGGTCCTGCCGTGTAGTTCTGGGCTGATCCCTCACCTTCCTCATGATCATTGATGCCCCACGAGGTGAGATCTTGCATGGTGCCCCAGGCCGAGGGAGATTGACTGTCATCTTGAACTTCTTCCATTTTCTAATAATTGCGCCAACAGTTGTTGCCTTCTCACCAAGCTGCTTGCCTATTGTCCTGTAGCCCATCCCAGCCTTGTGCAGGTCTACAATTTTATCTCTGATGTCCTTACACAGCTCTCTGGTCATGGCCATTGTGGAGAGGTTGGAGTCTGTTTGTTTGTTTGTTTGTTTGTTTGTTTGTTTTATTTTATTTATTAAGCACTTTTACACAACTTGTCATTGAACAAAGTGCTGTACAAACACATAAACAATCATGACAACATACATCATTTAAAACCACATAAAATATCAATGAAATAAAATAAAATAAACCCCTCAGTTTGATAAACCTACAAATGCAACTACTAAACCCCATCAAATGATAGAGCTAGGAGGTATTCTTTAAGCTTATGTTTAAAAACAGTAAATGTACGTTCCAATCTGATAAAAGGTTTAGGAGCTATCGCTACAAATGCTCGATCTCCACTTCTCCGCTTTGTTCTTGGAGTCGTTAAAACCAGCTGGTCAGCTGACCTCAAGGACCGTTTTGGTTCGTATTTCTTAATAAGATTTACAAGGTACAATGGAGCCATACCATGCAGTGATTTGTGAACAAAAATTAAAATTTTGAGATTTATTCTGTAGTCAATTGGTAGCCAATTTAAAGAGCTCAATACTGGGGTAATGTGGTCTCGCTTACGAGTACCCGTCAAAAGTCTTGCAGCGGCATTTTGAACTAATTGTAAGCGATTTATCAGTGTTTTATTTATGCCGACATATAACGCATTGCAATAATCTAGTCTTGTAAATATAAATGCATGAATGAGCTTTTCGAGATCACTAGTAGACAGAAATGGTTTCACTTTCGCTATTAATTTCAGATAATAGAAACAAGACTTAACAACAGAATAAATCTGTCTCTCAAACTTAAGATCACTGTCGAAAAGAACACCTAGATTTCGGACTAATGGCTTACAAAAGGGGGCCAAATCGCCCAGATCATCAAGATTATTTGGAGCTCCAAACCACACAACTTTGTTTGATTGAGTGTGTGGACAGGTGTCTTTTATACAGGTAATGAGTGGAGAACAGGAGGGCTTCTTAAAGAAAAACTAACAGGTCTGTGAGAGCCGGGATTCTTACTGGTTGGTAGGTGATTAAATACTTCTGTCATGCAATAAAATGCAAATTCATTATTAAAAAAATCATACAATGTGATTTTCTGGATTTTTGTTCTACATGCTTTGTAAATAGGAAAATCTGCAAAATCGGCAGTGTATCAAATACTTGTTCTCCCCACTGTACCTAATCTGTTTCCAGATCCTAAGAGTGTGACAAATGACTGGGTTAGAGTCATAAGTGTCTTTTTTCACACATGCTGGACTATTAACAAGTGCAGGGAGTGAGGAACGTTGACAGGAGGCATGCTCAATCAAAAGCCATATCATTCTGTCGGATCTCAGGTAAACTTTGCCTCCAGAAAGACACAATGTTCAGATTAGCAGCCCAATAATACAGTTTAAAGTGAGGAAGGACAAAACCCCCCTCTATCTTGTACTTGCATAAATGCTTCTTGGAAATTCTGGCTGCTTTGTAATTCCATAAGAATGGAATTGCTATTGAATCCAGTTTCTTAAAATAGCTTTGTGGTATGAAATTGGGTAGACATTGGAAGAGGTAAAGAAACCTGAGTTTGACACTTTATACGGCCAACCAAGGACATAGGCAGAATTTTACAAAAATCTATATTTTATTTAAGCTGATTCATTTTGTCTTGTACAATGTCCCAATTCATTTTCAATAGCTGATCAAGTTCGTGTCACTGCAATGCCAAGGCTTGTGAACTTGTCCATCACTGTTCTAAATGGGGTAGATTGTATAAATTGCATATCCACAGGCATCAATTCGCTTTTTGCCAGCTTATCTTGTGCACAGTAAAATCACCAGTGTTAAATTCAGTGTCAAAAGTGATCGTCTCCCATAGAGTCATTTTTAACATTCAGCAGATATGGGAGCAAGTAATGCTCAACAATTTTCATGATGAATCTTTCCTTTAAAGATGCTGATCAGGGTGAAATTCAAGGGTGAACATGATGGGTCTGGAACTGAAGTTGATGGGGATGTGTTTGAGGAAGGAGGTGGTGAAATGGCCAGATCTTGGTGTTTTTCAAGCTCACACTGAACAATAATGCTAAAGGTATGTGCTGGTTTTCAAGTCTTGGTTACTTGTGGCATCACTTTCAATATAACCATACATTTGACATGCTGTATTGTCATCTTTGTGTATTTCAGAATCTTCCCTGATGAGTCCTGTCTCTGCCAGTTCTGTGATGGGTCGTTCAGACCATGAGTCGGATGACACAATCATTTTGAGTGAGGATGGAAGCCCCTCACGAAAGCGTCAAAGATCTGACGACGAATTCATTCTTCAATTCACTTGCCATCAAATGGATTTTTCACTGCTGTTTTTTTTTTTTTTTTTTTACAGCTAATAGAGAGCATACTGAAGAAAAAGCCTGGTGGAGAGGTTGTCATCAAGGAATACTCTAAAACTAAAAGCCTGACTGACTGCACCAGACGAAAGATGATCAACATTATTTTTTCGGTGATGACAGAGACTCACGGGTAAGTTTAAAGGAAAGATTCATAATGAAAATTGTTGAGCATTACTTGCTCCCATATCTGCTGAATGTTAAAAATGACTTCTGTATCAGTATCTCAGTCACATAATTGGTTAGGCTACTGCTGACCATCCACTGCTATTGGTAGAAGTTTTCTCTTGTATCAAACTCGATGGGCATGATACTGCTTCAAAAATCCCTCCTGCTATTTAGCTGACTGGGGACCAATGCTGCTTGAGAAGATTCTGATTACCGCCTAAACATAACATTATATTCTTGTCAGGACATCACCACCGTGAAGTGTGACAGAAACGTTTGCACAAGGCATCGTCTCCTTGTTCCCATATCTGAAGGATCCCTACACCGCAAATGGATATGTAGGTATACATGACAACTGATAAAGGGCATCTGTGTTTAATTCGTCTGGTATGGTATCTGAGCAAATGGGACTTGGTTATTCGTTTTAATTACCACTGCCTCGATTAGTAACCATTTTCATTTTCTTAAGGAACATTATTACGACCCTAATAGTGGAGAAGGCTACCTCTCGTATAGAATTAAAACCGTTCAGAGGAATTTGGCTTCATCTGAGAAACGGCCCACTCAACTATACTCTGGAGGGCCAACTGCTGAGAGGGCGTCCAGTCTATCCACTTTGGTTACCCTGAGTGAAGACCAGTGCTGAGAGGCTATTTCTTCTGATAAAGAAACAGTCAAGCAGAAGATGAAATTGACCTTTGAGTACAGGAAAAAGATGACCCACCATCCTAACTGAATTTCCACGCTTTCTGGATGTGAAGAGCTTTTTTTTTAAAGAACAGTTTTAAGTTGTATAAATTGCGTTTAATCTCTAGATGCCAATTCAGGTTGGCCAGTAAATTTCAACAAAAACAACACTTCCGTAATAGTAGGTCAATTAATGTGTATGCTGGTGATTTGCTCAAACTCTGTTTTGGAGGTTTTGTGAGAAAGAAATTGACTTGCACAAAACTAATGTTTTGTGCTTTGTCTTATTTGTTTCAGATTGAACAGGATTTTGTGCTGCTGTTTGGAGAGGGAACATCAGCCAAGTTTTTGGAAAGGTGGCCAACTACATTCGAGCAAAAGATCATTATGCTAAGCAAGACCCTAAGCAAGGCCACTCAGGGAGCTGAACTTCAGGAGCTGATCCAGATGGCAGAATCTGCAGTTGATGAGGGAGCTGACACGAATGCTGACGGTTAGATGAACATAATTTATCATTTATATTTCAAATAACTCTGAAATGTTAATGTCACTGATGATGGAATTTACTATTTTAATCAGGATCTCTTCTTTGTTTAGGATGGGATGGTGACCTTTCCTCCTTCATCACAAGGCCGCACAAGACCAGGCAAGGTTTGGATTTAAAAATAAATCAATTATAATAATTGAAAATGTAACCTTTATTTAACTTGGCAAGTCAGTTAAGAACAAATTCTTATTTACAATGACGGCCTACCCCAGCCAAACCCGGACGATGCTGGGCCAATTGTGCGCCGCCCAATCACGGTCGGATGTGATACAGCCTGGATTCAACCAGGGACTGTAGTGACGCTTCTTGCACTGAGATGCAGTGCCTTAGACCACTGTATTGCCATTCTTATTCTTGGACAGTGCTGCAGCCGTTAATATTAACTAATGATGGTGTTCGTTTTTGTCGTCTTCAAGCAGGAACCCGTAGTCAGGAGCACCTTGATGCGAGAGCCGCCAACCACATCTTCTTGCAGTCGGGACCAGGAAGGGCAGCATCTTCCTGGAGTTTACTTTGTTTTGGAAGATGGACTATATATGAAAAGACATCCTTTCTTTTCTAAAGAGAAAAATGCATTGCAAATTCAATTCTTTTATGACGACTTTGAGACTGCTAAATCATTGGGATCAAAAAAGGGTATTCACAAATTGGGAGGTTACTTTGAGAAATTTTCCCCCAAAGTTTAATTCAATTTTGGTAAATATTCACTTTTGTGCACTCTTCCATACCCAGGACCTTAAAACTTATGGATTTGATTCCAGACTGAGGGTATTGAAGTTCCCTTCTTCAGTGGTCGTATACATGGCAGTATTGTCCCAGTAACTTGGAGATAATCTTGGTATACTGTACATTTCCTGTTTGGTTTTTCGGAATCATTTAGTGCTCATTATTGTTGCCGTTTTTTGCCTCACTGAGAAAGTGGATTTTCAAACTGTGTTCTCTGAGGATGACCCAAGAGTGACTTTACGAACAAAACACATGCACTCAGACCATTGTCAAACTATTTAGTCAAACCCAACACTACCTCATGTGTACGGTGTGAAGCATGCTTGCTTATTGAAATCTCTGCAGTACTTCAATACTACAGATAGTTTTTCTGTTGATATAATGCATGACATTTTAGACGGAGTTGCACAATTTGAGGTAAAACTTGTGTTACGCAGTATGTACAAGCCAACTTTGTGACTTCTAAAGTTGTGTAGTAGAGTTCATTCATTTAACTATGGCTACATAGAGAGGAGGAATCGTCCACCTGCAGTCAAATTGGATGATGGGGGCAATGATTTGGGTCTAAATGCTATTCAGTCTTGGTGTCTACTCCATAATTTGCCATTGATATTTGGTGATCTGGTACAGAAAGATGATACATACTGGCAGCTGCTTCTGTTACTACTACAAATTGTAAATATAGTGTGTTCTATACAAACAGAGGGCATGACTACCTATCTGAAGCACTTAATTGCTGAACATCATAGGCTTTAAGTATTTGTTTACTGATATAAATCTGTTACCAAAACACCACTTCATGATACATTATCCTCGTTGTATAAGGAATATTGGGCCCATTCTTCACTCGTCGTGTATGCACTACGAGGCAAAACATAATTTCTTTAAAAAGCAACTGAAGAGTTTTAAGAATGTCACTATGACCTTAGCCAAGAAACACCGAAATTACATGGCATATAATTGGGAAACGTTCAGCCAGGATAGACTAGCTATAGGTCCAGGAAAGATGTCAAGGCTCAGTGACCTGAAAGAAGGCCATGAGATTGCTGCCAAGTTAAATGGGTAAAGCATCATGGTACAGAATATCATCTTGATTTGCTCACATGTAATGCCAGTATTTTACTAAATTAAGGCTATTTTTCTGAAAGAGGAAAATTAATTTTGGGGGTTGGGTCAGCTCTTGAAACCTTACGTTTTGATGATCATATGCATGCATTTAAAGTTGTTTTGAAGTGAAGTCCACCATGCAAGGTATTTCATGTAAATGACATCATGTACCACAAACCTTTTGATTTGGTCATGGAGCAAGGGATTCTTTTGACTACATTGTCCTGTCACTTGATAACAGTTTAAGGCAGGGCTGAGGTTTTGTCATGATAAACATATTTGAATAGTGAAACAGTTTTGCTTGAGTTTATTGTGAAATTCCAAGTGTTTTACAAAATATCATTTCCATTTACATGGGGGAAGAGTAAATAAATTAACACTGAATAGAGTAAACACATTTTTACTCTGTCACCCTAGATCAAAAGTGAGTGTCACTATAACACTGTGTTGATTAACTCTTTGTGTTACATTTGATCAACACCAGCCAGTGTAGGGCAGTGTTATCTTTTTGCACTCCTCAGTGTTAAATCAACACTAGAAATGTAAAACTTTGATCAGTGTACTTTTTACTCTGTGTAGAGTGGGACCATATGCACTTAAAGTGTTGATTTAACACTTTTACATGTACTGTGTATCCAGAGAAGGAGCCACATGTATTTATCAAGTTAAGTAAGGGGGGGAATAGACGTTTTAGTCTTGGATAAAAACAAAAGAACATCGTCTGCATAGAGAGAAATTTTGTGCTGCGTGTCTTATTTTAAAGGGAGCTATATCGGCACGTAAACGAATTAGAGTAGCAAGGGGTTCCAAGGCTATAGCGAAGAGAGCAGGCGAAATAGGGCACCCATGTCGGCAGCCTTTGAACAGGCGGAATGACTGCGACATCTCCTGATTGGTTGCCACGGACGCCATTGGGTGTGCATAAATCCATTCTTAATAATACATTCCTTTCCAAACTCGAAATGCTCCAGAACCGACATCATATACTTCCACTCAGTCTGATCAAACGCCTTCTCTGCTTCAAGAGTAATTACCACTGCCTCAACTTTATAATCATGATACATTAGGTTTGAAAAGGCATCTCAAATTGTAATAATATGTCGGCCTGTGATAAAGCCTGTCTGGTCAGGGTGTATGATGTCAGAAACCAAACCAATATCTTTGTCAACACCTTATTTTCTATGGGGAGCAACGACACGGGGCGATACAACGACATCTCCGTAGAATCTATCTTTTTTCAAGTTCAATGCTATAGTAGCCTCATACTGTGTTTGCGGGAGTTTGGCATTTAATTTGGAATGTTTTCATTCGCAACATAAGTGGAGCTAGACTGGCGCAGTATTTCTTATAGAATTATATTACATATCCATCGGGCCCAGGGGCCTTACTGTTTGGAAATTGTGCTATCACTGTGTTAATCTCCTCTAAAGTTACCCCGGCATCGAGTGCAGCAGCTGCCCCCCTGTTTAGTTTAGGAAGTTCACATTCAGTGAGAAAGCGTTCCATATTTTGTGGATCAGTTGATATAGCTCTAAGTAAAACTGCGCAGAGCATTTATTAATATCCCGCGGATCTGTTACTATTTTACCATTCTTGTCTTTTATTTTATTTTATGAATAGCTCTAGATGCCTGTACGTGCCTTAATGTTTGTGGTTTGTCACCCCGTTCAAAACAACGTTGTTGCGTTCTAGCATGTAAATAGCCCACCCGTTTCGAAAGGATGGTATTGTATTCATATTTCAACTTTGATCTTCTCAAGGACTGCATTCGAGGAATTTGTTCTAGAAACGTTCACCTGTTCCCCTAACTCTCTTTCAATTTATTTCAGCCTAGTATTGGCACGTTTCTTCCTCTCCGATGTATAAGAAGTAATGTAACCTATAATCACAGCCTTGAAAGATTCCCAAAGGGTGGTCATGAATATCCCCCGTGTCGATAGCTCCGAGGAAAAAATTACAAAGTAATCTGCTCCTTCAAATACTGACAAAAAGTCTAATCTTTCAACAAGTATGCGTCTAAACGCCACGATCGCCGACCTGTAGACATATTGTCTGTCATTAGAATTGCGTGATAGGTAACGGACGCAGCTGCTGAAATTAGTCCAACAAAAAATAGTACATTCTGGAATATGATTTATGAATTTACGAAAATAAAGAATAATCCCTATCGGTTGGGTGCGTCAGTGTCCAAATATCGACAATGTTAAGGTTTGTCATCAATGTATTTAGACAGACACTGGCATTTGATTGTTGAAGGGACCTGTTTATCCAAAAGAGGATCTAACGTACAAGTAAAGTCACCTCCAACAATAACGCTTATTTGGTATGGCCTTAAATAAATACCCTTTGAAAAAATAATTGATAATCGAAGTTTGGTCATATATATTGACCAAGGTTATTGGTATCAAATTCAGTGTACCAGCCACAATAATATACTGACCATTAGGATCTGAAATCGAGGAGTAAACAAAAGGAATGTTTTTACCTTGTCAGGATTGCTACACCTCTCACTTTTGCATCAAAATTAGACTGGTATATCTGACCAATCCAACCGACTCCTAGTTTGGCCTGAGCAGAGCATTTAATATGAGTTTCTTGAAGAAGCACTATGTCAGCGCCCAGTGATTTAAGATGAGAAAAAACCTTGGCTCTTTTCACGACATGACCCAAGCCATTGCAGTTCCAACTGACTATATTTAATCCACCAGGCCTACTCTGTGACCGGTCACTATGTGGCATTTCTTATTTTAGAGCAAATTGTTGCTGTAATACATAACCCAAAAGAAAAACATCCCGCTGTGCGGGAACTTGTCATGCCACCTGTACTAAAAGTGAACATAAAACACAGACCCCATCCCCCCTCCCGCCCCATTACTGAGTGACTTCCCCAAACAAATCACTCCTTGACTAACACACAAACCTTAGGGTGCCTAGACATAAAGCCTGAACTAACTCGTCATCTATAGATGCTCCGCATATAAACAAATATTAAATAACACTTAACTCTCACATTAGGGGGTGAGTGGCGCTAAAACATGATAGGCTAAACAATGCTATATAAGCAATAACATCTCACCAATCATTATAAGTCATTCCTGGCCTGTATTTGGCTACTTATCCAGTTGACACAGCAGTTCTATATCCTCAGCCAGGGAGCTTGCTTGACAAGAACAGGTCGGCCTCTTTTGGGTTGTCAAATGTGCTTGTTGATCCCTCAACTGTCAACTTAAACTGGGCTGGGAAGAGGAATCCATATCAGATGTTGGCCGCCCTGCATTTCGTGCGCAATTCATCATACTCTTTCCGTTGCAGCAGTGCGATGAATGGCCCTGGTGGCGCCCCCTTGGCCGGCTTCGTTGCCAGTGATTTGTGATCAGGATGGGCGTTTTAAAGAGTTCACTCCTCAGCAGTACTGGTATCAGCTCCGAAACAAATTCAGTGGGTTTCCCTTTCTCTGTGTCCTCCTGGATCCCAAATATTCTAATGTTCTGTCGTCTTGAATGTAACTCAGCCTTTCCAGTCAGGCTTTCAGGGGTTTGTTGTCATTTTTTAACGTTGTGCACTGTTTCTCTATGTCCTGTAGCCTGGCCTTGTGATCGACTGTCGTCTGCTCGACCTCATGCACCCTGCCCTTAGTTGCCTTCACAGTTTCAGTCAAAGTCCCAATAGTCTTTGAGATATCGGCCAACCTTGTGTCCACCTTCTTGCTTAGTGAGTTTATAGCAGCCAGTAGGTCACTTGGAGTAGGTTCTGTGGGGAGCTCTTGGGAGCTAGCATCTTCAGCTAACTCCTCGTGGGTCGGCGATGTTGAAATTGGTTTGTTGTCTGTCTCATTCAAATTATCTTGTTTAGCGCCCCCTTTTTTTGTTGCCTTTTCCCTGTGTCATATTGCCAGACAATGTTTGAAGTTATAGGGGGTGAGAGGTTAAGATAAATATGAATTTGTTTCACAATTGAGCGGAGCTCTAACAAAACACATCTACTCCATAGCACACTCTCTAGCGTCCCCCAAAGTGTTTGTTTACATTTGCAATGTTTACAAACACTGGAGAAAAACAAGCTTATATTTTGGGTTCTCATGGAGTGTGACAGTTAAACTAATATATATATATAGCGGAGCTCTAACAAAACACGTCTACTCCATAGCTCTCTCTCTCTCGCTCTATATATATATATATATATATATATATATATATATATATTTGAGATTCTTCAAATAGCCACCCTTTGCCTTGATGACAGCTTTGCACACTCTTTGTCACACCCTGATCTGTTTCACCTGTCTGTGTGCTTGGCTCCACCCCCTTCCAGGTGTTGCCCATCTTCCTCATTATCCCCTGTGTATGTATACCCGTGTTCTCTGTTTGGCTATTGCCAGTTCGTTTTGTTTGTTCAAGCCTACTAGCGTTTTCCCCCTTTACTTCTCTTTCTAAAGGGCCTGTCTTCTTGGTTTTACCCGGTTACCTTTCCTTGCCTGCCCTGAGCCTGCCTGCCGTCTTGTACCTTTGCCCCACTACTCTGGATTACAGAACTCTGCCTGCCCCCTGTTGGTATAATAAACATTTGTTATTCTGACCGTTGTCTGCGCCTGGGTCTCACCTGTACGCTGATACTCTTGGCATTCTCTCAACCAGCTTCACCTGGAATGCTTTTCCAACAGTCTTGAAGGAGTTCCCACATATGCTCAGCCCTTGTTGGCTGCTTTTCCTTCACTCTGCGATCCGACTAATCGCAGACCATCTCAATTTGGTTGAGGTCAGGTATTATGGAGGCCAGGTCATCTTATGCAGCCCTTACACAGCCTGGAGGTGTGTTGGGTCATTGTCCTGTTGAAAAACAAATGATAGATCCACTAAGCCCAAACCAGATGGGATGGCATATCGCTACAGAATGCTGTGGTAGCCATGCTGGTTAAGTGTGCCTTGAATTCTAAATAAATCACAGACAGGGTCACCAGCAAAGCACCCCCACACCATAACACCCCCTACTCCATGCTTTACGGTGAGAAATACACATGTGGAGATCATCCGTTCACCCACACCGCGTCTCACAAAGACACAGCGGTTGGATCCAAAAATCTCAGATTTGGACTCCTCAGACCAAATGACAAATTTCTTATGTCCATTACTCGTGTTTCTTTGCCCAAGCAAGTCTCTTCTTCTTATTTGTGTCCTTTAGTAGTTCCTTTGCAGCAATTCGACCATGAAGGCCTGATTCACACAGACTCCTCTGAACAGTTGATGTTGAGATGTGTCTGTTACTTGAACTCTGTGAAGCATTTATTTGGGCTGCAATTTCTGAGGCTGGTAACTCTAATGAACTCCTCTGAAGCAGAGATAACTCTGGGTCTTCCATTCCTGTGGCGGTCCTCATGGGAGCCAGTTTCATCATAGCACTTAATGGTTTTTGCAAACCGCACTTCTTGAAATTTTCCGGATTGACTGACCTTCCTTCATGTCTTAAAGTAATGATGGACTGTCATTTCTCTTATTTGAGCTGTTCTTGCCATAATATGGACTTGGTCTTTAACCAAATAGGGTAACCTTCTGTATACCACCCCTACCTTGTGACAACACAACCAATTGGCTCAAATGCATTAAGAAGAAAAGAAATTCCACACCTGTTAATTGAAATGCATTCCAGGTGACAATCTCATGAAGCTGGTTGATTTTAATTTTTTAACACCTCCTGTAGGTTTTCATACCAACCCCAGTTGTAACTAACCTGATTCAGCTGATCGAGAATCAGATTAGGGTTGGAGTGAAAACCTACAGGACCTGCTTAATATAATGTGTGTGTCATCATAGCAAATCAACGGCATTATACTTAAAAATCACTTAAACTTCAACCAGTAAAATGGCTCTTTAGATAGCTTTTTCTACAGCCTATGATTATTAGCATTCTAGCTAACAACTGCTGCATCCAAATTAGTTATTTTGCAAAGATCACAACCAAATGTAATCTTAGCGACTGTTCAAGCAAGAGTTGAAAAAGCTCTATAGTAGTACGGCACCCCTGGAGTAGAGCAAATTAGGGATAAGTGCCTTGCTCAAGGGCACATTAAACATTTTTCACCCTGTCAGCTTGGGTATTTGAACCAATGACCTTTCACTTACTGACCCAATGCTCTAACCGCTAGGCTACCTGCCACCATATGTAGCTAAAGTGTTTTTCCCATTTTAAACAAGACAAATAAGGTTTATCACCAGATAGTGTTTTTCTGTTAACCATTGACATGTGAAAAGTGAAAGGTATTGTCAGTTTAACATATGAAGATCTTGTATGTAGCCAGATAAGTGCTGCTTTTCACTTTCTTTAACAAGCTAGGTAAGGTTTATCACCAGATAGTGTATTTCTGTTGAACAGTGACAAGTGAGTGTAAGGTATTGTTAGGTTAAGCTTAGTCAGCAAACAACCATACTGTACAGTATGTTAACATATCCCACTGTGCACAAATTTGTCGAATAAACGCTGTTTCCACTTCATTTAAAAGAAATGAATCAATATGTAAAACTGGTTGGATTTGAAAGAAGTAATCAATGAAAGCAGTGGCAATTTGTAAATCTTGGTGTGGCAAATTTTTTTTAATTGTGTTTCGATGCATGCCAGTAAAGCCACTACACAACACAACACTAAACAATACATTAATTGCACTAGGAGAAGAGCCTGGCAGAGAGAGTGGTGCTGGGACAGAACAGAGGAGAGGAGAAGAACAGAGGGAATAGGGGAAGAGGAAAGTGAATGCCCAGAGGAGAGAAAAGGGCCCACTGTCTCATAAACCACTGCAGCCTTTCGCAACACCGCAACCGCCCTCTCCTTCCCTCCCTCCACCATCCCTTCATCCCTCCCTCCCTCCACCATCCCTTCATCCCTCCTCCCCTTGCTCCAGCCACCAACTGTGCTGTTGCAGTTAGTTGTTCTCCAGCGAGTTGGCAGAGTTCTGGTTTAACATCCTCTCTCTCAAAGATAATTTCATAATATCAAAGAGATGACACTGGCATCCGAAACAGCTCACTGGCATTTTGCCACAGCTCAAGAGACCTCAATCCACCTGGCAGAGTCTGTGTGATTATCACTAAACTACTTTAATAGGCTCTTAAAAAGGTGTCTGTTTTTGTTTCAGATTGTTGAACGTGCCAGGGTACTTATTTGAGGGTTATTGCTCTGAAGCCAGAAGTACGGGGACATGCTGTACAGTAACATAACACAGTGGGTGTCTGGGTCTGGCTGAGAAAGAGATGTTTGATTGATGTTTCTCTGCAGGGTCACTGAATGTGGGCCAGACATCTTGAAGACCATAAAGTCTATAGATTGGGATTTATGTGCTGGATAGGGTCTCTCTCTCTCTCTCTCTCTCTCTCTCTCTCTCTCTCTCTCTCTCTCTCTCTCTCTCTCTCTCTCTCTCTCTCTCTCTCTCTCTCTCTCTCTCTCTCTCTCTCTCTCTCTCTCTCTCTCTCTCTCTCTCTCTCTCTCTCTCTCTCTCTCTCTCTCTCTCTCTCTCTCTCTCTCTCTCTCTCTCTCTCTCTCTCTCTCTCTCTGCTTACAATGTCATTTCCCTTCATTCCAATTGAGTAACAGACACACCAAATGATGGAATCCTCAGATTTATGACGTACTAAAAGTGTGTTATTAGCTAATAATTTTCTTTAATATAGCAGTTGCAACTGAAGGGAATGCTCAAGGTCATTGTATATCTTTAAGGGCAAGGGTTTCATGTTCAACCTACATGGGTAAAAACATTGCTCAATATCCGTCCTCAGCTCACCCCCTGACATGGGCCTACATCAACAGGTGTGGGCTATGTACTGTACACGTTTTATGAGATAATTGTATTGCTATAGGTTTCATTATGCAGAGATAAGTCATATATTAGATATAATAAGTCACTAACAGATAACGGCTGTCCTCAGGACTGACAGCTGAGAGTGAAAGGTATTGTTATGTTTTATATACGGTACCAGTCCAAAGTTTGGACACACCTACTCATTCAAGGGTTTTTCTTTATTTTTACTATTTTCTACATTGTAGAATATGAAATAACAAATATGGGATCATGTAGTAATAAAAAAAGTGTTTAACAAATCAAAATATATTTTAGATTTTAGATTCTTCAAATTAGCCAAACTTTGCCTTGATGACAGCTTTGCACACTCTTGGCATTTTCTCAACCAGCTTCACCTGGAATTATTTCCCAACAGTCTTGAAGGAGTTCCTACATATGCTTAGCCATTGTTGGCTGCTTTTCCTTCACTCTGCAGTCCGACTCATCCCAAACCATCTCAAATTGGTTGAGGTCGGGTATTGTGGAGACCAGGTTATCTGACACAGCACTCCATCACTCTCCTTCTTGGTTAAATAGCCCTTACACAGCCTGGAGGTGTGTTGGGTCATTGTCCTGTTGAAAAACAAATGACAGTCCCACTAAGCGCAAACCAGGTGGGAGGCGTATCGCTGCAGAATGCTGTGGTAGCCATGCTGGTTAAGTGTGCATTGAAGTCTAAAATGACTGACAGTGTCACCAGAAAAGCACCCCCACACCTTCACACCTCCTCCTCCATGCTTCACGGTGGGAACCACTCATGCAGAGATCATCCGTTCACCTACTCTGCATCTCACAAAGACACGGAGGTTGGAACCAAACATCTCAAATTTGGACTCATCAGACCAAAGGACAGATTTCCACCGGTCTAATGTCCATTGCTCGTGTTTCATGGCCCAAGCAAGTCTCTTCTTCTTATTGGTGTCCTTTAGTAGAGGTTTCTTTGCAGCAATTTGACCATGAAGGCCTGAATCACGCAGTCTCCTCTGAACAGCATTTATTTGGGCTGCTATTACTGAGGCTGGTAACTCTAATGAACTTATCCTCATGTAACTCTGTCTTCCTTTTCTGTGGTGGTCCAGTTTCATCATAGCGCTTGATGGTTTTTGCGACTGCACTTGAAGAAACTTTAAACGTTATTGAAATTTTCCGGATTGACTGACCTTCCTTCATGTCTTAAAATAATGACGAACTGTCATTTTTCTTAATTTAGCTGTTCTTGCCATAATATGGACTTGGTATTTTACCAAATAGGGCAACCTTCTGTATACCACCCCTACCTTGTCACAACACAACCGATTGGCTCAAATGCATTAAGAAGGAAAGAAATTCCACAAATGAACTTTTAACAAGGCACACCTGTTAATTGAAATGCATTCCAGGTGACTATCTCATGAAGTTGGTTGTGAGAATGCCAAGAATGTGCAAAGCTGTCATCAAGGCAAAGGGTGGCTACTTTTAAGAATCTCAAATATACAATGTATTTTGATTTGTTTATCACCTCCTGTAGGTTTTCATACCAAACCCAGTTGTAACTAACCTGATGCAACTGATCAACCAGCTAATTATTAGAATCAGGTGCGCTAGATTAGGGTTGGTGTGGAAACCTACAGGACGGTAGCTCTCCAGGACCCCTTTCCGTGTTTACAAACATTGTAGCAAGAGGGCAATGCGCAAGTTGGAGGCAGAACAAGGGGGAGTTCTTTTAGAACGCCAGCAAAAAAAGCCCCTATTTACATGTTGCTTATGAGTGCATTTCACACTACTTTTGGATTATAATTGGATTGTAAGGCTCGTATGAATGTCCTGCTTAATATAATGTGTGTGTCATCATAGCAAATCAACTGCATATGAAGATCTTGTATGTAGCCTGTTAAGTGCTGCTTTTCACTTTCTTTAACAAGCTAGGTAAGGTTTATCACCAGATAGTGTATTTCTGTTGAACAGTGACGTGAGTGTAAGGTATTGTTAGGTTAAGCTTAGTCAGCAAACAACCATACTGTACAGTATGTTAACATATCCCACTGTGCACAAATTGGTCGAATAAACGCTGTTTTCACGTCATTTAATAATTTTTTTTCAACATGTAAAACTGTTTGGATTTGAAAGAAGTAATCAATGAAGAAGTAGCGATTTGTAAATCTTGGTGTGGCAAATAAAAGTGTTTCGATGCATGCCAGTAAAGCCACTACACAACACAACACTAAACAATACATTAATTGCACTATAATGGTGACAAACGGTATCCACACATTTTTAGGGCCAACAGCAGAGCCAACAGCAGAGTCCCAACAGCACCTTACCACTGCTTCACCTGGCTATCAGCAGAGCCTTGTCTGGCAGCAAAACATTTAATTTAGCCTCATTTTTTAAAAAAACATAGCTGATATGGCTGACTTGCTTAAACAAATGTGATTTTTACTGGCAATTGAGATGTACAAACTATGGCATCCAGGCTGTATCATAACTGGCCGTGATTGGGAGTCCCATAGGGCAGCGCACAATTGGCCCAGTGTCGTCCGAATTTGGCCGGTGTAGGCCGTCACTGTAAATAAGAATTTGTTCTTAACTGACTTTCCTAGTTAAATAAAGGTTAAATAAATAAAACATAAAAAATAAAAATGGGATGACAAGTGGATAAGAGGCAATACGTAATTTCGATTAAGACATTAATGAGCAAGCTAGGATGGGCGTATTCAATATAGCAATTCAGCACTTTTGAAATGTACAACAAAATAATTCAGATCACGGGACGTTCTTCTTATAAAAGGGGCATATAAGCAGACAATGAAAGCTTACAATATTTGATGATTACATTTCTCTAAAACAGGCTATAGGCTACATGTGCACCACCAAGTAAGAACAGTAGGTGAAATTTGAGCAGGAAAGTGACCAATAATTAGGGTGAGGCACATGGCAACAGCTTAATACACAACACACACTTAGTATTACTTTTTTAGCTACAGTATACATATCTCAATGGCATATTACATATTATGCCGCAGCAGACAATACATTTTTGGACATTTTTGAACAGGAAGGTGGTACCGTAGTCCTTCATGGGCAATTTTTGTCATAAATCTTTGTCATCAAAGTCTGGCATTCTCTGGATTTATGGTGCTTTCAAGAGAACTGGAAACTCAGAAAAAAGGCCCAAGTTCCTGACCATTCAAAACTTTTTTTTTCCCAGTCGGAGCTCGTTTTTTCAGAGTTCCCAGTTGTCTTGAACTCACTGAAGTCAGATTTCCCAGTTCTGAGTTTTGAGTTGTTTTGAGTGCGTCAGAAGTCATGCTGGATTGACAGCACGGCCAATGTTTAATGTTTAATGTTTATCCTTTCAAGCTTGGAAAAGAGGCCCTTGATCCCAGAACACACACCCACTCCACTGAATAGCAGGCTAGTGATTGCTTTGCAATGCTTGCAGTTAGCCTCTGATTCCTTCCAAACCACTCATTGTTGAATTTGCTGTGTAATGTTTATGTCCGATGAACACCGATATGTTTTATCTATAATTTCTCTTCATTATTTCTCTTCATATCACAATGAATATTTGCCAGTAGATTGTCGACTTGATTCATAATGATGACTGCTAGCTCGCTAGCTAAGATTTTGAAAATGTGATGTTGACGTGATCAGTCCAATCAAAGCTACTGTAGATATAAAGTGATTTGACATAATTTTATCTGTGGCCATTGACCTTGAGCCTTCTTGGATGGGCACTTCTAATGTAACTCTATGGCAGCACCCAAGGGGATTGAATTTTCAAGCTCTACCCTTAGATTTGGCGGTGACGTAGTGTCCCCATGAGTGACAGAACACTTGAGCCATTCACGGCGGAACTAGAGAACATTACCCAATCACGGTGCAAGTAGAGAATATTATTAACCCCTACACACTCGGTATTTTCTGCTGGCTGCCCCACCACCACAGAAAGCACTGAGCTAGGCTGAAACACCTGCATTTTGGAGCTGCCTTACTCAAGAAAGCTAAAAAGAGACCAAGTTTGTATTAACAAAATTGTAAAACGTATTAAATGTCAAAATAACATGCTCTGCCCCACCTGCCCTGAATGACGGGTCACCACTGATGTAAAGGAAATTTGGGAATCGTTTTTTCACCCAACTTTTAACCTAAATCCAATAATATGGTTATATGTTTTGTTAATTTCACTTTGAATTCACGTTAGTTGGTAATTCAATCAAATGTAAATCAAAACTACAGACGTTGAACTGACATCTGTACCAAGTAGGATGAAGGTCTCGTATGTAGCCTGTTGTTGTAAATTTCACACAAATTAACAAGGAACCTACCAGGTACAACCCTAAATCTGTAAATATGGGCACCATCATAGATATCATCCTGACTAACTTGCCCTCCAAATACACCTCCTCTGTTTTCAACCAGGATCTTAGCGATCACTGCCTCATTACCTGCGTCTGTAATGGGTCCCCGGTCAAACGTCCACCCCTTATCACTGTCAAACACTCCCTAAAACACTTCAGTGAGCAGAACTATCTAATCGATCTGGCCCGGGTATCCTGGAAGGATATTGACCTCATCCCGTCAGTAGAGGATGCCTGGTTGTTCTTTAAAAGTGCTTTCCTCACCATAAAGCATGCCCCAATCAAAAAATGTAGAACTAAGAAAAGATATAGCCCTTGGTTCACTCCAGACTTGACTGCCCTTGACCAGCACAAAAACATCCTGTGGCGTACTGCATTAGCATCGAATAGCCCCCGCGATATGCAACTTTTCAGGGAAGTCAGGAACCAATATACACAGTCAGTTAGAAAAGCAAAGGCTAGCTTTTCCAAAAATAAATTCACATTGTGTAGATAGATAGATAGATAGATAGATAGATAGATAGATAGATAGATAGATAGATAGATAGATAGATAGATAGATAGATAGATAGATAGATAGATAGATAGATAGATAGATAGATAGATAGATAGATAGGTACTTTATTGCTCCCCCGGGGGGGAAATTTCATTGTCAAGCAGCTACAACAAAACACAGGGCAGGTGCAAAATGCCACAACGAAAGTACACAAAAGACAGATACATGGTACATGATACATAGAGCGGCAGTATGAAAAAGTATAGAAATACAAGATATCTGGAGTGCAAAAAAATAAAAGCTATATAAAAGACATTGCATAGTATGGGTGGTTGGCTGAATATGTACACTATACATTGGTGGATGTGTACACTATACATTGGTGGATGTTGGATGGTTAACTATACTATACAGGTTGATGGCAGAGAAATACTTCAGTAGCTAAAAATGCATATGATATGAGCGAGGGTAATAATAGTTTACTTAATAGACAGACTGGGTAAATGAACAGGTAAGTGAAAATTTTGCATGGTTAAATTAGCTGTACAGTTAGGTATACAGTTATATTTACAGATAAGTGAATACTTGCATGGTTACACAAACTGTACAGGTAAATGACAGGAAGAGATACTTTAATAGCTAAATGTGTGTATGATATCATTTGGGGTAATAATAGTAATTCCCTTAAAATACAGTCCTTAGTGCGCAGGGTTTAATTACAGACAACTGCACGTATTGCACATTCGATATACTAAAAGCAATGAGAAAAGGTGCAACTGGCAGGATACTAATTTGCATTCCTGAGTGAATGCCTACGTAAGTTAAGTCCAATAATTACTTACAATATTGCATGTGATATGATATAACAACTGTACATGAGTATGTATATACAGACCTGTATGAATAAATAGGTCCTGAGTGGATGAGTGCTGACGGACCAGAGTTACTCACGGATGGATGCATAATTGTTAAACTAGGTCCTAGCACCCCAACAGTTCCAGATCTATGTTGCCGACCGCACGGCACCCCGGTGAGACATTATATAGTCTAATAGCCGCCGGCAGGAAGGACCTCCTGTAGCACTCTCTGGCACACCGTGGTGGGATCAGTCTGTGACTGAAAGTACTAATTCCAAAAAGTTCTGGGACACTGTAAAGTCCATGGAGAATAAGAGCACCTCCTCCCAGTTGCCCACTGCACTGAGGCTAGGAAACACTGTCACCACCAATAAATGTACGATAATATTGCTACGGCTGGCCATGCTTTCCACTTGGATACCCCTACCCCAGCCAACAGCTCTGCACCCCCCGCAGCAACTTTCCCAAGCCCCCCCCCCGCTTCTCCTTCAACCAAATCCAGATAGCTGATGTTCTGAAAGAGCTGCAGAATCTGGACCCCTACAAATCTGCTGGGATAGACAATCTGGAAATGATCCACCGAAATTGTTGCAACCCCTATTACTATCCTGTTCAACCTCTCTTTCATATCGTCTGAGATCCCTAGAGATTGGAAAGCTGCCGCGGTCATACCCCTCTTCAAAGGGGAGACACTCTAGACCCAAACTGTTACAGACCTATATCCACCCTGCCCTGCCTTTCTAAAGTCTTCAAAAGCCAAGTTAACAACCAGATCACTGACCACTTCGAATCCCACTGTACCTTCTCTGCTATGAAATCTGGTTTCTGAGCTGGTCATGGGTGCACCTCAGCCACGCTCAAGGTACTAAACGATATCATAACCGCCATAGATAAAAGACAGTACTGTGCAGCCGTCTTCATCGACCTGGCCAAGGCTTTCGACTCTGTATTCTTATTGACAGACTCAACAGCCTTGTTTTCTCAAATGACTGCCTTGCCTGGTTCTCTAACTACTTCTCAGATAGAGTTCAGTGTATTAAATCAGAGGGCCTGTTGTCTCCAATCTCCAATCCAAAATAACATCTAGAATTGGCTTCCAATTTCGTAACAAAGCCTCCTTCACTCATGCTGCCAAACATGCCCTCGTAAAACTGACTATCCTACCAATCCTTGACTTCAGCGATGTCATTTACAAAATAGCCTCCAACACTCTACTCAGCAAACTGGATGAAGTCTATTACAGTGCCATCCGTTTTGTTACCAAATCCCCATATACTACCCACCACTGCGACCTGTATGCTCTTGTTGGCTGGCCCTCACTACATATTCGACGCCAAACTCACTGGCTCCAGTTCATCTATAAGTCTTTACTAGGTAAATCCCCGCCTTATCTCAGCTCGTTGGTCACCATAGCAACGCCCACCCGTAGCATGCGCTCCAGCAGGTATATTTCACTGGTCATCCCCAAAGCCAACACCTCCTTTGGACACCATTCCTTCCAGTTCTCTGCTGCCAATGACTGGAACGAATTGCAAAAATCATTGAAGCTGGAGACTACCATCTCCCTCAATAACTTTAAGCATCAGCTGTCAGAGCAGCTTTCCAATCACTGCACCTGTACACAGCCCATCTGTAAATAGCCCACCCTACTACCTCATCCCCATATTATTATGCTCATTATGCTCATTTGCACCCCAGTATCTTCTATTTGCACATCATCATCTGCACATCTATCATTCCAGTGTTAATGCTAATTTGTAATTATTTCGCCACTATGGCCTATTTATCGCCTTACCTTCCTAATCTTACTACATTTGCAGACAATACATAGATTTTCTATTGTGTTATTGATTGTTTATCCCATGTGTAACTCTGTGTTGTTGTTTTTGTCGCACTGCTTTGCTTTTTCTTGGCCAGGTCGCAGTTGTAAATGAGAACTTGTTCTCAACTGGCCTACCTGGCTAAATAAAGGTGAAATAGGGTTTATCACCAGATAGTGTGTTTCTGTTAAACAGTGACAAGAGTGAAAGGTCTTTTAAGGCTAAGGCTATATTAACAACTATTACCCAGCCCCTGAGAAACATATAACCTGCCTTTTTTGTGTAATGCAAATGCAGTAGAGGTGTAGGATCTTATTTTGACAAGTTTCATTGCAGGAGTGATGAAACTCTTATAGTAAGAGAATTTGATTATTAAAAAAAATAAGTAGGGAAATGAGTTACAGGAAGCTATCGTTTAGGTGAGAGATCTAGTGAGAAAAGGAGAACTGCAGGTTTTCAGTGAATTTATGTCAATCACGAGGCTCATTTGAATTTCCAGCGGCGTAGAGCGATCAATACTACATGTGTAGGCCTACATGCTACCCTTGTATCCAAACTGGAAATCACCTTTGCTTTTTATGAGATATTTGTATTGCTATAGGTTTCAGTAAGTCAATCAAACTTGATGGCATGAAAGATTATACGTTTTCCGATACTGTGACGTGTGCCTCAGTTTGCCATAGCAGGTCACATACAGTACTATGGTAAGGTCTTTAGAGTGAATCAAGTGTCATCTGAGGAGTGGAAGTTGTCGTTAGGTTAAGCCTAGACTACAGGTGCACGCCATGCCATACCCTGCCTGAGGTGTGAGGGTTAACCCATAGATAATACAGTGTGTGTCCTATGTGGGTGAACCCATGGTGAAACATATGTCTCTCTGGGAGTGGAGCACAGCAGAGTGCAGTGAACAGCAGGGATTCGAGAGAATAAGAGACACACAGGCTTAATGATTAAGGGAAAGTACATGGCTTATCTAAGAGTTTCTGTGTGTGTGTGTGTGCGTGCGTAAATGAGTTAAGCTTGTCCCATGCCCCGGCCAGCCCCACCTTCTCAATGTCCTCTAACACTCAGAGTAATAGTGGCCTTTATGGAGACTACAAACAAGTACAACTTTTTAAAGTTATTACTTTCATGATAGAATGTCCTGTAAGTTTGGATATCAATCAATTAGTCTGTTCCCCAAAAAGAATAAATAAAGCAACCTCACAAAAGGCGCAGCGGTCTAAGGCGTCACTACAGACCCGGGTTCGATCCCAGGCTGTGTCGCAGCCGGCCGCGATCGGGAGACCCATGAGGCCATGCACAGTTGTCCGGGTTAGGGGAGGGTTTGGCCCGGCCGGGATGTCCTTGTCCTAGCACATGCATGCTGACTTCGATCGCCAGCTGTACAGTGTTTCCTCCGACACATTGGTTTGGCTGGTTTCTGGGTTAAGCGAGCAGTGTGTCAAGAAGCAGTGTGGCTTGGCGGGATCGTGTTTTGGATGACGCATGGCTCTCGACCTTCGCCTCTCCCGTGTCTGTACGGGAGTTGCAGCAATGGGACAAGACTGTAACTACCAATTGGGGAGAAAAAGGGGTAAAAAGTACACAAAATAAACGAAATAACAACAAACAAAGCTGTCACACTATGATGACATGATAAATTAGTACACAGTCCATTGTGATTAGAACATGGTCTGAAATAATCCCATATTGTCAACAGATTGAGCAAAAGTGTTTTGGTCACAGCATCGACATAATGGTGCCAGAAGAGGTTACGTCCAACAGTGGGTATGTTTTGCTGCTTAACAGTTGCTCAACGTATGTACAAAAATACAAGATGTGCTCTCTCTGAGGTTGTTGAAGCGTGGGAACTGTTCAAACGGTGTAGCCCTACCAACACAGACACACACAAACACACCCTGAAATCAAAAACAACCCTAGTAGGCCTATAGAAACAAATGTACAGTACTGTACTTTTGGAGTTTTTATAAACTCACTAGCCCACTAACCCGCCCACCCACTCACACAATCAAACTAGCACAGACTTTGACAATTACTTTTATTAGAACAATCCTAAGATTAATAATAGACAAACACATAGAGTATGCATACACATCCCCTGAAACGAGAGACACTCTTGCAAACTCTGACACATTTACAGACCTAAAGAGGAAGAACACACACACACACACACACACTCACTCACATTACAGAGAGTCCAGTGGGGCAATCACGACACACACTATAAAGGCTGACATTTTGGCAGTGCTTCAAGAGGAAACTCCGGTGGCATTGTTGGGCACACTGCCCACTCTAATCTCACTGTCAAACCACCGCTCGATTTGTTACAAAAACACACCTCAGATGAACCGCACAGAGCTTACTACACACACATACAAATGTATAGCCTGTGCTACTTTTACTCATCACACATGTAATAAAGCAGAGACCGATAGAAATGTAGAGATTTATGCATGAGCGCTTATGTAGGCCCACACAATGTGGCTTTGTGTTTGCATTTAGTAGAATTACTGCTGTCTCCACTTCATGGAATTAGTTAGCCGATGAATTGCCTTTTCCATTTCTTGATTGATGCAATTGCATAATAACTGAACCACAGCATCAACACAAATCTCTATACAAACAAGAGTCTACATGGCTCCAAAGGGGATTCATGATGGCCTGTGATGGCCATGATGGCCTTTCACTTCCATGTCCCTACATGTCTTATGAAGGAGTTGAAACGTCATGACCATATTCACATCTGGTATCAAAGAGGTACTCCTCTTTCAAAACAAGTGTAAATGAATCCAAATTGACTTACAACGGCTTTACCCACTGAATGGTACAGGTGAGACCCACTGAAGGGTACAGGTAGCCTACAGGTTAGAGTGTTGTGCCCGTAACTGAAATGTTGACGGATCGAATCCCCGAGCTGACAAGGTAAGAAAAATCTGTCGTTCTGCCCCTGAACAAGGCAGCTAACCCACTGTTCCTAGGCCATCGTTGTAAATAAGAAATTGTTCTTAACTATTAAGAACAATTTAGTAGATGTTCCAACACTATTAGATGTTTCAGTAAGGTGACTTATTTTGTATTTACTTCATTTGTATTTCTTAGTAAGGTCATTTTAGACAGACACCCAGCCAGCCACAGCCAAATATGCAGCCAGGCAGCTCTAGATGTACATATACGTGCCTAAGAGTGCTGTTAAGTACAGTGGTCTGAAAAGTGGGTCAGCGAGGCCTCTGTCACACTGCTTTCCTAAATAGATTACACAGGGCCTTAAGGCGTGATACAGTTTTAACAGCCAATTATCACTCAGCAATTACGGGCCCCCTACTTGAGAGCCCGACTACCAGGAACAGCTCTTTAAATGGCCCCTTGTATTCTATTCCAGTGAGATAATCCCACGCCATTTCTCCGCCAGGCATATTTATAGTAGGAGCGAGTGTCTGGGTTGTTTTCCCAGACCTGATAAAGATTATGTAGTCAGGGAGTTTTATATACAGATACTGTCTGGGACTTGGTTCTTCTCTCATTGGGTAGCTTAAGCAACTTCCTAGAGGGATTTATAGCTCAGTTAAAGTAATGATATCACATGCTGCTAAATGGAGTAACACTAAGTAATACTAAGTAAATACTTAGTAAACTTAAGTAATGAACCAGTAAACTCAAGTAATTAACCTTTTAAAAACAGTCTTGCACAACTTAATGGTTACTTTCTGTTTGCTGTATTTTCACACTCATAATTCTATTGATTAATTACAGGCTTTAGACATTTCGTAATTGCAGATATTAGCAAATGAACTCAAGTTACGATTTGATGCATTCATTCTATATTTGCATGAGTAATGATACATTTTCTTACAACACAGGGTAGTAGATACAGTGGGGAGAACAAGTATTTGATACACTGCCGATTTTGCAGGTTTTCCTACTGACAAAGCATGTAGAGGTCTGTAATTTTTATCATAGGTACACTTCAACTGTGAGAGACGGAATCTAAAACAAAAATCCAGAAAATCACATTGTATGATTTTTTTATAATTAATTTGCATTTTATTGCATGACATAAGTATTTGATCACCTACCAACCAGTAAGAATTCCGGCTCTCACAGACCTGTTAGTTTTTCTTTAAGAAGCCCTCCTGTTCTCCACTCATTACCTGTATTAACTGCACCTGTTTGAACTTGTTACCTGTATAAAAGACACCTGTCCACACACTCAATCAAACGGACTCCACACACTCAATCAAACAGCTGTGTAAGGACATCAGGGATAAAATTGTAGACCTGCACAAGGCAGGGATGGGCTACAGGACAATAGGCAAGCAGCTTGGTGAGAAGGCAACAACTGTTGGCGAAATTATTAGAAAATGGAAGAAGTTCAAGATGACGGTCAATCTCCCTCGGTCTGGGGCACCATGCAAGATCTCACCTTGTGGAGCATCAATGATCATGAGGAAGGTGAGGGATCAGCCCAGAACTACACGGCAGGACCTGGTCAATGACCTGAAGAGAGCTGGGACCACAGTCTCAAAGAAAACCATTAGTAACACACTACGCCGTCATGGATTAAAATCCTGCAGCGCACGCAAGGTCCCCCTGCTCAAGCCAGCGCATGTCCAGGCCCCGTCTGAAGTTTGCCAATGACCATCTGGATGATCCAGAGGAGGAATGGGAGAAGGTCATGTGGTCTGATGAGACAAAAATAGAGCTTTTTGGTCTAAACTCCATTCGCCGTGTTTGGAGGAAGAAGAAGGATGAGTACAACCCCAAGAACACCATCCCAACCGTGAAGCATGGAGGTGGAAACATCATTCTTTGGGGATGCTTTTCTGCAAAGGGGACAGGACGACTGCACCGTATTGAGGGGAGGATGGATGGGGCCATGTATCGCGAGATCTTGGCCAACAACCTCCTTCCCTCAGTAAGAGCATTGAAGATGGGTCGTGGCTGGGTCTTCCAGCATGACAACGACCCCAAACACACAGCCAGGGCAACTAAGGAGTGGCTCCGTAAGAAGCATCTCAAGGTCCTGGAGTGGCCTAGCCAGTCTCCAGACCTGAACCCAATAGAAAATCTTTGGAGGGAGCTGAAAGTCCGTATTGCCCAGCGACAGCCCCGAAACCTGAAGGATCTGTATGGAGGAGTGGGCCAAAATCCCTGCTGCAGTGTGTGCAAACCTGGTCAAGAACTACAGGAAACTTATGATCTCTGTAATTGCAAACAAAGGTTTCTGTACCAAATATTAGGTTCTGCTTTTCTGATGTATCAAATACTTATGTCATGCAATAAAATGCAAATGAATTACTTAAAAATCATTCAATGTGATTTTCTGCATTTTTGTTTTAGATTCCGTCACTCACAGTTGAAGAGTACATATGATAAAAATTACAGACTTCTACATGCTTTGTAAGTGGGAAAACCTGCAAAATCGGCAGTGTATCAAATACTTGTTCTCCCCACTGTAGATAGATAGGTACTTTATTGATCCCCGAGTTAAGCAGCTACTCAGGGCAGGTGCAAAATGCCAGAACGCAAATACACAAAAGACATACACGATACATGATACATAGAGCGGCAGTATGAAAAACTATAAAAATACAAGAAGTCTGGAGTGCAAAAAGCAATAAAAAGACATTGGTGGATGGCTGAATATGTATACTATACATTGTTACAGAGTGTTAGGTGAAAAAAAAAAGATACAAATATTGCAAGTTGATATAGATATACAGTGGGGAGAACAAGTATTTGATAGACTGCCGATTTTGCAGGTTTTCCTACTTACAAAGCATGTAGAGGTCTGTAATTTTTATCATAGGTACACTTCAACTGTGTAAAATACTATTGTGTAAAATGTAGTATATAGTGTGTATACGCTAGAAGTAGAAGCTTAAGTGTTGTTGTTTATTAGTTTACTCCAATTAGGAGAGAGGTGGTAGGGTTAGCAGAAAATAATAAGGGAAATATATTTTGAAAAAGATGTGTATGTATATATAGACATACACTACCGTTCAAAGGTTTGGGGTCCCTTAGAAATGTCCTTGGTTTTGAAAGAAAAGCACGTTTTCTGTCCATTAAAATAACATCAAATCGATTAGAAATACAGTGTAGACATTGTTAATGTTATAAATGGCTATTATAGCTGGAAACGGCTTATTTTTAATGGAATATCTATATAGGCGTGCAGAGGCCTATTATCAGCAGCCATCACTCCTGTGTTCCAATGGCACGTTGTGTTAGCTAATCCAAGTTTATAATTTTAAAAGGCTAATTGATCATTAGAAAACCCTTTTGCAGTTATGTTAGCACAGCTGAAAACTGTTGTGCTGATTAAAGAAGCAATAAAACGGTCCTTCTTTAGACTAGTTGAGTATCTGGAGCATCAGCATTTGTGGGTTTGATTACAGGCTCAAAATGGCCAGAAACAAATACATATTTTCTGAAACTTGTCAGTCTATTCTTGTTCTGAGAAATTCCATGCAAAAAATTGCCAAGAAACTGAAGATCTTATACAGCGCTGTGTACTACTCCCTTCACAGAACAGCGCAAACTGGAGTGGGAGGCCCACCGGTGCACAACTGAGCAAGAGGACAAGTACATTAGAGTGTCTAATTTGAGAAACAGACGCTTCACAAGTCCTCTACTGGCAGCTTCATTAAATAGTATTTGCAAAACACCAGTCTCAGCGTCAACAGTGAAGAGGCGACTCTGGGATGCTGGCCTCCCACTCCTCTTTCTATTCTGGTTAGAGCCAGTTTGCTCTGTTATGGGGGTTGGAAATTATACTGACAATTACATTGATGGAAGCTACAATCTATCTGCAATATTAAAGCTAATCTAACCCCTAAAAAAATCAAATAAAAATACAAATAAATATACAAAATATTGAGGGATCTTACCAGGTCAAGGAGGAGGTCTATCTCTTTATTCGTACTGTGTCCTCAGAGCCTCCAGGGTCCTCCAGTCCATTATGGCTTATTTACAGCCTGCAGATGGCTGCCGTCCACAGGGACTGATCTTCATTTGTTTTTTCCATAGAATGTATGTGTGAATGCAGCTTCAGCTGTGGGAATGCAGATTTGGCTGTGTGAATGCAAATCTGGCTGTAAATATTCAGATTTGTTTGAAATATACTGCATTTAGAGAAATATAAATTATTAGCTTGGGAGACAAGTGACATGATCTATTTTTATTATATTATACAGACAATCTATTCTTATTATATTGTACAGACAATCTGTTCTTATTATATTATACAGACAATCTGTTCTTATTATATTGTACAGACAATCTATTCTTATTATATTGTACAGACAATCTGTCCTTATTATATTGTACAGACAATCTGTCCTTATTATATAGTACAGACAATAAATTCTTATTATATTGTACAGACAATCTATTCTTATATATAAACTCAACAGAAAACAGTGACGTTCATACATTGCTAACAATAGATTTGAACATTGAGAGCCAATCCCATACAAACTCACCTGTTCTTCCAGGAGAGATAGAGAGTTCTGTACACCACTCACTCAGACTAATGCTTACTCAGCATCTAAAATTGGTCAAGTTGTTTTTACTGCTCAGCAGCAATGTTTTTGTCATTGTGGATGTTTCACATTGATTTATTTTCTTCATAAGGACAGATGGATAACATCCCAAATGGCACCCTATTCCTTATGTAGTGCACTACTGTTGACCAGAGCCCAATAGGACCTGGTCAAAAGTAGCACACTAAATAGGGAATAGGGTGCCATTTGGGATACAACCGAGATTATGAAACCATGCCATTGACATTAGGAAGAATATATATATCATATAGTGGAGTGATTCCATAACAAAGAGCTAGCCTTGAACTATGTCAGGTTTAATAGTAGCAGCACTACTGACATACAGTGGGGAGAACAAGTATTTGATACACTGCCGATTTTGCAGGTTTTCCCACTTACAAAGCATGTAGAAGTCTGTCATTTGTATCATAGGTACTCTTCAACTGTGGGTGACGGAATCTAAAACAAAAATCTAGAAAATCACATTGTATGATTTTTAAGTAATTAATTTGCATTTTATTGCATGACATAATTATTTGATACATCAGAAAAGCAGAACTTAATATTTGGTACATAAACCTTTGTTTGCAATTACAGAGATCATACGTTTCCTGTAGTTCTTGACCAGGTTTTCACACACTGCAGCAGGGATTTTGGCCCACTCCTCCATACAGATCCTTCAGGTTTCGGGGCTGTCGCTGGACAATACGGACTTTCAGCTCCCTCCAAAGATTTTCTATTGGGTTCAGGTCTGGAGACTGGCTAGGCCACTCCAGGACCTTGAGATGCTTCTTACGGAGCCACTCCTTAGTTGCCCTGGTTGTGTGTTTCTGGTCGTTGTCATGCTGGAAGACCCAGCCACGACCCATCTTCAATGCTCTTACTGAGGGAAGGAGGTTGTTGGCCAAGATCTCGCGATACATGGCCCCATCCATCCTCCCCTCAATACGGTGCAGTCGTCCTGTCCCCTTTGCAGAAAAGCATCCCCAAAGAATGATGTTTCCACCTCCATGCTTCACGGTTGGGATGGTGTTCTTGGGGTTGTACTCATCCTTCTTCTTCCTCCAAACACGGCGAGTGGAGTTTAGACCAAAAAGCTCTATTTTTGTCTCATCAGACCACATGACCTTCTCCCATTCCTCCTCTGGATCATCCAGATGGTCATTGGCAAACTTCAGACGGGCCTGGACATGCGCTGGCTTGAGCAGGGGGACCTTGCGTGCGCTGCAGGATTTTAATCCATGACGGCGTAGTGTGTTACTAATGGTTTTCTTTGAGACTATGATCCCAGCTCTCTTCAGGTCATTGACCAGGTCCTGCCGTGTAGTTCTGGGCTGATCCCTCACCTTCCTCATGATCATTGATGCCCCACGAGGTGAGATCTTGCATGGTGCCCCAGACAGAGGGAGATTGAACTTCTCCCGTTTTCTAATAATTGTGCCAACAGTTGTTGCCTTCTCACCTAGCTGTTTGCCTATTGTCCTGTAGCCCATCCCAGCCTTGTGCAGGTCTAGAATTTTATCCCTGATGTCCTTACACAGCTCTCTGGTCTTGGCCATTGTGGAGAGGTTGGAGTCTGTTTGATTGAGTGTGTGGACAAGTGTATTTTATACAGGTAACGAGTTCAAACAGGTGCAGTTAATACAGGTAATGAGTGGAGAACAGGAGGGCTTCTTAAAGAAAAACTAACAGGTCTGTGAGAGCCGGAATTCTTACTGGTTGGTAGGTGATCAAATACTTATGTCATGCAATAAAATGCAAAAGAATTATTTAAAAATCATACAATGTGATTTTCTGGATATTTGTTTTAGATTCCGTCTCTCACAGTTGAAGTGTACCTATGATAAAAATTACAGACTTCTACATGCTTTGTAAGTGGGAAAACCTGCAAAATCGGCAGTGTATCAAATACTTGTTCTCCCCACTGTATATACAGTATGCCTATATATAAGCACATTTAGCTATTTAAGTATTTCTCTGCCATCGACCTGTATAGTATAGCTAACCATGCAAATACTCCTTACAGTGGGGAGAACAAGTATTTGATACACTACACCGATTTTGCAGGTTTTCCCACTTACAAAGCATGTAGAAGTCTGTAATTTTTATCATAGGTACTCTATGATAAAATTGCATGACATAAGTATTTGAAAAGCAGAACTTAATATTTGGTACCGAAACCTTTGTTTACAATTACAGAGATCATACGTTTCCTGTAGTTCTTGACCAGGTTTGCACACACTGCAGCAGGGATTTTGGCCCACTCCTCCATACAGACCTTCTCCAGATCCTTCAGGTTTTGGGGCTGTCGCTGGGCAATACGGACTTTCAGCTCCCTCCAAAGATTTTCTATTGGGTTCAGGTCTGGAGACTGGCTAGGCCACTCCAGGACCTTGAGATGCTTCTTACGGAGCCACTCCTTAGTTGCCCTGGCTGTGTGTTTCGGGTCGTTGTCATGCTGGAAGACCCAGCCACGACCCATCTTCAATGCTCTTACTGAGGGAAGGAGGTTGTTGGCCAAGATCTCGCGATACATGGCCCCATCCATACTCCCCTCAATTCGATGCAGTCGTCCTGTCCCCTTTGCAGAAAAGCATGAGATCTTGCATGGTGCCCCAGACCGAGGGAGATTGACTGTCATCTTGAACTTCTTCCATTTTCTAATAATTGCGGCAACAGTTGTTGCCTTCTCACCAAGCTGCTTGCCTATTGTCCTGTAGCCCATCCCAGGCTTGTGCAGGTCTACAAATTTATCCCTGATGTCCTTACACAGCTCTCTGGTCTTGGCCATTGTGGAGAGGTTGGAGTCTGTTTGATTGAGTGTGTGGACAGGTGTCTTTTATACAGGTAACAGGGTCAAACAGGTGCAGTTAATACAGGTAATGAGTGGAGAACAGGAGGGCTTCTTAAAGAAAAACTAACAGGTCTGTGAGAGCCGGAATTCTTACTGGTTGGTAGGTGATCAAATACTTATGTCATGCAATAAAATGCAAATTAATTATTTAAAAATCATACAATGTGATTTTCTGGATTTTTGTTTTAGATTCCGTCTCTCACAGTTGAAGTGTACCTATGATAAAAATTACAGACCTCTACATGCTTTGTAAGTAGGAAAACCTACAAAATCGGCAGTGTATCAAATACTTGTTCTCCCCACTGTATATAACATTCTATTGGTTGCAAGAATTTTGTATAATAATTAAAGTTTTGAATCCGGCGTCGTTTTGCGTATCAGTTAATACCTCCTTCCATCCAGACCCAACAGCCATTTCTCTCTGCTTCTCTACCTCTCGGCTCCTCTCCTTCCTGCTCCTCTCCTTCCTGCTTCTCTCCTTCCTGCGCCTCTCCCTCATGCGCCTCTCCCGCATGCTCCTCTTCTCCTCTCTGCCTGTCCTCCCTGCTCCTCATGTCCTCTCTGACTCTCGTTCCTGCTCCTCTCCTCACTGCAGGTAGCCTAGCGGTTAAGAGTGTTGGGCCAGTAATCGAAAGGTCGCTGATTCGAATCCCTGAGCCGGCAAGGTGGAAAGATCTGACGTTCTGCCCTTGAGCAAGGCAGTTAAACAACAACTGCTCCCGGGCTCGGTGGATGTCGATTAAGGCAGCACCCCGCACCTCTCTGACTCAGAGGGGTTGGGTTAACTGTGGAAGACACATTTCGATTGAATGCGTTCAGTTGTGCAACTGACTAGATCCCTTTCCTCCCTGCTCCTCTCCTTCTCATGTGTATCAGCCAAAGGGCCTGCTGTCAGATTAAAAGGCGCTTTCCATGCAACTCCTGCTTTATGCTGTGTAACACGTTTTCCCTCTCCACTGCTCCATGCAGCTAGGCTCCACTGAGACAGGGGGGGATTTAAAGAGAGAGAGAGAGCGAAAGAGAGAACACTGCTCATCCTCATTTAATATCTTTCAGATAATTTCTTTCTTTCAGCAGCCGGGAACATGAATCAATCATTTGTTCATTAAAACATTGATGAGTAATTCCTTTTCTTAACCCGTTCACTGCTGACTGTAATGTACCAAGCCAGGTCTAATGCTGCTGTGATGGAAACATCAACACACTGTCTGTCTACACTGAGATGACACATTTATGACAATGAATCAAACAGATTTGTTAACAGATAACAACAGATCCTTGAAACAGACTGAGGACCTGGAAGAGATTGAGTCCTAAAGGTTGTTTAAATCTCTCCCGAAAGCTCGGAGCTCCCTATTCTTTAAACCTCACAAAGATGAATTTTAAAACTTTATTACATAAAGGAGAATGGAGAGGCTCGTCTCCATAGTAACAGGCTGTCAGGTTTGTTTCAAGTATCCTCCTTTCTTTCTCTCCTCTTTTTTCCTCTCTCTCCCTCTCTCTGACCTGTCAAAAATGAAGAGGGTTTTAAAAACAAAGGGAACAGAATATATGTTTTGTAAATACAGAGAGAGTTTAACATACTGGCTTCGCTTCTGTGATGTTTATTTGCTCTAGCAGAGCATTGCTGCGATGAAGGAGAATACTCCTGAAACTGTTCAACGCAAATAAACATGGTTGAACAGGAAGCCGTCTTCAAGAAGTAGTCTTTATTTTTTTTACCGGCTTTAGAGTTTTATTCTATGAGAAAGGTGTAATCTTGTGGCTACTACCTTCTGATTCCATTAAACAGAACCACTATAGCATGAAGAGGCCTATTATATTTAACAAGCAAAACTTTATTTGACTGGGGGAAAACTGGAGAGGACACACAGCAGCTCATAGTCTGAAAACAGGATAAATGTTTTATTTTTTTTACTGTGACACTACTGCCCTTGAATCCTCATTCACTGGTCAATGAAGGAAACACAAGCATCTTGCGACAAACTGGTAGTCAGTTTCCCAACGCACTACCATTGATATTGGCCCACAGATTGACCCCTCAGATATCAAACTAACTCCCCATCGGGGTTGTGGAGTAACGGATTACAAAAATTGGTAACTGTATTCCGTTACATTACCAGCAAAAATATTGTAATCGGATTGCAGATACTTTGAAAAACTAGATGATTACTTCGAGGATTACTTTTAAATTCAGAAAGTATGTTTGCGGAAAGAAACATTTGACACGGTTTACTCAATGACATTCAAATCAGCATTGAAAAAAAGGCGCACATTTAAATGTGTTCCACCTGTGCGAGTCTGACCACAAGTCAGAGACTATGATGGATCGCAGGAAAAGAGCAGGAATAGGCTTTTGTAGGCTACAGTCCAAGCTATGTCTTCGAATTGTGCGACTGCTGTCGGTATCCAAAGATTATCCAACTTGTGGTAAGGATGACGGCGATACGGATATCACTTATTATTGATCTACATAGCGCATTGATGTGAATCACACTGCTGCGCTCTCATTTAGCCATTTGCGCATTATGGATAGTGGTGGTTGTGGATGGCTGTTAACAAATCGAAATGTGTATTTGAACCCAATAATGGTTGAATTCAAGAAGTTTAAGATGCCTATCAATCATTGTTTTTGAAAACAGTGGACAGCCAGTGAAAAATGCGCTCTTGCAACTGCTGCATAGTGCGGATCCAAGCCTATGGAATAAAAGTGAGGCTTTATTGCTCATACTTTTGATAGACTTAAAAGGGGCAATCTGTAGTTGCTACATCCATTTTAAAAGTTTGGGCACCTACTCATTCAAGGGGTTTTCTTTATTTTTACTATTTTCTACATTATAGATAGATAGATAGATAGATAGATAGATAGATAGATAGATAGATAGATAGATAGATAGATAGATAGATAGATAGATAGATAGATAGATAGGTACTTTATCGATCCTCGGGGGGGAAATATCATTGTCAAGCTGCTACAACAAAACACAGGGCAGGTGCAAAATGCCACAACGAAAGTACACAAAAGATAGATACATGGTACATGATACATAGAGCGGCAGTATGAAAAAGTATAGAAATACAAAATATCTGGAGTGCAAAAAAAATAAAAGCTATAAAAAAGACATAGCATAGTATGGGTGGTTGGCTGAATATGTACACTATACATTGGTGGATGTTGGATGGTTAACTATACTTGTCATGTCCTGATATGTTTCACCTGTCTGTGTTTGTCCCCTCCCCACACCAGGTGCACCCTATCTCCATCATTAATTAGTTTGGGTATTTAGTCCCTTGGGTTCTGTTGGGGTTTTGCCAGATCCTCTTGCCTAGTCAGTCGTTTCCAGCACTTTCCTGTATTACTAACTCTGCCAGTCTGTTTCCCGGTATTTGGACCTCTACCTGCCTGTTGGATTACGTTCCTGTCTAGCCCCTCATGTGCCTTCGACCTTCTGATCTGCTGCCAAACGAACTCTGCCTGCATTACGGATTACGAGCCTGCCTACTCCTCTGTACCGCCATCCTTCTGACCCCCGGTACCGAACGCTGCCTGAACTACGACCACGAACCTGACCCTCCTTATTGGACGACTGCTATTCAGATCCCCTGTTACGAACATTGCCTGTCATTTACTACGAGCCTGTCTTGCCCCATATATCCTATTAAACAGTCAATCATATCTCTGCCTCCGTGTCCGCTTTTGGGTCCCGTATATCTGTCGTTCTGTCAGAACGATCTGGCCATGACGGACCCAGCGGAGTTGACCCATCTACAGAACGCAATAGCCCACCAAGAGGTTGTTGTGGGTCGACACGAGGAGGTGCTACGTTCAATAGCAGAGGAAATCCGTGAGCAGAGAGAGAACCAGCAGCGGGTCACCGAATGCCTGCTCCAACACTTGGAGAGATTAACACTGGCGCTACCGGCACAGAGCGCTTCTTCCCCGTCTCCTGTCCCACCTATACCCAGCAACCCAACACCTTCCCCGGTATCCCTAAGAGAGCCGCACTTACCTGCTCCCGAACGGTTCTCAGGTGATTCGAGTTATTGTCGTCCTTTCTTGTCCCAGTGCTCGCGTATCTTCGAACTGCAGCCATCCTCTTTTCCCACAGAAAAGTCACGGGTCGCCTATATGATAACCATGATGACGGGGCGAGCCCTGGCCTGGGCTACGCCGATATGGGACCAGCAGCTTCCCGTTTGTTTCAGTCTAGCAGCGTTCACTATGGAGGTAAAAAAAGTTTTCGATGCTCCACTATCCGGAAGAGAAGCGGCACGTCAACTGCTACATCTAAGACAGGGGACTAGCAGCGTGTCGGATTACTCTATTAAACTCCGTACCCTGGCAGCGGAGTGCTCATGGAATTCCGAGGCTCTGCTCGACGCCTTCTACGACGGATTATGTGATCCCATCAAGGATGAACTCGCCGCCCGAGAGGTGCCTCCCAGTTTAGACAGCCTCATCTCCATTGCCATGCGTATTGGCAGTAGGCTTCAGGAACGTAACCGGGAGAGAGAGAATCGTCGTCCTGCCCAGGCACTTCCGCATTTCGGCGGACTGGGTAGCAGAGCGTCACCGGGAGTAACGGCACCACCCGAATACTTCCGAGAACCATCGAGGGAGTCCGAAGTCCTGACATCTGAACCCATGCAGATAGGAAGGACACAACTGACGGCCGAGGAACGTCAACGCAGAATAGACAGTCGCAGCTGCCTCTACTGTGGAAAGAAGGGACATTATGCAGCCGGTTGTCCTTTAAAAAGGGCGGGCTCATTCGTAACTGCAGGAATACGGGTGAGTCAAACCAAAACCCCGTGGGTACCCCCGGTTCGTTTCCCTTTTCCTGCCACTATTATTTGGGATTCCCAAACTCTTAGAGTAAATGTCCTTATGGATTCAGGAGCTGACGATTGTTTTATTGATAATTCCCTTCTGGTCAAATTAGGCATTCCTTCACGCCCTCTAAGCACACCCATCGAAGCCACAGCCCTGGACGGTCGTTCTATTGGGCGGGTGTCTCAGATATCGGTGCCGGTTACTCTGATTCTGTCTGGCAACCACAGGGAGGAGATCCAGTTCCTGCCCCTACATTCCCCTAATGTTCCAATTGTGTTAGGCCATTCTTGGCTTGTTAAACACAACCCTCACATAGATTGGACTACCGGTTCTGTTACTAACTGGAGCCCTTTTTGCCTTGCTCATTGTCTGAAGGCTGCACCTCATGTTCTAACAAGACAGGTTTCACAGGCCACGGAGGACATCGATTTGTCATCTGTCCCCCCCGAATACTGGGATCTAAGGGAGGTCTTCAATAAGTCTCGGGCTACCTCGCTACCACCTCATCGGCCATACGACTGTGCCATAGACCTCCATCCAGGCACATCACCCCCCCGTGGACGTCTGTACTCCTTGTCCGGTCCGGAGACTAAGGCCATGGCAGATTATGTGGAGACCTCTCTCAGGGCTGGGATTATTCGGCCATCTTCCTCTTCTGCTGGCGCAGGGTTTTTCTTCGTAGCCAAAAAGGATAAGACTCTTCGTCCATGCATTGATTACCGTGGTCTTAATGACATCACGGTGAATAACCGATATCCACTCCCTCTGCTGGCCTCCGCTTTTGAATTGCTCCAGGGAGCCACGATCTTCTCAAAACTGGACCTCCGAAATGCGTACCACTTGGTACGGATACGAGAAGGTGATGAATGGAAGACTGCGTTTAACACTGCTAGTGGACACTACGAATATCTGGTGATGCCATTTGGGTTGACTAACGCTCTCGCTGTCTTCCAGGCTCTGGTAAACGATGTGCTCCGGGACATGATTAATCGTTTTGTCTTCGTGTATCTGGATGACATTTTGATTTTCTCCCACTCGGCCCAGGAACACACAGCACACGTACGTCAGGTCCTCCAGCGATTATTAGAGAATCAGCTGTTTGTAAAAGCAGAGAAGTGCGAGTTCCATCGCTCGGTCATTCCTTTCCTGGGTTACATAGTGGCCGCGGGTAGCATCCGGATGGATCCTGGCAAGATCCAAGCCGTCACTGATTGGCCACAGCCCTCGTCACGCCTGGATCTGCAACGCTTCCTGGGGTTTGCCAATTTTTATCGACGATTCATTCGAAATTACAGCATTTTGGCAGCCCCTCTCACTGCCCTGACCTCAACTAAAGTGAGTTTTGTGTGGTCACCCCAAGCAGCCCAAGCATTCACTGCCCTCAAACAGCGCTTCACTTCAGCCCCCATTTTGACTCACCCAGACCCAGCCCGGCAATTTGTTGTGGAGGTGGATGCCTCCAATATCGGCGTGGGGGCTGTGTTGTCGCAAAGGTCGGACAAGGATCAGAAACTGCATCCGTGTGCATTCCTCTCCCGTCGTCTGACACCTGCTGAGGTAAATTATGACGTCGGCAACAGGGAACTGCTGGCGGTCAAGACAGCATTGGAGGAGTGGAGACATTGGCTGGAGGGGGCGGAACAACCATTTATTGTGTGGACAGACCACAAAAATCTGGAATACCTACGCTCAGCCAGGAGACTCAATGCCCGACAAGCCAGGTGGGCTCTGTTTTTTACTCGGTTTGATTTCACCCTGTCTTATCGGCCTGGCTCAAAAAATACGAAACCAGATGCCCTCTCCCGGGTGTTCAGTCCTACTGCTGCGGTCCAAGGTAATGAACGCATTCTTCCGGTCTCTTGTCTGGCTACGCCCTTGATCTGGGGCGTTGAAGAGGCGGTGCGTAATGCGCAGCAGTTGAGCCCTGACCCAGGAGGGGGTCCGCCAGGCTGCCTGTTCGTGCCTGACTCCGTCCGATCCCGAGTCCTGGAGTGGGGTCATTCATCTAAACTGACCTGCCACCCCGGCGCTCGTCGGACCCTGGCATTTATCCGGCAACGATTTTGGTGGCCCACGATGGGGGTGGATGTTCCTTCTTTTGTCTCGGCCTGCACGGTATGCAACCGAAGCAAGACGTCCCGCCAGGCCCCAGCTGGTCTCCTGCAGCCTCTCCCTGTCCCTCATCGTCCATGGTCGCATCTCTCCCTGGACTTTGTCACAGGTCTGCCACTATCCGACGGCAATACCGCCATCCTCACCGTGGTAGACCGGTTTTCGAAGGCGGCACACTTTATTCCCCTGCCTAAGTTGCCATCGGCCAAGGAGACGGCCCAATTGATGGTGCAGCACGTTTTCCGGATCCACGGACTACCCACTGACATTGTCTCCGACCGGGGTCCTCAGTTCACCTCCCAGTTCTGGAGGGCTTTCTGCACCCTTATTGGATCTTCCATCAGCCTGTCCTCAGGGTTCCACCCAGAGTCTAACGGTCAATCGGAGCGGGCCAATCAGGACCTAGAGACTGTGCTTCGGTGCCTGGTTTCTGACAATCCCACCACCTGGAGCCGGCAACTTGTTTGGGTGGAATATGCCCGCAACACCCTGCCTTCCTCCGCTACGGGGCTTTCCCCCTTCGAGTGCTCCTTGGGCTACCAGCCTCCGTTGTTTCCGGAGCAAGAAGAGGAGGTTGGCGTCCCGTCGGCCCAGTTGTTCGTCAGGCGCTGTCGTCGGACATGGAGAAAGGCCCGGGCGGTTTTGCTACGCACCAATGCCAGGTATCGGCAGCAGGCCGACCGTCGCAGGACCCCGGCTCCCCACTATCGTGTGGGCCAGAGGGTGTGGCTGTCCACCCGAGATCTGCCCCTTCAGGTGGAGAGTCGCAAGCTTTCATCCCGTTACATCGGCCCTTATCAGATCTCCCGGGTGGTCAACCGCTCAGCTATACGCCTCATGTTGCCCCGGTCCCTCCGCATTAATCCTACCTTTCATGTGTCCCGTGTAAAACCTGTCTCTCATTGTCCTTTGTCTCCTGTTCCTAGGCCTGCCCCTCCTCCTCGGGTTATTGACAACCAACCTGCCTGGACGGTGCGTCGCCTCCTGAGAGTCCGTCCCCGGGGCCGGGGTTTCCAGTATCTGGTTGACTGGGAGGGCTACGGGCCAGAGGAGCGGTCTTGGGTCTCTACCAGGGACATCCTCGACCCGGAGCTCATTGCCGACTTTCATCGACGGCATCCCGGTCAGCCAGGTATGCACCCGGGTCAGTCGCCAGGTGGCGCCCGTAGGGGGAGGGGTACTGTCATGTCCTGATATGTTTCACCTGTCTGTGTTTGTCCCCTCCCCACACCAGGTGCACCCTATCTCCATCATTAATTAGTTTGGGTATTTAGTCCCTTGGGTTCTGTTGGGGTTTTGCCAGATCCTCTTGCCTAGTCAGTCGTTTCCAGCACTTTCCTGTATTACTAACTCTGCCAGTCTGTTTCCCGGTATTTGGACCTCTACCTGCCTGTTGGATTACGTTCCTGTCTAGCCCCTCATGTGCCTTCGACCTTCTGATCTGCTGCCAAACGAACTCTGCCTGCATTACGGATTACGAGCCTGCCTACTCCTCTGTACCGCCATCCTTCTGACCCCCGGTACCGAACGCTGCCTGAACTACGACCACGAACCTGACCCTCCTTATTGGACGACTGCTATTCAGATCCCCTGTTACGAACATTGCCTGTCATTTACTACGAGCCTGTCTTGCACCATATATCCTATTAAACAGTCAATCATATCTCTGCCTCCGTGTCCGCTTTTGGGTCCCGTATATCTGTCGTTCTGTCAATACTATACAGGTCGATGGCAGAGAAATACTTCAGTAGCTAAAAATGCGTATGATATGAGCGAGGGTAATAATAGTTTACTTAATAGACAGACTGGGTAAATGAACTGGTAAGTGAAAATGTTGCATGGTTAAATTAGCTGTACAGTTAAGTATACAGTTATATTTACAGATAAGTGAATACTTGCATGGTTACACAAACTGTACAGGTAAATGACAGGAAGAGATACTTTAATAGCTAAATGTGTGTATGATATCATTTGGGGTAATAATAGTAATTCCCTTAAAATACAGTCCTTAGTGTGCAGGGTTTAATTACAGACAACTGCACGTATTGCACATTCGATATACTAAAAGCAATGAGAAAAGGTGCAACAGACAGGATACTAATATGCATTCCTGAGTGAATGCCTACGTAAGTTAGGTCCAAGAATTACTAGCAATATTGCATGTGATATGATATAACAACTGTACATGAGTATGTATATACAGACCTGAATGAATAAATAGGTCCTGAGTGAATGAGTGCTGATGGACCAGAGTTACTCACGGATGGATGCATAATTGTTAAACTAGGTCCTAGCACCCCAACAGTTCCAGATCTATGTTGCCGACGGCACGGCACCCCGGTGAGGCATTATATAGTCTAATAGCCGCCGGCAGGAAGGACCTCCTGTAGCGCTCTCTGGCACACCGTGGTGGGATCAGTCTGTAACTGAAAGTGCTCCTCTGCGTCATAACCATAGCGTGCAGAGGGTGGGTGACGTTGTCCATGATGGCCAGAAGTTTGGCCAGGATCCGTCTCTCCGCCACCTCTTCTAGAGTGTCAAGGCTCATCCCCAGGACAGAGCTAGCCTTCCTGATCAGCTTATTTACCCGAGAAGCATCACCGGCTTTGATGTTTGCTCCCCAGCACACCACTGCAAAAAAGATGGCAGTGGCCACCACAGACTGGGTGAAGGTATGCAGTAGTTTAATGCACACGTTGAAGGACCTGAGCCTCCTCAGAAAGTAGAGTCGGCTCTGGCCCTTTTTGTACAGGGCCCCTGTGTTACCAGCCCATTCCAGCCTGTTGTCCATATGGACTCCCAGGAACTTGTATGACCCAACCAAACCATTTCCACATCCATCCCCTGTATAGGGACTGCAGTCAGTTGTGCCTTGGTTCTCCTGAAGTCCACCACCATCTCCTTTGTTTTGCTGATGTTGAGCTGAAGGTGGTTCTGCTCACACCACAACACAAAGTCACTGATTGTGCTCCTGTACTCCTCCTCCTGCCCACCCCTGATGCACCCTACAATAGCAGAGTCATCCGAGAACTTCTGTAGGTGGCATGTTTCAGAGTTATATCTGAAGTCTGAGGTGTAGAGGGTGAACAGGAAGGGGGACAGGACCGTTCCCTGGGGGGCCCCTGTGTTGCTAACTGCCCATTCTGACACAAAGCTCTGTAGTCGCACAAATTGTGGCCTACCGGTCAGGTAGTCCGTGACCCAGGAGACTAAGGGTGCTTCCACTTTCATCCTCCTCATCTTCTCACCCAGTAGCAGGGACTGAATGGTATTGAAGGCACTGGAGAAGTCAAAAAACATAACCCTCACAGTGCAACCTGCGTTGTCCAGGTGAGAGTAGGCCCTCTGCAGAAGGTAGATGATTGCATCATCCACCCCGATGTTGCGCTGGTATGCAAACTGCAGGGGGTCCATTGATGAACACACCAGGGGTCTGAGGTGAGCGAGGACTAACCTTTCCATGGTCTTCATGATGTGGGATGTTAGCGCTACGGGTCTGAAGTCATTCAGGACAGTGGGGTGTGCCTTCTTGGGCACTGGGACGAGGCAGGATGTTTTCCACAGCACAGGGACCCTTTCTAGGCTCAGGCTAAGGTTGAAAAGACGCTGGAGTATTCCACACAGTTGGTCAGCACAGACCCTAAGCACCCTTGGGCTGATGCCATCAGGGCCCGCCGCTTTCCACTGATGTAGTCTCTCCAGCTCTCTCTTCACTTGGTTGGTGGTGAAAGCCAGCCCAGGTGGGGAGGTGGGGGGAAGGGGGGTGTTGAGGATCAGTCCAGGGGGAGCAGGTGGGGTCACTGATTGTCTCAGCAGAGGTGTTGTGAGCAAAGTGGGGGTGGGACAGCCATGAGGGTGTGTGGTCTGGGGAGCTGGAGGGGAGGTGGACAGGGCCAGTATCAAACCTGTTAAAAAATTGGTTCAGCTCATTGGCTCTGTCCTGGGTCCCCTCCGTCTGCCCACTGTTTGACTTTTTGAAGCCAGTGATATTTCTCATACCCTTCCACACCTCTCTCACCTGGCTCTGCCTCAGCTTGTCCTCCATCTTCTCCTTATACACTCTCTTCCCCTCAGCAATCCGCAACTTCAGCTCCCTCTGGACGCATTTCAATTCGTCCTTGTTCTTGTCCCTCTCCTTGAAGGCCCTCTTCTTCTCATTCAGCAGGGCCTTCAGGTCGCTGGTTACCCAGGGTTTATTGTTTGGGAAACAGCGTACCTTCCTGGTGGGTACAGTGTTGTCTACACAAAAATTAATATAGTCTGTTATGCAGTCAGTGAGTCCATCGATGTGCTCCCCATGAGCCTCACAGAGCACATCCCAGTCTGTTGTTTCAAAGCAGTCCTGTAGGGCCTCATTCGCCTCCGGGGACCATCTCCTAATGGTCCTGGTGGTTGCAGGCTGCTGTTGGACCAAAGGCCTGTAGAGTGGGGTGAGGTGGACGGCCTGATTTCGGCCTGTGTTTGCGTCCGCGGAGGGCGGGATGTAAACAATAACAGCAATGGCCGCCGTGAATTCCCTCTGCAAATAGTAGGGTCTCAGGCTAACGGCTAACAGTTCAATGTCCGGGCTACAAAACTTTTCCTTAAGAGTAATATGGTTCGGATGACACCATCTGTAATAAAGCCAGCCCACCACCCTGTCCGCTCTGATGGTCTGGAAACCGTCGATAGTGACGTTCTGTATGGGGATGTTACCGTTCAGCCAAGTCTCAGTAAAAAGCATTAGGCTCGTTTCCCGATAAATCCTTTGTCCACGGACAAGTCCCTCCAACTCATCCATCTTGTTATGTAGTGACCTCACATTGCCCATAATAATAGATGGTATAGCCGGCTTGTACTTGAACCTCCTCCGCTTTGCCTTACATTTCAATCCCGCCCTGCGTCCACGGCGTCGCCTTTTCAACTCGTCCGGAATATCAAACTTTTCCCTGGGGAGCAGCAGCGCTGTGTGGGCTAAATCCAGGAGCTGGGCTCTGTTGTAAACAATAACAGTTGACGACTCCTGTCGACGTTCAGCTGCGATAAAATCCATAATCCTGAACTATTATAGTTCAACTGTAGCAAAAGAAAAAATAAAACTAAAGAAAAGAGACAAAATAAACCGAACTAAAACAACAATTTATGCACGAACAACGGGAGCTGCTTAACAGGCGACCACTCAGGGCGGCGCCAAACACGCCAATGTGAAGACATCAAAACGATTAAATAACACATAAGGAATCATGTAGTAACCAAAAAAGTGTTAAACAAATCCAAATATATTTTAGATTTTAGATTCTTCAAAGTAGCCACCCTTTACCTTGATGACAGCTTTGCACACTCTTGGTAAAGCATGCCATTCCATGAGCGCAGCATTACTTTTTCAACTTGAATCAATGAGCCCAATCAGTCCTCTATGACAACAAAAAAAGAGTAGGGCTGGCTAATAAATCCTTAGTTTTGGGGTCATGCTCAGGTAAAACTATTTGGCTAATCTATGCTTCCATATTTCCAAGTCCTATTCTTGAAGATCAAGGGGTATAACATTAATTGGAATAACTGGAATTCTGATAGGCTTTGGTTTTTAAATGTAAAGATATAATTTAATCGTATTATTATATGTAGTAGAAAGCGATAGGTTAGAAGAAGCCTACATAACCAACCCATAAAGTAAAATGTAACATCAATATATGGCCAGCTACGTAAACGTTAACATTGATTTATCCTGTAATAGATGTTGTTCAATTGGTAACATACATTTTTCTCTTCTTCTAATTCCTCTTAAGGGGAAAGTAATCTAAAAGTAATGGAATGTAATCAGATTATGTTACTGAGTTTGGGTAATCCAAAAGTTACGTTACTGATTGCAATTTTGGACAGGTAACTGTAACGGATTACATTTAGAAAGTAACCTACCCAACCCTGCTCCCCATGTCACTAACAAACAGAATTGAGGTCAGTCTGTGTTAGGACTACCCCCTTTCCAGGTCAAGTTGAATATCTTGGGCAATACTTTGGCACCAATTTTCAGTAGCAACCAGATTGATCTTCCACCATTTAAACATCTCTCCAACCACAACAGCATATGTATATTTCCTCTTCTCACTACACCAAAGGTGGCCAAACTTTTTTTGTGCTGTGATCCACCTAGAGATGTATTAGTTTTATTTTTGTGACCCACCAAGCAGAAATAAGAAAGGTCTCTATCCAACAAGATTGTGGTCAATTCCACTTAAATTCAGAGTCAGTTCAGAAAGTGCACTATATAGATAATAGGTTGTCATTTGAGACACAGGCAGTGAACTAGCACCCTAACACTATGGAGGGGATGGGCCCCAGGCCCAGTCTCCAGTCTTCTCAGACTGTTCCAGACCCAGTCTCTAAGCCCCTTCTCTGGGCTCCTGCCCTGGGCTCCCTGCCTGGCCTAGTCCTCCTTGTTTTTGTTGCGTTTCTCCGTGAAACATTCCACTTCAGTCCCATCAACATGTTTACCACAAAGTGTGAGTGTGTGTCTCAGAGCACACGTCTGAATGCATGATAGTGAGAGAGAGACAGAGAGACAGAGAGACAGAGAGACAGAGAGAGGTGTGGCGGAAGGGGAGGGAGAGGGAGAGACAGAGAGACAGAGAGAGGGGTGGCGGAAGGGGAGGGAGAGGGAGAGAGAGAGACAGAGAGACAGAGAGAGGGGTGGCGGAAGGGGAGGGAGAGGGAGAGAGAGACAGAGAGACAGAGAGAGGGGTGGCGGAAGGGGAGGGAGAGGGAGAGAGAGAGACAGAGAGAGGGGTGGCGGAAGGGGAGGGAGAGGGAGAGAGAGAGACAGAGAGACAGAGAGAGGGGTGGCGGAAGGGGAGGGAGAGGGAGAGAGAGAGACAGAGAGACAGAGAGAGGGGTGGCGGAGGGAGAGGGAGAGAGAGAGAGAGAGAGAGAGAGACAGAGAGAGGGGTGGCGGAAGGGGAGGGAGAGGGAGAGAGAGACAGAGAGACAGAGAGAGGGGTGGCGGAAGGGGAGGTAGAGAGAGAGAGAGACAGAGACAGAGAGACAGAGAGAGGGGTGGCGGAAGGGGAGGGAGAGAGAGACAGAGAGACAGAGAGAGGGGTGGCGGAAGGGGAGGGAGAGGGAGAGAGAGAGACAGAGAGACAGAGAGAGGGGTGGCGGAGGGAGAGGGAGAGAGAGAGACAGAGAGAGGGGTGGCGGAAGGGGAGGGAGAGGGAGAGAGAGAGAGCCCTAAAAGTAGAGCACTGATTTCGGCCTCTAATGATTTTATTCCTTTAAATGGCTTCTTATTTTAAGAGCTCAGTAAGCAGCAGTGTAGCTGGGTTGGACAGACGGCCTCTAGTCAGATTAAAGGACAGATTTCCACCGGTCTAATATCCATTGCTCGTGTTTCTTGGCCCAAGCAAGTCTCTTCTTCTGATTGGTGTCCTTTAGTAGTGGTTTCTTTGCAGCAATTGAACCATGAAGGCCTGATTCATGCCGTCTCCTCTGAACAGTTATTGTTGAGATGTGCTGAGATGTGTCTGTTACTTGAGCTGCAATTTCTGAGAATGGTAACTCTAATGAACTTATCCTCTGCAGCAGAAGTAACTCTGGGTCTTCCATTCCTGTGGCGGTCCTCATGAGAGACAGTTTCATCATAGCGCTTGATGGTTTTTGCAATTGCACTTGAAGAAAGTTCTAGACATTTTCCGGATTGACTGACCTTCATGTCTTAAAGTAATGGTAGTCTGTTGTTTCTCTTTGCTTATTTGAGCTGTTCTTGCCATAATATGGACTTGATCTTTTACCAAATAGGGCTATCTTCTGTATACCACCCCCACCCCTACCCTGATTGGCTCAAACACTCCAGTGTTAATGCTAAATTGTAATTATTTCGCCTATTCTTACTACATTTACACACACTGTACATAGATTTTCTATTGTGTTATTGACTGTACGTTTGTTTATCCCATGTGTAACTCTGTGTTGTTGTTGTTTTTGTCACACTGCTTTGCTTTATCTTGGCCAGGTCACAGTTGTAAATGAGAACTTGTTCTCAACTGGCCTACCTGGTTAAATAAAGGTGAAATAAAATAAATAAAATAAAAAAACGAAAGAAAGAAATTCCACAAATGAACTTTTAAAAGGCACACCTGTTAATTGAAATGCATTCCAGGTGACTACCTCATGAAGCTGGTTGAGAGAATGCCAAGAGTGTACAAAGCTGTCATCTAGGCAAAGGGTGGCTACTTTGAAGAATCTCAAATATAAAATATATTTTCATTTGTTTAATACAATTTTTGGTTACTACATGATTCCATATGTGTTATTTGATAGTTTTGATGTCTTCACTATTATTATACAATGTAGAAAATAGTCCAAAAAAAAAGAAAAACCCTTGAATGAGTAGGTGTGTCCAAACTTTTGACTGGTACTGTACGTCTGAACAATTATAAAGTGAGTGCATCCAACAGACAAATAAAATATTTATTCCAAATGCCTGCGGGAAATTTAAGCTAAATTACATGTAACAAAATATTGTAACAAAAGAATACACATGCTTCGCCCCCCAAATTGAACAAAGTGCCTGTAGGACATACTGTACGTTGAGCTTTTCTTTGTTACTGGCTCCCGAGTGGCGCAGCGGTCCTGGTTCGATACTAAATTGGGGAGAAAAAAGGGGTATAAAATAAAAGATAAAAAATATACTTTCATGTTTCTTTTCAGGTGGTTTTGATAACAGCATGAATTAATATCAAATCAAAGTTGATTGGTCGCGTCAAAAAATGTGCAGATGTTATTGCAGGTGCAGCGAAATACTTGTGTTTCTAGCTCTGACAGTGCTGTAATACCTAGCAATAATAATAAATAAAAACGTATGTAGGCTAGTGAGAAACCTAACCAATGATGCATAATGAATCATGTGTGTGACCATACATACAGTGCATTCGGAAAGTATTCAGACACCTTCCGTTTTTCCACATTTTTTGGGTTACATCCTTATTCTCTAGTTGACTCAATAAATGTTTTCCATCATTAATCTCCACACAATACTCCATATTGACAAAGCAAAAACATTTGAGAAAAAAACATAAATATCTTATTTACATAAGCATTCAGAACCTTTGCTATGAGACTCGAAATTGAGCTCAGGTGTGCATTGATCATCCTTGAGATGTTTCTACAACTTGATTGGAGTCCACCTGTGGTAAATTCAATTGATTGGACATGATTTGGAAAGGCACACACCTATCTATATAAGGTCCCACAGTTGACATTGCATTTCAGAGAAAAAAACAAGCACTGAGGTCAAAGGAATTGTCCGTAGAGCTCCGAGACAGGATTGTGACAAGGCACCGATCTGGGGAAGGGTACCAAAAAATGTTTTTTGCAGCATTGAAGTTCCCCAAGAACACAGTGGCCTCCATCATTCTTAAATGGAAGAAGTTTGGAACCACCAAGACTCTTCCTAGAGCTGGCCGGCCGGCCAAGCTGAACATTTTTTAAATTTTTATTTAACCTTTATTTAACTGGGCAAGTCAGTTAAGAACAAATTCTTATTTAACCCAGATGACGCTGGGCCAATTGTGCCCCGCCCTATTTTTTACTAATACTATTTTAATACTATTAATTTGAAATGTTACAAAAAAGCCAAAGCCCCCACAACAACATAACTACATAGCTTATTAGGCCATCAACGTCAACCTAGTAGTTACATTTGGAGCAGTGTTACTACTAGTAGGCTGGACAATAGAGCGAGTCAAAATTCACCCAAGGCTGAAAAACAGCAAAAGAACGTTGGCTAAGCTGGAACACTAGCGCAAGGGTTAGGGTTAGGGTAATGTACTCAAAAATTATGATAGTTTGTACTGCTTCTGCTGCAAAAAAATTCTCAGAGAGATTTCAAATTGAATAGAGGACTAAAGGATTGGAAAAATGCAAGCCACTTGCTCAAGGCCCATGTGGATAGCCAGGAGCACAATACACACATGGCAACATGGAAGGTATTGGAGGTTCGTCTTACAAAGGGGCTAACAATAGATAAGCAAGAGATGGCATTCGCTGAGGCTGAGAGAAACAGGTGGCTTGAAGTTCTTACCAGATTGGTGGCAATAATACAGTCCTCAGCTGAAAGAAACATGGCTTTAAGGGGATCCACAGACAGATTAAACAAACCAGACAACGGCCATTTTCTCAAAGAGGTGGAGCTTATGGCCAAATTTTATCCAGTAATGAAGCAGCATGTTGGTAGGGTGGAAAGTGGAGCTGGCAGTCACACATAAGTCAACAGGGGAAAGTTTGTCATCTATCATCCTCAAAAGGCTGGAGGAGCTGAACATCCCCTTTGAGGACTGCAGAGGACAGTCCTATGACAACGGCGCCAACATGAAGGGAAAGAATAAAGGTGTTCTTGCTAGGCTGCTTCAACAGAACTCAAGAGCCTTTTTTGTCCCATGCGGTGGCCACACTTTAAGTCTGGTGGTAGCTGATGCTGCTAAGAGCTCACCAGATGCCATTGGCTACTTTGGATATTTAGTGAAATTATTAAAAAACTATTCTCAGCCTCCACCCATAGATGGGATACCCTCCTGAAACATGTCAAAACCACCCTGAAATCATGGTCAGAGACCAGGTGGGAAAGCAGGATAGCTCAGCCCGGCTAGCTCAGTCGGTAGAGCATGAGACTCTTAATCTCAGGGTCGTGGGTTCGTGCCCCACGTTGGGTGATAGTTTATGAAATTTCCCCGCCGGGGGATCAATAAAGTACCTATCTATCTAGGATAAACAGCATTCAGGCAGTAAGGTACCAGGCTGGGCAAGTCAGAGAGGCTCTTCTGGAGGTGAGGGAAACTACTGCAGACCCTGTGGTGAAAGTTGAAGTCCAGCCTTTGGCTGAGGAGATTGGATCCTACTGCTTTTCTATTTGTCATATGGTATGACATCCTCAACAAGATCCAGCATATGAGTAAACTGATGCAGTCACCCTCTATGCAGCTAGATGTGGCTGTCGACTTGCTGAAGAAAACCAGAGATTCTCTTATCTGCTACAGAAACACTGGATTTTCTGATGCACAGACAACTGCAAAGGAAATGTGCAAGGAGATGAACGTGGAGTCTGTACTCAAACAAAAGCAGTTGAGAACCACAATAAGGCACTTTGGTTATGAGGCTCCAGATGAGCCTATTGGTGATGCAGAGCCTAGGAGAGGTGAATGACACATTTGGAATGCCCCTCAACTTCCCCAACATGTCAAAAAAAGAGTTGCTAGAGCACTGTCAAACCCTGAGCACTGCTCTAAGCCATGACGGACAGACATATATTGATGGCAGGGAACTTGCTGTGGAAATGCTAAACTTTCCACATTTGCCATCAAAAAACATGACAAACATGGAACTCTTGACCTTCCTGCACGAAAAGAAGCTGACAGAAATGTACCACAATATGTGGGTAGCTCTGAGAATCACTGCCACTCTTCCTGTTACAGTGGCTGCTGCTGAAAGGAGCTTCTCTATGTTTAAACTGATTAAAACCTACCTGAGATCTACTACGGTGCAAGAATGTCTCAGTGGACTTTTCATCATTAGTATAAATCATGTGGTCTCACAACAGCTGTCTTATGATGGTATCATAGATGACTGCTGCAAGAAAGGCAAGGCGAGTAAGGCTGTAGAATAATGCTACATTATGCATATTGCACTGAGGTTTCTGTAATATAGTTCGTTTTTTGTGCACTACTCTTATTTATAATTCGTTTTATGTCACTTGTTTGCCGCAAGATAGGCAAGGTGAGTAAGGCTGTAAAAAGGTCTCTGTAATATAGTTTTTTCGTGCAATACTCTTATTTATAATTCATTTTATGTCACTTGTTTCTTTAATACTGTTCTTATTTTGTGGGTGTTTTTTGTTTCTAAAATAAAGAAAATCTCAAAGACAGGGGCACCAGCTACAATTTTGCATAGGGCACCAAATTGGTCAGGGCCAGCCCTGGCCGGTTGTGATACAGCCCAGGATTGAACCAGGGTCGGCAGTGACACCTCTAGCACTGAGATGCAGTGCCTTACCAGATTGGTGGCAACCGCTGCACCACTCGGGAGCCCAAAATGTGGAAAATGTGGAAAAGGTCAAGGGGTCTGAATACTTTCCAAATGCAATGTACAGATACAGTGGGGAGAACAAGTATTTGATACACTGCCGATTTTGCAGGTTTTCCCACTTACAAAGCATGTAGAAGTCTGTAATTTTTATCATAGGTACTCTTCAACTGTGAGTGACGGAATCTAAAACAAAAATTAAGAAAATCACATTATATGATTTTGAAGTAATTAATTTGCATTTTATTGCATGGCATAAGTATTTGATACATCAGAAAAGCAGAACTTAATATTTGGTACAGAAACCTTTGTTTGCAATTACAGAGATCATACGTTTCCTGTAGTTCTTGACCAGGTTGGCACACACTGCAGCAGGGATTTTGGCCCACTCCTCCATACAGACCTTCTCCAGATCCTTCAGGTTTCGGGGCTGTCGCTGGGCAATACGGACTTTCAGCTCCCTCCAAAGATTTTCTATTGGGTTCAGGTCTGGAGACTGGCTAGGCCACTCCAGGACCTTGAGATGCTTCTTACAGAGCCACTCCTTAGTTGCCCTGGCTGTGTGTTTTGGGTCGTTGTCATGCTGGAAGACCTAGCCACGACCCATCTTCAATGCTCTTACTGAGGGAAGGAGGTTGTTGGCCAAGATCTTGCGATACATGGCCCCATCCATCCTCCCCTCAATACGGTGCAGTCGTCCTGTCCCCTTTGCAGAAAAGCATCCCCAAAGAATGATGTTTCCACCTCCATGCTTCAAGGTTGGGATGGTGTTCTTGCGGTTGTACTCATCCTTCTTCTTCCTCCAAACACGGCGAGTGGAGTTTAGACCAAAAAGCTCTATTTTTGTCTCATCAGACCACATGACCTTCTCCCATTCCTCCTCTGGATCATCCAGATAGTCATTGGCAAACTTCAGACGGGCCTGGACATGCGCTGGCTTGAGCAGGGGGACCTTGCGTGCGCTGCAGGATTTTAATCCATTACGGCGTAGTGTGTTACTAATGGTTTTCTTTGAGACTGTGGTCCCAGCTCTCTTCAGGTCATTGACCATGTCCTGCCGTGTAGTTCTGGGCTGATCCCTCACCTTCTTCATGATCATTGATGCCCCACGAGGTGAGATCTTGCATGGTGCCCCAGACAGAGGGAGATTGACCGTCATCTTGAACTTCTTCCATTTTCTAATAATTGCGCCAACAGTTGTTGCCTTCTCACCAAGCTGCTTGCCTATTGTCCTGTAGCCCATCCCAGCCTTGTGCAGGTCTACAAATTTATCCCTGATGTCCTTACACAGCTCTCTGGTCTTGGCCATTGTGGAGAGGTTGGAGTCTGTTTGATTGAGTGTGTGGACAGGTGTCTTTTATACAGGTAACGAGTTCAAACAGGTGCAGTTAATACAGGTAATGAGTGGAGAACAGGAGGGCTTCTTAAAGAAAAACTAACAGGTCTGTGAGAGCCGGAATTCTTACTGGTTGGTAGGTGATCAAATACTTATGTCATGCAATAAAATGCAAATTAAAATTATTAAATTATTTAAAAATCATACAATGTGTTTTTCTGGATTTTTGTTTTAGATTCCGTCTCTCACAGTTGAAGAGTACCTATGATAAAAAATTACAGACCTCTACATGCTTTGTAAGTAGGAAAACCTGCAAAATCGGCAGTGTATCAAATACTTGTTCTCCCCACTGTATGTACACTACTAAACACATCTCTGGCCCATTTATAATACATTTAATGTCTACATTTCTATCTGTCAATCTTCTTGAAATAAGGTGATAGAACGTTTTTTGAAAACTCCCTTCATTAAAATTATATTATCCCATAGCGTTAAATGCATTCACACATTCACACCAAGGTTACATATTACATTGGCTCACAGTAAACATTGTTCCATATCTCTCTCATTCACTACTGATACAGGAGCGCTGTAAGGTGAAGGCAGCTCAAGCGGGGATGTGGCTTGTGAATAATTCAATAAAACATTGCTCAGCTCCACTCTCTTAAAAGTAATAACAAATTAACTTTCAAAGCTCCAGGCTTCTCAGGGTGTTATCTCAGTGTCTGCAATCAAAATACATCTCCTACTTACTAATAGGCATGTTATTGTCTGTATATGACTGCAGAGTTAATGTGGCATCCAGCCAGCCAACGTGTGTGTGTCTGTGTGTGTGTGTGTGTGTGTGTGTGTGTGTGTGTGTGTGTGTCTGTGTGTGTGTGGGGGTGGGTAGTAGGAGTGTTTAAAAGCGAAGATGATGCAATAGGAGAAAGGCTGGGAGCAAAATCCCTATGTGGCGGCAGGGCTCAATATCACCTGAAGCATATCTAGATCATCTCTACTGTTGTCATCACCTTGTCAGTGGCATAACTTGAACAAATGCTATAACCTTTAGCCTACTGTACTGCTATCTAAACACCAAGCTCAATACCTTCTACTATACACTTTTATTTTATATTTATATTTTTTATTTAACTAGGCAAGTCAGTTAAGAACAAATTCATATTTACAATGCCATAGTAGTACGGCACCCCTGAAGGAAATTAGGGTTAAGTGCCTTGCTCAAGAACACATCAACAGGTTTTTCACCTTGGGTATTTGAACCAGCAACCTTTCAGTTACTGGCCCAATGCTCTAACCATTAGGCTACCTGTCGCCCGAGGTTATCTATGTAGTACAGCCTCTTTCCAAGCTAACGACCGCACTGTTATCACGACTTTAGTGCCTTCAACACCAATCTCATTAGCATTTATTGTATACTCAGCATTTATTGTGAACATAGATTATTAGATTCAGCAAAATACTATTATTTACCTGATGTAATGTAGTCTATGGCTATGGTTTTAGCTGGCCTTCAGTAACATACGTAAGACAGTATCTATTGGCAGCACTGTCCTTGTGGACAAAGTATAGAGGGATGGGTGGAGGGAGAGAGGGAGGCTGGCGTTATCAGCCCTCTGCGAGGCTCCAGTCAAAGCTAGACCCTGGCTTTGATAGCTGGATTAGCCTGAGTGGGACTTGATGATGGTTGCTTAGTAACCACAAACCTACTCAACTGCTCATGGAAGCTGAAGGACTGAGTATCATTTTGACTGTGGCTAAGGGGAGGGAATCGCAGGATTTTATCATTCAGCCCAAAGGGAAAAAACATACACATACACTACAGGCTACAACAAATATAAATACAGTGCATTCGGAAAGTTTTCAGACCCCTTGACTTTTTCCACATTTTGTTATGTTACAGCCTTATTCTAAAATTGACTACATAATTTGTTTCCCTCATCAATCTAGACACAATATCCCTTAATGACAAAGCTAAAACTGTTTTTTAGAATGTTTTGCAAATTTATGAAAAATACAAAAACAGAAATACTTTATTTACATAAGTATTCAGACTTTTTGCTATGAGACTCGAAATTGAGCTCAGGTGCATCCTGTTTCCATTGATCATCCTTGAGATGTTTCTACAACTTGATTGGAGTCCACCTGTGGTAAATTCAATTGATTGGACATGATTTGGAAAGGCATACACCTGTCTATATAAGGTCCCACAGTTGACAGTGCATGTCAGAGCAAAACCAAGCAATGAGATTGAAGGAATTGTCCGTAGAGCTCCGAGACAGGATTGTGTCGAGGCACAGATCTGGGGAAGGGCACCAATATTTTTGTGCAGCATTGAAGGTCCCAAAGAACACAGTGGCCTCCATCATTGTTAAACCCAGACTCTTCCTAGAGCTGGCCGCCAGCCAAACTGAGCAATCGGGGGGAGGGTCTTGGTCAAGGAGGTGACCAAGAACACAATGGTCACTCTGACAGAGGTCCAGAGTTCTGTCAGAGTGTGCAAACTAGACACATGCACAGAACCATGCTCAAAATATAACAAAATGTTCTTGCTATTATGACATCATGGTAATTTAAAGAGGTAAATCGAACTCGACCAAAACAATGGAATTGCCATGGAAACGCGTGGGGGAAAGATCAAAGTCGACTTATTGTCCCCCAGCAAAATTAGCCTTCATTTAGGCTATTATTTATATGTGTATTTCACACTATGTTGAGGAAAATATCTGAGTATATTGCTTGTATGGATGTCAACCGCAACACATGTTCATGTCATCGGTACTAATCAACTGCATTACAGTTAAAAAAGACTACCACCACCAATTTCTGTATGCTAGCTATGCTAACCAGCTTATACGAACAGGAGTTAGCATTTAGCAGTCACTTCTTCTAAACCTGAAAAGGGACTACTTTTCACTGTTATGCAGTGAAAACAGCCAAATATATCCAAATCAAACACATTGTGGGCCTGTTACAATACATAAATCATGACAGATTTGACTGATATACACTTTGTTAGATCAGATTTGTTGAATGTGTGCCAATCTGGTCAATGCAATGTCGCGTTCCATTGACACCTTTAACGCATCTATAGTGGGCTAGTATAGTAGGCTAGAGTGAGTACTATTTAAGCAATAAGGCATGAGAACCCAGGAATTATCGTATGAACAACTCCTGGCAAAGGGCTGTTCTTAGGAGAAGGGGCGAGGGGAAACAGCCCTTATGAGGGTGATTTTTACGATATTTCCAGGGTTCAAAGTGCCTTATTGCTTTTATAAAACGGTTGACAAAATATTTTAAAAGGATTAACATGTTTTCATTAAAAACACTATTTTTATGAGTATATTTGTTTTGTTTCACCCTTCCACCAAACAATATAGTCCAGGCAAAATACATTTGTTAGTTCTGAGATTCTGAAGTTGCTAGCCAAACGGGCTGGTTGTCCATTCCAAATGTCCTAAGCAAAAAAGGTTGCCATGCAGGCTAGATACTTCTCCTTAGCTAGCTAGCCAACGAAAGCTTACACACAATTACATCAAAGCTGTTTATAGCTCTCAAAATGTTTTAGTTTGAACATTCTGAATGTTTTGTGAAAGTGATTTAAGTTTAGAATGTTGAAGGCTGCATTCCATTATTGAAATTAATGAGAATATAACAAGCTTTATAGTTTATGAAGAATGAATGGTAGTAAAAAGCTGTGTTGAAGCCATATAAATTGGGTCAGTCTGTATATTTCAACGCCAGCTTGGTGTTAGTAGCTGAAACGGATTAAGAGCAGTGACAAATCTACATTTACTCATCTCATATGTATAAACTGTACGCTATACTATTCTTCGGTATCTTAGTAACTTAATCGTGTTTACATACTGCATCCCCAATCTCTTATGTGTATACTGTATACTATAAAGCTTACTATGCCACTGTATCTTAGTCCAATGCCGCCCTGACATATATGTATATATTCTCAATCCATTCCTTACTTAGATATTTGGGTATATGTTGTGAAACTGTTAGCACTGTCTGAGCTAGAAGCACAAGCATTTCACTACACCCGCAATAACATCTGCTAACCACGTGTATGTGACCAATCAAATTAGATTTGATTTGATTTTGCCTTTGAAGTCTTTGGACCTTTTGTGCAGAGTGAAAACGCTTATAGTTCAAAAGGTATATATAGCATCAACAATATTTTTACAAGCAATCTTAATTGAGTTAGTCTGTAGATGTCAACATTGGTTTGGTGATTGCACCTTTAACAGTTCAAGAGAAGTGGCAAATCCAAATGCTTCCCATTCAAGGCTATGGAGCTTTTATGAACATTTGAAATAGTTATTGTTCAAAAAATATAGATGGTATCAAAAAGCTGTATACAAGCAATCTGTTCCAGACCAGTCTGCACATTTGAAAGTTTGAATGACGTTTCCAAACTAAACGGTTGAAGACTATTTACGGTGCCAAATTTGACCATTCATTGAAATGCATTGGGATTTATGCCAAACTGGTTGTAGTATTACAAGTATACTTCCTTACTTACTTAGACCCATGGCTTCCCAGGGAGCATAGGCCATTGACAACTCCTCTCCATCGCACTCAGTTCTAGGCTGTCTTCTCAATCTGGTTCCCCCCATGCAGGATATTTTGGTGTCTGCCTCGAGCTCCCACCTCCAGGTGGAAGTTAATAATTATTCTGTGGATTGCGTAAAGTACAGTGCATAATACACTGAGTGTACAAAACATAAGAAACACCTTCCAAATATTGAGTTGCACCCCCTTCTGCCCTTTTGCCCTCAGAACAGCCTCAGTTTACCAGGTCAAGGACTACAAGGCATCGAAAGAGTTCCACAGGGATGCTGGCCCATGTTGACGCCAATGACTCCATGCAAACCACGTAAACACATCAAAGCTCCAGTCGTCCTTCTGAACTGAGCTGCAGGACAGGAATTAAACTGCTCAGGGATGTTACAATGAGGCCATTGGTGATTTAAAAACTTCTACAGAGTTCAATGTCTGACTCCACAATAATGACCTAAATGACAGAGTGAAAAGAAGAATGCATATATACTGAATAAAAATGCAACAAGGCACTAAAGTAATAATGCGTGTGTGTGTGTGTGAGACTTTGTCACCTCCTCACCTCTCAGGTTTCAAGGTTACATAGTTCAAGGAAACACCTCCTCCTTCTCTCTCAGCTGTTTGACATACATAACTGTATAATCCGGATCACGGGTACCATTATAGCAAATTGGTGCATGTAACCCAGGTGATCTTTAAAAGTCAAGACAGCATTAGCCTGGACTGTAACCTATAGGGCTACAGCTTTTTGATAGCATCTATACTTTTTGAACAATAACTATTTCAAAAACCTTATAAAGGTTTGGCACAAACTTTGCGTAGTAAGAATGATCTCAGCTGACTCACGTTCTGTGGGGATGGAGCTTCCGCGACGGCTTTCACCTTCGATGGCACCTTGTGGAGCCCCGAACTGTCGATGACATGGCCCAAAAACTTGCATTTGTCCTTCCGGACCCTCAGACCGTACTCCTCCAGTATCTGTAGTGTATTGACATAACTTTGTCTATCATTAAAATGGTGACTGCTATTTATTGAATAATTACCTACGTCTAATTATGGGATTTAAATTAATCCTGCAATAATTAGCTCATTAGGATTCCAGGGGCACCATGGAGAGAAATGTATTCTCAAATGTTTGTCCTATCTTCCAAGAGAGAGAGAGAGAGAGAGAGAGAGAGAGAGAGAGAGAGAGAGAGAGAGAAACAAAATTCAATACCTTTGGAAACTACGCTGAGCTTAGCCTTAATAATACCTTGGCTGCACTGCTGCGCTCAAGGGTCAGAATATAATGCACAAGATGTCACGTTGTCCTTTCCTTTCAGTGTCTGCTTCCTATAGGACTCGTTCCTGGAGACGGTTAATCAGCCGTGTCGATATCCCCACAGTTTGGGGATGTGGTCAGTGTAGACAAGCGGGTGGTTCTGCTCGAATTCACCTTAAATACAGTCGTTGACTGTAGCGTTGATTGTTTCAGAGTTCCTCTGTGGGAACCACGTGTTTTTTTGTGGAGGTCGTGACTTATCGTAGACCTCCGGCTACAGCACAAATATCCTCGAGTCAAGAGAGAGATAGGGAGTCTCAAAGGTTTTATACCTTTCGGGCAGAAGAGGGTGTTTCTGTCGTCTATGAACTGCTTATCTGATTTCCCTGAGCATGGCTTGGCAAGCAAGGTATTGAGAATTTACTATGATCTCATGTAAACAGCTAAAATCACTGTTTTATCATCACAAAAACATTCTCTTTAATCTGGATATTTCTTACCAAACGTAACGAATGTAGACATCATATAGACAGTTTGGAAACGTTACAATGTTTTCATAATCACACCATCATTTAGACTTTAATTACATCACATAATTGACATTCATATCCATATGCCAAGAGTCCTCATTTTCAACACATAATCAAATTAATCATGTTCCCAATGTCTTGTTTCATGGGCATAAAGTTTTGGCTCCATTGAGTCTTAGGACAAAGAGTCATAAACTGGGCATTTTCCCTCCTCTCTTTTCCTGTGAGAGAGAAAGTGAGGGAAAGTCTGGTTGGTGTCAAAGCTCCCCTTTCACCACTCCAATCCACTCAACCCCCCTCCTTTGGGGGGGAGAGGAGCTTGGCAGAAATGTATCCATCAAATGACCTGTAACCTCAAGTCATGACAGTATCATCCAGGTTTCTCAGGTGCTTCTGCTAGTCTTTGCCGGTGATGAGTAGATCATCAAGGTAACATTGGACCTCGGTGAGCCCGCTCAGTATCTGGTCCATAGCTCTCTGAAACAAGGCCGGAGCTGAGGTGATTCCAAAAGGAAGCCTCCGGTACCTGTACAGTCCTTTGTGAGTCACTATGGTCAACAGTTATTGTGACTCTTGGTCCACATGCATCTGTAGATACGCCTGAAATTCTTACTGAATTTCTGTCCTCCAGCTAAACAGAAAAGAGGTCGACAATGAGGGGTAGTGGATATTTTTCAGCAGTCAAGACAGGGTTAATAGTGACTTTGAAATCACCAGAGTCTGAGCGATCCATATTTTTTTATGACAGGAACGAAAGATGTAGGCCATTCCCTAACATTCACTGCATCCAATACTCCACTCTCAACTAGTCTGTTTGGCTCAGTTTCAACTTTTGGTTTTATGGCATATGGGACAGGTCTAGCTTTGAAGCATTTTGGCTTGCTGTCTAGTTTCACGGTCAGTTTAAATGTTATGTCCTTCATACTGCCAGGTTCTCCATTGAACACATCCGCGTGTTTCCTCAATATCCCTTGTAGGTTTGTGTCCTCTTTTGCAACCATGTGAATTTCCTCCCAGTTTAGTTTGATATTTTCCAGCCATGTGCGTCCTAGCAAAGCTGGATGGTTGTCTTTCACGATGTAGAGTGGTAACTTTACCTTCTGTTTGTTGTGCTCCACTGTAACAATCACGCTTCCTCTCACTGGAATAATCTCACCGGTGTATGTTTTCAGCATCATCTTTGTGGGCCGTGGTGTGAGGTGATGTAGTTTCTCCTTGTATACAGCCTCAGACAGCAAAGACATGGCTGCTCCAGTGTCCACTTGCATCCGTACTGCTTTTCCATCCAGAAGCGGTGTCAACCAGTATCCGTGTCCATTGTCGGAAATGGACAAAACATGCAAAGATTCTACCCATTCAGACAGTGTATCACTTTGTTCATCCTCTGTGTGCTCCATTTTATGCACTTTCTATTTGTACTTCCTGAAGTCGCTTTTCCTTTGTTCAGTACTTCTGTTTGATTGTGTCTTTTTGTTTTTACATGCACGTTCTATGTGACCCCTTTTTCCACTACTTCTGTTGTCTAAGTCTTTGCACCAACACTCCTCTGCTTGGTGACCTGGTTAGCATGGCTTGACACCTACTGCCTTGTTTTAAAATCCGTAGACACATTGATGCACTTAGCTGCTGTGCGTCTTTATTTGCCATTTCCATTGACATACTCACTTCTATTGCTCTCTGCAATGTTAAGTTACTCTCAGTCAAAAGGCGTTTCTGAATTGCCTCGCTGCACATGCCACACACTAACCTATCACGTTTAGTGTCACTCAGTGATCGCATAAATTCACAGTGTTCAGACAACTGTTTCAATACAGCCACAAACTGTGAGATTGATTCCCCCTCCTCTTGATTTCTCTTATGAAACCTGAATCTCTCTGCAATTATCAGTGGTTTGGGAGAACATTGTCCTTTTAAGGTAGCCATAATTTCATCATATAATTTATCACCAGGTTTTTCAGGCGTTACAGGCTGCGCAGTAGATTGAATGTTTTTCCTCCCATAACAGTCAAAAATGTTGGCACAACTACTTCTGCTTTAATTCCATTTGCCAACACAAAGTACTCATAACGTTGTGTGTAAGAACTCCATTGTTCCACAGATTAATCAAATGTTCCTATATTTTCAACCAGTGCAGACATTTTCGGCTTATTATTTTTCTTTTTCACACTTCTCAGACTCCCAGACCTTTTTTTTTCTTATTTTCACTCACAGTGGCTGCGGTCCAAACACTTAAAAGACACACCTTCGTCCACTTACCCTCGCCTTATGCCCTTGGGGGAATCCCCGTCGCCATCTTGCAGGGCGGTCCAAATGATTAGCCAAGCAAGGGAAGTTTGCAACATAAGACCCTCAGCCCTCGTTTTTAGTCGAGTTTGCGAGTGTACAATTATGTTCACTTCGGGGCCTAAAACGCCCCATAATTCAATTTGCGATGCTTGTACATCCGCTAAGAAGAACTTCAGTTTTGAGCACTTTGTTTGTCTCTGTGCTGCTGTGCTGTTTGTTGCTTCTTAGCTACCTGCCAAGCTTTACGGTTTTTCCTTTTTTATAATCGTTTAATCAATCTTCATTTAACACATTTACCAACGTCTTAGTTATTTTTATTTTTTCCTCTGTCTACTTTTTTTTTTCATTAAACTTTTTTTTACCCCGGACGCTTTATCAGGACATAGTTCTACAGGACTTCCACCAGCCGAAGCTAAGTAGTAACATTATTAACACTATGCCATCTGACGTTAATTGCAGTCACTGTATTCATAAGATACAGGAAAACTATCGCCTTATGGCAAGGATAGTCTTGCTGCAAGCCCAGCTTCAGACGCAATCGTTAGGCAAGGGCAATTAAAGTGTAGGAAAGGATGAAATTGCGTCTGTGCCACCATAAGTACAGTTACTAGTAAAAATCCCCTCACACAATTTTCTCTTCTGGAAAGAAAATGCAGTCGGCATGTTCAACCGGTGTCGCTGATTCAGCCGACAGAAACTTTCGACCGGTTCTCCCCATTAAGCAACGAGTCGGAGCCAGAGACTTCTCAGGCCTCTCCTCCACCCGTTACGGGGTCTGAGCCACCGAAGCCTCCCACCATTAGCTTTGACAAATTGAAAACCCTAGTCATTGGCGACTCCATTACCCGCAATATTAGACTTAAAAATAATCATCCAGCGATTATACATTGTTTACCAGGGGGCAGGGCTACCGACATAAAGGCTAAGCTGAAGATGGTGCTGGCAAAAAAAAAAATCTGGCGAGTGTAAAGAGTATAGGGATATTGTTATCTACGTCGGCACCAACGATGTTAGAATGAAACAGTCAGTCACCAAGCACAACATAGCTTCAGTGTGTAAATTAGCTAGAAAGATGTGTCGGCATCAAGTAATTGTCTCTGGCCCCCTCCCAGTTAGGGGGAGAGATGAGCTCTATAGCAGTCTCATAACTCAATCGCTGGTTGAAAACTGTTTTCTGCCCCTCACAAAGGATAGAATTTGTAGACAATTGGCCCTCTTTCTGGGACTCACCCACAAACAGGACCAAGCCTGGCCTTCTGAGAAGTGACGGACTCCATCCTAGCTGGAGGGGTGCTCTCATTTTATCTATGAACATAGACAAGGTTCTAACTCCTCTAGCTCCACAATGAGATAGGGATGCAGGCCAGGCAGCAGGCTGTTAGCCAGCCTGCCAGCTTAGTGGAGTCTGCCAGTAGCATGGTCAGTGTAGTCAGCTCAGTTACCCCCATTGAGACCGTGTCTGTGCCTCGATCTAGGTTGCGCAAACCTAAACATGGCTGTGTTCGCCTTGTAATCTCACTGGAATAAAGAGTTCCTCCATTCCTGTCATTATTGAAAGAGGTTGTGATATCTCACTTCTTAAAATAGGGTTACTTAATGTTAGATCCCTCACTTCTGAGGCTGTTATAGTCAATGAACATAATCTTGACGTGATTGGCCTGAAACAAGGCTTAAGCCTGATGAATTTACTGTGTTAAATGAGGCCTCTCCTCCTGGTTACACTAGTGACCATATCCCCCGCACATCCAGCAAAGGCGGAGGTATTGCCAACATTTACGATAGCAAATTTCAATTTATCCCCCAAAAAAGGACAGCGTTTTCATCTTTCGAGCTTCTAGTCATGAAATCTATCCAGCCTACTCAATCACTTTTTATAGCTACTGTTTATAGGCCTCCCGGGCCTTATACAGAGTTCCTTACTGAGTTCTCTGAATTTCTATCAGACCTTGTAGTCATGGCAGATAATGTTCAAATTTGGAAAAGTCCACAGATCCACTACAAAAGGCTTTCGGCGCCATCATCGACTAAGTGGGTTTTGTCCAACATGTCTCCTGACCTACTCATTGCCACAGTCATACCCTGGATCTAGTTCTGTCCCGTGGAATACATATTGTTGATCTAAATGTTTTTCCTCATAATCCTGGACTATTGGACCACCATTTTTTCTTTTGCAATCGCAAAAAATTATTTGCTTAGACCCCAACCAAGGATCATCAAAAGCTGTGCTATAAAATCTCAGACAACCCAAAGATTCCTAGATACCCTTCCAGACTCCCTCCACCTATCCAAGGACGTCGGAGTACAAAAATCAGTTAACGATCAAACTGAGGATCTAAATTTAACTTTGCGTAATACCCTGTGTAGTCGCACCCCTAAAAACTAAAAACATCTGCCAAAAGAAACTAGCTCCCTGTTACACAGAAAATACCCAAGCTTTGAAGCAAGCTTCCAGAAAACTGGAACGGAAATTGCGCTCCACCAAACTGGAAGTCTTCCTACTAGCTTGGAAAGAAAGTACAGTGCAATATCGAAGAGCCCTCACCGCTGCTCGATCATCCTATTTTTCCAACCTTCTCCAAATTGATGAGAATAAGAATAATCCTAAATTTCTATTTGATACTGTTGCAAAGCTAACTAAAAAGCGGCATTCCCCAAGCAGTGATGAATTCATGAACTTCTTCAACAAAAGGATCATTATCATTAGAAAGCAAATTATGGACTCCTCTTTGAATCTGCGTATTTCCCCAAAGCTCAGCTGTCCTGAGTCTGGAGAGAACTGCCAGGACCTAGGATCAATGGAGACACTTTTTTAATCCTGTATCTCTTGACACTTTCATGAAAATTGTCATGGCCTCTAAACCTTCAACCTGCATATTGGACCCTATTCCAACTAAACTACTGAAAGAGCTACTTCCTATGCTTGGCCATCCTATGCTGAACATAATAAATGGCTCCCTATCCACCGGATGTGTACCAAACTCTCTAAAAGTGGCAGTAATAAAGCCTCTCTTGAAAAAGCCAAGTCTTGACCCAGAAAATGTAAAAATATATAAGGAAGTGGATGGCGGAAAATGTTTTACTTTTAAACTCTGACAAAACAGAGATGCTAGTTCTAGGTCACAAGAAACAAAGAGTGTCAGGCTCTGGCCATAGAGAAGCCTATTTGCTTCTCTATGTAGCTATGGTCAGAGTCTGGAAGTGTCTTTCTTTTCTGTTTCTGTGTCGGGTTGGGGTGGATCCCTAATTAGAGGCAGCTGCACCGCATTGTCTCTAATTAGGGATTCCATATATGTTGAGTCTGTCCCTCACTCGGGTGTGGGTTGTTATCGATGTATGTCGCAGTCACGGTGTAGTAAGTGTGTTTTCTTTACGTCCGTTCATTGGTGTGTTTTGTGAACGTGACGTTAGTCTGTTCGTTAGTCTGTTTGTTTAGTTCTGTAGTTCGTCATTTCGTTCTGTTTGTTATACATAGTATTATAATTATTCTTACATAGTATATTAAAAGGAAATGTCGAACTACTATCCCTGCGCTGCGTCTTGGTCTCTCCACATCCCATGCCGTGACAAAGAGATCTGCTTTTGGATCTGACAATTAATCTTGATGGTTGTAAAGTCGTCCCCCAAAAAACTGTGTAGGACCTCGGCGTTACTCTGGACCCTGATCTATCTTTTAACTAACATATCAAGAATATTTAAAGGACAGCTTTTTCCATCTTCGTAAAATCAGAAATGTTTTTTCCAAAAATTATGCAGAAAAACTAATCCATGCTTTTGTCACTTCTAGATTAGACTACTGCAATGCTCTACTCTCCGGCTACCCGGATAAAGCACTAAATAAACTTCAATTAGTACTAAATACGGCTGCTAGAATCTTGACTAGAACAAAAAAATGTGATCATATTACTCCTGTGCTAGCATCTCTACACTGGCTTCCTGTTAAGGCTAGGGCTGATTTTAAGGTTTTACTGCTAACCTACAAAACATTACATGGGCTTGCTCCTACTTATCTCTCAGATTTAGTCCTGCCGTACATACCTACACATACGCTCCGGTCACAAGACGCAGGCCTCCTTACTGTCCCTAGAATTTCTAAGCAAACAGCTGGAGCCAGGGCTTTCTCCTATAGAGCTCAATTTTTATGGACTGGTCTGCCTATCCATGTGAGAGACGCAGACTCGGTCTCGACCTTTAAGTCTTTACTGAAGAATCATCTCTTCAGTAGGTCCTATCATTGAGTGTAGTCTGGCCCAGGGGTGCAAGGGTGAACGGCAAGGCACTGGAGCGACGAACCACCCTTGCTGTCTCTGCCTGGCCGGTTGCCGTCTCTCCATTGGGATTCTCTGCCTCTGACCCTATTACGGGGGCTGAATCACTGGCTTACTGGTTCTTTCCATGCCATCCCTAGGATGGGTGCGTCACTCCCTGTCCGGTTTGTCGCCCCCTCGGGCTTGTGCAGTGGAGAGGATCTTTCATAGGCTATACTCAGCCTTGTCTCATGTAGTAAGTTGGTGGTTGTTGATATCCCTCTATTGGTGTGGGGGCTGTGCTTTGGCAGAGTGGGTGGGGTTATATCCTGCCTGGTTGGCCCTGTCCGGGGTATTGTTGGAAGGGGCCACAGTGTCTCCCGACCCCCCGTCTCAGCCTCCAGTATCTATGCTGCAATAGTCTATGTGACGGGGGGCTAGGGTCAGTTTGTTAAATCTGATGTTATTATCCGGTGTCTTGTGTGAATTTAATTATGCTCCCTCTAATTCTCTCTCTCTCCCACTCTACCTCCCCTCCCGGAGGACCTGAGCCTTAGGACCATGCTTCAGGACTACCTGCTGTTTTCATCTCTCTCGCTCTCTCTCACTCTCTCTACCGCACCTGCGCTCTATCGCACCGTATCTGCGCTCTCTACCGCATCTAAATGCCTGGCTATGAAAAGCCAAGTGACATTCACTCCTGATGTATTCACCTGTTGCAACCTCTACAACCACTGGTCATCTATGAACGTTTGAACATCTTGGAGAAAGAACTGGCCTTAATGGCCATGAATTGTTATAATCTCCACCCGGCACAGCCAGAAGAGGACTGGCCACCCCTCAGAGCCTTGTTCCTCTCTAGGTTTCTTCCTAGGTTTTTGCCTTTCTAGGGAGTTTTTCCTAGCCACCGTGCATCTACATCTGCATTGCTTGCTGTTTGGGGTTTTAGGCTGGGTTTCTGTATAGCACTTTGTGACATCGGCTGATGTAAAAAGGGCTTTATAAATACATTTGATTTGAAAAGTCTGCCTCAACGTCAACATACAAGTGTATGTAAAAACAAATGTAAATAAGTTAGATATTGTGCTACCAATGCACATGGCGGCACAAACAGGTCTGGTAAAAGTAATTATGTTTTTGTTTGGTTAACTTTAGGAAAATGTAGAAATAAAAAATGTCCCTTCTTCAGAAGTTTCAGCTATGCAGGCTAACATTAGTTAGCTAACTAATTTGCTAGCTATCATACAGTAGTAGTATATTAATAATTATATAAATGACATAATTGACTGTAGCTCAGATAAAGCACACGCAAGCTACCGTTGGCTGAAAACACAATCATCGTGGGATGAACTAGTGACGAATTTCCAGGCAAGGGTGGTCCATTCAAAAATAATTCGTTCCTCCCTCGCCCCTTGCCCTGCAAGTGTATACTCGTCAGACGTCATGAAACGTCATCAGAAGTGTCCACTTGATTTGAGGGCTGTGGGGATAGGGTGTGTCTTTAAGTGTTTGGACCGCATGCAGTGACTTCACATTCTCCTGCAGCGAATCTCTTCCTATCCCTCGATGCTCTCGTTGCTGTGGCATCAGGACTGGACTGGCTTCTTTGCGTCTTTCTACAGCGAAAAAACAAATTAAACTCACACTTTCTACCGAAAATAATGAACGCAAACGTGAGAGGACATGAGACGGGAGTAGAAACTAACGTGTGCATTGTTTGCGGTTCACAGGACAAACGTTACAAGCATTCCAATGTACGTAAGCAGAGGGACAAACTATAATATCAATACACAACAGCCGCCATGTATTTTCCTTTATGGTTTGTAACCCTAAGCATGACCATCATCCACCCCCCAAAAAATTTCAAAACGTTGCTCTTTTTGTCAGCAATTAGACGCTACCCTACGGAACTCTTAACTTCATCTGAGGCGTACTGTGAAGCCACAGACGGTTGTTGCTTACTGCTTAGCTTTACAGCGCTTTGAGATGTTTTGTATGTAATGAGTAGCTAGCTTTATAAAAGTTAAATACAATTATTGTTATTTGTATTATTATTATTATTTATTATTATTATTATTATTATTATTATTATTATTATCATTTCCCTTGTCTGTAACACCACCTGTCATACCGGATATCATTGATTAGCCCAGTCTTATAGGGGTGAGTAATCTATCTCATTGCTCTGAGAATGAATCAGGTACATAACAGTCGCATTGGGAAAGCTGAGAGAGGGTAAGGATACTGACCTCAGATAACCGAGGCTTTTTTGGAGGTGCCCAATGCGCACTGCACATCGTTGGTATGCGAGAGCGCCGTCTAGTGTGAAAAGATTTTGGGAATGTAAAACCCCTTGTCTGAAATACACATAGAAGAAAAAGTGTTCAAGCCTTTTCGTATTATTTTAATTCACCTAGGTTCGTGAAACAAGTAATCAACGGGCATAGATACATTTAATGATTGGGCATACAATTGAATTCATCAACAAAAATAATGAATTGCTCTAGGCCTATTTCATTCCTATAAAGTTATCTTCAATATGTCCCCGATTCAACAGCATGAACATGACATATGTATTTCTTCTCAAACTGATCACAACAGTCTAAATTGTTTTAATCACAAAAATGACAGATTTCGGTCTTTATCATCGTGTTTGACTTGAATAGGTGGCTATGTCTTTGTACCCTGAATGTGTGCGTTTTGATCACATTTATGTCACGTTTAAATTCACCATAGCCTAATGGTCATTTGACGTCACTTTCCGACCAACAAACGGGTGTTGTTGTAAATTATGCTATTTCTTAATTTGGAGTTAATTTACCGGTAACCACATTGATTCACTCCAAAATAATATATCGACATGACAACTTTGAGTCTGCAAAAACCCGTGGCCGTGTTCGTTTTCTCTCTCTCTCTCTATATATATATATATAAATCTCTCTCTCTCCCTCATATATATATATATATATATATATATATATATATATATATATATATATATATATATATATATATATATATATATATATATATATATACACTCATGCAGGCGCGCCTGAGAGAGTTGACGGGAGGTAATCCCCGCCATGTGAGAGGGAGGCACGAGCTGAGGAGGCGGGTTGTTTTTCATTCAAATCCTGCTGCACCTATAAAAAGCACAACTCTGAGAGGCAGAGTCTGAAAACAGATGGACAAAAGTGACTGATACGATTGTCTCTATCTGCCTGCTTGCATTGCCGGCCAGACATCATCGGCAGGGCAAGATGCAGAAGTCTGCAGGTGTCCTGACGGTGCGGAACCTGAAGCACACAGCCCTATGTCTGCTTCTGCTGCCCCGGTTCCTCCTGGCAGCGCTGATGCTGTGTCTCCTGGACTTCATGTGCATCAGGAGGAAGGTGCTATTGAAGATGGAGAGCAGCAGCCCCGACGACCCGCCTGTCTGCGTCTCCGACTCCAACAAGATGTTCACCCTGGAGTCGCTCAGGGCCGTGTGGTATGGACAGAAATTAGAATTTTTCAAATCGGCGCACCTTGGACTTATCGCGCCCAACACCGAAGTGGTGCAGCTGCAGGAGCGTCGCAGGGTCAGGGTCCTAGACTATGTGAAAGGGAGGAGACCTCTCATCCTCAACTTCGGCAGTTGCTCCTGACCACCGTTCATGACGCGACTGGCTGCGTTTCAGCGCGTCGCGAGCCAGTATGCTGACATCGCCGACTCCCTGCTTGTATATATCGAGGAGGCGCATCCCTCGGACGGCTGGGTGAGCTCCGACGCGCCATACCAGATCCCCACGCACTGCTGTCTGGAGGACAGACTGAAAGCCGCTCAGCTGATGCACTCGGAAGTTCCCTGCAGCAATGTGGTGGTGGATACTATGGACAATTCGTCCAACGCTGCGTACGGAGCCTATTTTGAGAGACTTTATATACTGAGGGATGAGCGGGTCGTGTATCAAGGGGGCAGGGGACCAGAGGGCTACCGGATATCAGAGCTGAGGAACTGGCTCGAGCAATACAGGAACGATTTGGAGAATTCCAGCAGAACAGTGGTGGTCCACGTTTAACTTAAAGATAACCATTAGGCTGCGGCGCGTGAAGTGTCCACACAGTGAATAAGTATTCAGATGCTGCTACAAACTCTTAACACACTGCACATATGCCTAGGTCTATACAGTGGGGAGAACAAGTATTTGATACACTGCCTATTTTGCAGGTTTTCCTACTTACAAAGCATGTAGAGGTCTGTAATTTTTATCATAGGTACACTTCAACTGTGAGAGACTGAATCTAAAACAAAAATCCAGAAAATCACATTGTATGATTTTTAAGTAATTAATTTGCATTTTATTGCATGACATAAGTATTTGATCACCTACCAACCAGTAAGAATTCCGGCTCTCACAGACCTGTTAGTTTTTCTTTAAGACGCCCTCCTGTTCTCCACTCATTACCTGTATTAACTGCACCTGTTTGAACTCGTTACCTGTATTAAAGACACCTGTCCACACACTCAATCAAACAGACTCCAACCTCTCCACAATGGCCAAGACCAGAGAGCTGTGTAAGGACATCAGGGATAAAATTGTAGACCTGCACAAGGCTGGGATGGGCTACAGGACAATAGGCAAGCAGCTTGGTGAGAAGGCAAAAATTGTTGCCGCAATTATTAGAAAATGGAAGAAGTTCAAGATGACGGTCAATCTCCCTCGGTCTGAGGCACCATGCAAGATCTCACCTCGTGGGGCATCAATGATCATGAGGAAGGTGAGGGATCAGCCCAGAAATACACGGCAGGACCTGGTCAATAACCTGAAGAGAGCTGGGACCACAGTCGCAAAGAAAACCATTAGTAACACACTACGCCGTCATGAATTAAAATCCTGCAGCGCACGCAAGGTCCCCCTGCTCCAGCCAGCGCATGTCCAGGCCCATCTGAAGTTTGCCAATGACCATCTGGATGATCCAGAGGAGGAATGGGAGAAGGTCATGTGGTCTGATGAGACAAAAATAGAGCTTTTTGGTCTAAACTCCACTCGCCGTGTTTGGAGGAAGAAGAAGGATGAGTACAACCCCAAGAACACCATCCCAACCGTGAAGCATGGAGGTGGAAACATAATTCTTTGGGGATGCTTTTCTGCAAATGGGACAGGACGACTGCACCGTATTGAGGGGAGGATGGATGGGGCCATGTATCGCGAGATCTTGGCCAACAACCTCCTTCCCTCAGTAAGAGCATTGAAGATGGGTCGTGGCTGGGTCTTCCAGCATGACAACGACCCGAAACACACAGCCAGGGCAACTAAGGAGTGGCTCCGTAAGAAGCATCTCAAGGTCCTGGAGTGGCCTAGCCAGTCTCCAGACCTGAACCCAATAGAAAATCTTTGGAGGGAGCTGAAAGTCTGTATTGCCCAGCGACAGCCCCAAAACCTGAAGGATCTGGAGAAGGTCTGTATGGAGGAGTGGGCCAAAATCCCTGCTGCAGTGTGTTTAAACCTGGTCAAGAACTACAGGAAATGTATGATCTCTGTAATTGCAAACAAAGGTTTCTATACCAAATATTAAGTTCTGCTTTTCTGATGTATCAAATACTTATGTCATGCAATAAAATGCAAATGAATTACTTAAAAATCATACAATGTGATTTTCTGGATTTTTCCGTCACTCACAGTTGAAGGGTACATATGATAAAAATTACAGACTTCTACATGCTTTGTAAGTGGGAAAACCTGCAAAATCGGCAGTGTATCAAATACTTGTTCTCCCCACTGCACATGTTGTTTTGGTTCAGAAGCATTATAACAGGACGTAGACAGATATTGGTCATGTTTATTATGATGTAAAACGCATGATAGGCTTAGTTCTTCAGTTGTGCTCATCTTGTCCCTAATTATTTGTTTGGTTGTTTGTTTTTGTAAGGAGCTGTGATTTGAACCTGTGCAAAAGTTGTACTTATTTCAGTTAGACCTTCATTTGATTATGATCACTTTATTTTTATACTATATGGTCTCTACCTTGTGTGTGTGTGTGTTTACCTATACTTGTGGGGACCAGAAGTCAAAGAATAGTAAACCAACAAATAATTCAACTAACTGGGGACATTTTGAATGGGACTGAATTGTATGTCCCCACAAGGTTAGCTGCGCAATACTGTGTGCGGGTGTGTGTGTGTGTGTGGGTGTGTGTGTGTGTCTAAATAGCTAATACCATTTACTCTAGTGTTGTTGTGAAGTTCGGTTTTTAAAGGGTTTTAAACCAGAAAACTGATACTGATGTTATTTGATACTAGAGTACTTGGCGACTAGCAATGTCTTCAACGAACAATTGCCAAACGTTCTGTAAATGGTTTATATTTTATTGAACAAATATTTTTAATAAATGTTAGAACACATTGATCTTATGACTCCTGAAAGCATCTTACTGACAAGTAGGTCTATTTGTTCATTATCATACACTGATGTTCTGTCATTAAAATCTTTCAATGCAAATTTTCCACTTCACGTTCAGAGAGAGAGAAAGACAGCTAATAGCTCTGATGTGTCTCTGGTTATCATTGATTAGGTGGCATTGATTAGGTAGGTGTAGGCCAATCATTAAATCCTTTTTAATTCAACCAAATCAAGAAATCAATTCAAATTCAACTAATGAAATGAAAAGTGTTGATGTTTTCTGTTAATTTATTTTATTTTAGCTTTATTTTACCAGGATAGTCTCATTGAGATTAAACATCTAGAGAGACCTGGCTAAAATAGTAGCACTCAACATTTTAGACCCATTTACAACATAAAACACAAAGCACTACCTTTTAATATTAATTGCAAAGGAGATCTTAGTTGTGCACATTTCTTTGGTGCAGTATTTCTCAAGTGAAAAAATGTGCATAAAAACGAGTTGTCTATTGTTGAATGACAACAAACACTTAATTGAAGAATCCCTACTGTTGACCAATGATCAACGAAGGGGCGAAGACCCTTGCTGAAGACCAAAACGTCACAAAATGGCTTCATAATATATGCACAAACTGTTCTGAACTGTTTCGGATGGGAAGCATAAGGATGCATTTAAGGCATAAATTATTTGGGGAGGTGTGATGCATTTAGGGGTCAAAACAGCCCCCAACGTCATTGTCCCTAGCTTTAAACTAATTTAAGGAGATGAGCTCCTGCAATTTCATGTCCTTTTATAACTAATTCGAAGTGGATGTGCCAGAGAACGCTTTTTTGCCCAGCTATGTACAGGGATTTTATGACAAATTGTTCATCGTATCTAGTTCATCTCCCAAATTGAAGTGAAATTGATCCTTGGCACCACCTCAATTGTATCCAGATCGTAAACACCAAGTATACACATAGCTACAGTATATTTATTTGATGAAGTTAACCATTGTGTGGTATTATATGTCATGTTCATGAGTGATTGGGAATCCGCTATAATGGAAGGCACTTAATGCTGTGCTTTTGTTTAGCCCCAAGGTTCTGTCTCTCTCTCTCACACACACACACACAGACACCATGGATCAGCGACGCGATTAAGATCCACGTGGTCTGTGCCGTACTTGATTTAATGTTATCAACTCTGTTAGTAGTCTCATAATCTCTATCTGCATTAGCTCTCTCTCTCTCTCCCTCTGAGTGTATTGCTGTGATGCAGAGTGCCTCTTCAATACAGACCATAGTAAGGCCTGGGGCTAGATCAATCAACTACAGGCTTAGGAGGCTTTTACACACACACACACACACACACACACACACACACACACACACACACACACACACACACACACACACACACACACACACACACACACACACACACACACACACACACACACACACACACACACACACACACAGTGTTTATATTGACCTAATGTTCTTTGTGTGTATACCCTATTTAACCTGAACCATGGCCAGGCCTCATCCTATACTCCTGGGGCTTGTTAAACCTTTCAAAAGGCGAATCTGCTTGACCCATGACAGAGCTGTGCTTTGTGTTGCCGTAAAGACATCACAACCGCTCAAAGAGAGACGTACCAACAGTAACGGTCATTAAGGAATTCAGAAGAACAGTGGGCTTCTTGGCCCTGGATCTGCCAATCCAGATACAGAACAAGGAATTTAAAATATTACGGCTGAACTCAAATGTGCTGGTTGATAAAATATCTGTATTTATGGGAAGATGTTTGAAAAGGGTATTTTGTTTTTAAATGATTTTGTCAATTGGAATGGTAGTTATGTCTTTCATGGAGTTATCAGAATTGTACGGGAAGGTCTGCTCAATCCAAGATTACAAATAATTGATTACAGCATTACACCAAGAATGGAGGAGGCAGGTAGCAGCAGCAGGAGGTAGGGAACTGGTCTGTCTGCCCAATATAAACGATCAAAACTGGCAGAGGAATACACATTTTATAAATAGGCAAGTATACCAGTTTCATTTGAGGACCAGGATGTTGACAGCTGTGCCATACAGATTGCAAAATAGCTGGGAAGAGATTTTTGATGTTCCGATTCCATGGTACAGGGTGTATGAGTTGCTTTTCAGCTAAAATTATTGTACAGATTTCTTGCCACCAATAAAATGTTGAATATTTGGGGCATACCATCATCGCAGCTCTGCAGATTTTGTTGTGAGGATACAGAGTCAATAGATCATTTATTTTGGTATTGCCCTCAGGTAGCCTGTTTCTGGTCTCAGGTTCAGGAATGGCTGAAAATGAATAACATTGATCTAAAATTGACCCTAGAAATAGTACTGTTGGAAGATCTGGAGAGATTGGGTCAGTCAGTTACTAATATACTAATACTCTTAGTAAAAGTATTTATCTTCAACTCGCAATCAGTGGATTCTATTCAATTAGATAGATTGAAATTGTATGTGAAACATCACAGCATAATTGAAAGATATATGGTGCGTAGAAATCCGAAGAGGATGGCCAGCAGAGATAGGTGGGAGGGGCTGAGGGAAGCTGGGTGAGGGAGATAAAAGTATTTAAAAAATAAAGTCTAAATAAAACATAATAAAAAGTATGTTTGAATGACACTGAGGGGCAGTGTTTTTATAGCTAATGCCGGTTTGCCTGAGGCTGATGCCGTGCAGGTGTTTGTACACATGCATACACACACACTCTCATTCAAATGCACACATGTGCACATACACGGACACACACACACACGTAAATAGTGCCATACATGCACTCAAACATATTCAATTGACCTTGTTGTTATGATTTTTGATGTCCTTGATGTCATTAGTTTTTTGCATTGTTGTTTTCTGTCTTCATTCGTCTTTCTCTTTTTTAAAATATAATATTTAAATATAAATGTTTTAAATATTCAATAAAAAAAATAAAAACAGGATGGATGGAAGGATGACAAAACCAGGAACAGATAAAAGGAAATTCAATGAAAGAGTGATGACATTTCATTTCCTTATGTTATAAAATTAATTTGATCTGCTAGGCTATAAACACTACCCTATAAATACCAGCTATACTGATGAGGTAACGTTATAGACACTACGTTATAAATACCTCCTATGCTGATTAGGTATCATTAAAACAACTACCATATAAATACCTGAGTGAGATAGGAAGCGATGTGAATTTTAGAGATTACTAAATGAATGAAGTGACGATCCATTCAGACCAGCCTTACTGATTGAACTTTCGTAACTACATTGAAAATGCAGGTTAAAACATTAAATACATCTTAAATACATATTATAAACTGATTATAATCATTACGTACAGAAAGCTACAGTGATTTAGTCATAGATAAAGATCCTGCATCCTCTCTGGGCCCAGCGAACTCCTCAGTCTGGTTGATTAATTTGTTTAGTGATTTATTGATTGATTTAATTAATTAGATGGTTTAAAACATAGTCAAAACATGAAAGCAATAGCAATAGTTTGGTTGTTTATTAGTTGTTTATTCAGTACTTTTGCAAGCAATAATGTCAAATAAAAAAATCTATGATTAGGTATATTGATATTAAACAAATATTAATTGATATGAAAATCTATTGATAGAGGGGAACATTTAATTGACAGAAAATAATTCATTTGATAGAAAAAGGATTATATTCATTTGGCCCTTACTACTCAGTACAGTGTATTATAGCAGATCAGAGACTAAGGAGCACAGTTATTACATGAGGAATCACAGTAGGCTGCATGCCTTTAATAAACTCTGAGCAGATTACCAGGCAGTGTTGGGTTCACTCTTCTTCTCTGGTGCCATGGAGAACGTCTGCCTGCTGTACTATACCCACCAGACAGCCATCTTCAAACTTTTCAGTTATGCGTTAGATGCATCCATGTTGCAATTTCATTTAGCTTGTGAGGACCCCATAGTAAGTGTCCTCACAGAGCATCAAAGGTTACAACATTGGTTATGGTAAATGTCTAAACTCACTTACATTTAGCTGATTGGATTACGGGCTTTTCCATACAAATACGGTATACACACACACACGCACACACTTCTAAATCAGATCAGAACATCTAAATCAGATCATTGAAGTCATAAAATGTGTTTAAAACCTTCGTCACAGCTCGTCCTTCTGAACAGTGTCTCCTTTGACATATCTGTCTCTGAGTTCCTAGAAAACCACATTCCCATGGTCTCAGCTGAGAGGGTGAACTTAAATCAACTCCATTCAACTGTCCCAACCCTCCAGTCACTTACTAAGCCAATCAGTGGAGAGGATTCTGGGGAAAAGGGGCCACTGCGCAGCGTGCATCACGCAGGTGGTTGTTACACATAACCACCTGACGATATAAAGCCATTTAAGTTTGAGAAACAGTGCTCTGTACCTGCATATGCAAACCATTGTCATTTGGAGAGACATTGGATGTAAAATGTCCGCCACACCCTGAACCATCAGAGGCAGTGACAGCATCACTATCTATGGGTAGAACAGAACCAGAGGTCAAACATCAGGTGACTGGAGTCATAAGAGAGTGTTGGTCACAGATCTGGGTCATCTCAGGGCACGCCAGGCAGTGTGCACGAGACAGTGTGCACGAGACATCTGTGCTGGAATGAGAACAAACCAACTGAGTACAAACCAACTGATCTAAACCCTTTAAAAAAATGTTTTTGTAAAATTGAAATGCAATGATCCGGCCCTATTTGAGAGGATGGACAAACAAGCAATTAGACAGAAATAGAACCTATATGTCCCAGAGTAGGATGGAATCAGAAAGCCATAACAACGGTCCCATCTCTCTGTGTGTGTGTGTGTGTGTCTTGCTTAATGTGTAATCCAACGGCCCCATGTGAGGTTACGCTGACATTGCGTGAGTGGTCTATACATTGATTGTCCTCTCTGGCACAAATTGGATCTTATGAAACGGCCCCACTTGGAATCTGCTCCAATTAAGTGACACACAGTGGAGGTTGGCTGAATTGTATAACTCAGAGTGAGTTATTGTTAAGTTAACATACTGTATATCTATCAATAGCTTCAATGTTGCAGATAGATTTTGGGTTCTATCAAACTAATCGTTTGCATAATTTTATTACATATATACACTGAGTGTACAAAACATTAAGGACACCGGCTCTTTCCATGACATCGACTGACCAGATGAATCCAGGTGAAAGCTATGATCGCTTATTAATGTCATAGCTTTTAGCTTATTAAAATTCACTTAGATGTAGGTGAAGAGACATGTTCTATCTATCTAAAGAATGATTGTTAAGCTTTGAGACAATTGAGACAAGGATTGTGTATGTGTGCCATTCAGAGGGTGAATTGGCAAGACAAAGTGCCATTGAACGGGGTATGGTAGTAGGTGCCAGGAGGACCGGTTTGGGTGTGTCAAGAACTGCAACTCTCCTGGGTTTCCTGTGTGAATCAAGAATGGTCCACCACCCAAAGGACATCCAGCCAACTTGACCTAACTGTGGGAAGCATTGGAGTCAACATGGGCCAGTATCCCTGTGGAACGCTTGACACCTTGTGGAGTCCATGCACTGACGAATTGAGGCTACTCTGAAGACAAAAGGGTTGCAAATCAATATTAGGAAGGGGTTCCTAATGTTTTGTACACCAAATGTATAATGCACTGTACTTTACGTAAGATGGCCTGTCCTCCTTTTGCTTGATTGTTTAGTTTGACCTCATAGAGAGTACTGTTAGAAACCAAAACCATCATGCCACCCCAGGATTAGGCATCACAAGGAGCTCCACCATTACTGTGGGAAGCATTGGAGACAACAACATGGGCCAGCATCCCTGAAGAATCCATGCCCCAACTAATTGAGGCTGTTCTTGAGGTCAAAAGGGGGTGAAATTCAATATTAGGAAGACGTTCCTAATATTTTGTACACTCAGTGTATTCCCATAAATACATATGGCCGCTGTATAAGTAAGTAAGTAAGTAACTGTCCAGTGTTTCCAGATTTCGATGGAATATGAGCTATAATTAATTACAATATGAGTGAAAAAATGGTCATTAAGTATGTTTAAAATCAGCTTTTCTGTGTTGGAATGGTGTGGAACTACCCCAACAACAGAATCTTCTATGAGGAAATAGCAAGCATTTTTTAAACGCTCTGTTTGAGATACAAGTTTGAGTTGGGGCTTTGGAAGTATGTTTTTTCCTCCAATTTATGCGTTGGCTACAAATATGAGTATAGGATGAGTCAACCACATTATTTGCCCATGAGTTAACAGGATATTAACTTTTAAAAGGGATAATTTCACTGGACAGTTACTTTAATATACTGTATGACTTTGTATCTACCTGATTGAATACACATCTATCAAAATGGTAACACGTATGTACATGTTACAGAACAGGACCGAATGCGAGTATACAGGACATGTGCAGAACTCGTTGCTCATCCACTCCACTTGTGGCTCAAAGGCATGTACTATATGGCATTCAAACGTATCAGTCAGAAACAGTACGTACACACACACACACACACACACACACACACACACACACACACACACACACACACACACACACACACACACACACACACACACACACACACACACACACACACACACACACACACACACACACACAGTAATGGCAAACAGACTATGGAGGAGAGAACGCGAGAGGAGCAAAGAGAGAAGCAGTTTTCTGGTAGGCTGACATTTACCTCAATAATCTGATGACCTTTTATGATAATATTTAATTTGATCAAACACTCCTCTCCTCCAGGGAGACTTAAAGATAGATGAAAGCCTGGGTGGCAGACACATGGAGAGGAGAGGTGGCTATAAGTGTTGTTCCAGCCAGTCCCTCAGACTCTGTCTGTAAAACACAGGACCAGTGTTCTGATTCGATAAAGGAAGTTATGCCGTTATGTAAGCCGTAATGCACCACTAAGTGGATGTCTATTCTCTAACCAATCTGGTGAATAAAGAAGGGTGCAAAAAATACTTTTAATGTAAGACACAAGTTGAAGTTGAGGTAAATACACACATGATAATTACACAACAGTCCTAAAGTGGATGGGATCTAATAATAGTTTATTAGAGAACTGTCAGTGGATGGTGTGAATGTTGTGATGGAGTGATGGAGAACAGAAGAAAAGAAGGAAGCGCACAAAAGACGATGTCGTCAGGTTTTTGGGTTATATAGCATCCAATCACTCGTCAGGTCACCTCAGCGTGGAATCTGTATCCCGGATTGCCATGGCGACACGGTTGCTATGAGATCAATCCATCTGTAGATCACACAGTGGCTTGCGGACAACACCAGGCACCTTTCCTCTTCTCTCTACTCAAAACGGACTCAGTTACATGCAGTTAAAATTCTATCTCCTAGCTTTTGCACTGTGGCTTGTCACAAAGATTTATAATATATATATATATTTCTAAAGGAAGAAAAATCTATAGCCTTAATGGTAATGTTCATGCTGAAAAGAGAAAGAAGGAATGACTGATTGATTGTCCATAAGCATTTATCTTAATGAAGCATCATTTTAGAGTGTGTTGAATGTAAGATGGACTGTTATAGATCTCCTAACCACTGTTTCTCCCATTACCCTCTGGTTCATAATGAGTGAGGTCAGTGACTAACTGCAATATAGAATAGGGCCTACGCTCCACAGTTTCCAGGTAAAAACAATTGGTAGACTGCGGTGCGTAGCTAGTTATGACCAGCAGTCATCCACTACACAACCAAGGCCTGTCTGTCTGGCCATCTGCAAGTGCCCAATGAGAATAGCATGCCACCCAACACAGATTGTCTCCCTCCCCCTTCCTCCCCCCTCTCTTCCCACTTCACTGTGTATCCCAGGGACTCTCCTGCGCATCATGGTGTCCCCGTATGACGCTGGGCTCAGTACCTCTGACGTGGGGTGGTGTTAGAGCCAAAGCTAGCTGTCAACATACAGTATACTCAACTACCTAATACCACCAATCAGCTTGTGTGTGGTTTAGGATTAGGAACTAGGGTTAGTTTTAGGGTTAGGGGCTATGGTTAGGTTTAGCATTACAGTTGATGTTAGGATTAAGGTAATGGTTAGGGTTAGGGTAAATAGGATTTTGAATGGGACTGAATTGTGTGTGTCCACAAGGTTAGTTATACAATACTGTTTGTGTGTGTATGTGTGTGTAGGAGGGAGGTGGGGTTGAGAGAGTTTGATTGTCAAGGCTTTGTGTTACGCATGGGCCTGGCCTTCAAGATAGTCTCATGTTACATGGATGTTAGAGCCTCTGGCCTCATACGACCAACCCTATGTTGTACTGGGAGATATAAATCACAGCCACAGCTGTTGGCAGAGTCTACAATACAATACAGTACAATACAATATGACGTTATTGTCCACTTGTCACAATTGGAAATGGGTCTTCACACACACACACAACGGAAATTGGACACACAATGGAAATTTAACACACACACACATTTTAAGAAGACCACATGGTTAGGGTCAGGGGTCAAAGGTTAGGGTCAGACACAGTAAAGTGTCCCTGGTTGTGGTCCTGGTTATCAACCAAACTCTGGAGGGAAATGGGGAGCACACAAACTGTTTGACTTTTTCAGTAAAGTAGCATAACGCAGCCAGTACCATCCCACCTGAATGTTTGTTGTCAGAAGTGGGATTATGAGTGCAATACGGAGGCATAGGATCCAATTCTTCAAGACATTATGCAGGAACTCTCAGTCTCTGGTCGGCTTTTCTCTTTAGAGTTTAAGCCACAGAGAAGTGATAATGTGTCACAACAGAATCAATCAGTGGATATCACAAAATCAATCTGAAAGTTAGTCTCTGTTCCAATAGCCCGCCATGGAACCTAACCTTCCCCTGTCTGGTGTTAATGACAATTAGTGCCTTCAGAAAGTATATATACCCCTTGATTTATCCCATATTTTGTTGTGTTACAGCCTGAATTCATAATGAATAAAATATGTTACACACCCCTCAATGACAAAGGGTTTTTAGAGATTTTAGCAAATGTATAAAAAATGAAATATACAATTATCTAATTTACATAAGTATTCACACACCTGAGTCAATACATGTTAGAATACCCTTTAGCAGCGATTACAGCTGTGAGGTTTTCTTGGTATGTCTCTAAGAACTTAGCACAGCCGTTTTGTACAGTATTTGCACATTAATGTTTTAATTTCTCCAAGCTCTGTCAATTTGGTAACTGATTATTGCTAGACAGTCATTTTCAAGTCTTGATTTTCAAGCTGATATCAGTCAAAACTGTAACGAGGCCCCTCAGGTTATTGTCCTACTGAAAGGTGAATTTGTCTCCCAGTGACTGAACCAGGTTTTCCTCTCAGATTTTGCATGTGCTTATCTGTTTTCCATTTATTTTTATTAAAAAAAACTCCCTAGTCCTTGCCGATGACAAGCATACCCATAACATGATGCAGCTGCCACCATGTTGTAAATATGAAGAATGATACTCAGTGATGTGTTGTGTTGGATTTGCCCCAAACATAAAGCTTTGTATTCAGGACAAAAAGTCAATTTCTTAGCCATATTTTTTGCAGTTTTACTATAGTGCCATATTGCAAACAGGATGCATGTTTTGGAATATTTGTGTTCTGTACAGGCTTCCTTCTTTTCACTCTGTCATTTTGTTAGTATTGTGGAGAAACTATAATGTTGTTGATCCATCCTCAGTTTTCTCCTATCACAGCCATTAAACTCTAACTGTTTTAATGTTACTATTGGCCTCATGCTGAAATCCCTGACCGGTTTCCTTCCTCTCCATTAACTGAGTAAGGAAGGACGCCTGTATCTTTGTAGTGACTGGGTGTATTGATACAGCATCCACAACTAATTAATAACTTCACCATGCTCAAACGGATATTCAATGTCTGCTTTTTTTTTTTTTACCAATCTACCAATATGTGTTCTTCTTTGCGAGGCATTGGAAAACCTCCCTGGTCTTTGTGGTTGAATCTGTGTTTGAAACTCACCGCTTGACTGAGTGACCTTACAGAAATGTGTATGTGTGGGGTACAGAGATGAGGTAGTAATTTTAAAATCATGTTAAACACTATTATTGCAGAAAGTCCATGCAACTTAAATGTCTAAAAACATATTTCCACTTTGACATTATGGGGTATTGTGTGTGGGCGAGTGACACAACATCTCAATTTAATCAATTTTAAATTCAGGCTGTAACACAACAAACTGTGGAATAGTTTCTGAAGGCACTGTAACCATGATTCACAGCTGAATATCTGAACCTACCACCAGAGGTTACACTCCTTTTTCATGTCATGTGGCCACTCAATCTTTTGACTGCATTCGCCCGGGAGAAATTGAGAGAGAGGAGAGATGGCATGTTGCAATACTAGTCAGGACGATGTGCTCTGTTCTGTACAACACGGAAGAAACACTGAGAGATCTTTGAATTCAACTGCGTTTACTAAATTGATTAAATTAACTGACAGAGGTTAGACCAAAATGTATTGCATTGATAATGTACTATTAAGAGCAATGAATGATTAAAAGCAGTTTTACTGTGAGCCTGGTGAAATAGTAATTTATCCATTGTTCCCTTTATTTAACACCTCAAAGGCATTCATTATGCAAGATCTGTCAAGTTCATTGTCTGCTCAAACAGCTTAACAATGAAGCAGTTTTTTCTGTTTTTCTGTTAGTGTGATCATCTTGATCAATTGGGTGGTAAAAACTGTGATAAAATATCTTACTTACTTAATACGTAGGCGCATAGCGACCATAGGCAATCAACAACTCCTCTCCATTGCACCATGTTCTGGGCTCTCTTCTCAATCTAGTTCCACCCAATGCCGGATCTTTTGGTGTCTGAAATCAAATGTAATTTATATCAAATTGATAATTTGTTCATTATCATGCTGGATATATTGTGTATTTGTCAATGCACCTTTGATATGTTGCACTTGGCTGTTACACATCAGTCTACATGCCATTTTTCTACTCAAATGTACAAATGTTTGATCCAAGCAGAAACACAACGGATTCTTCGAATCAACTAATCATAGTCTTTAATCAAGGCTTTGACTAATAGAATCAGGTGTGTTACAGCTTGGCTGGAACAAAAGGCAGAGTAAGATTGCCCACTCTTGTTCCTGACAGTCAGAGTGTGGTCTTGGCTACCTGTGGTTTTCCAGTGTGGTCTGAATGTACCTTTGGCCATTACACAGTACAGCGGTAGCAAGACACACAATTACCTGTCCCTCAGACTCTCACACAGAGAGGGTGTTGTTGTTCCTATTTGACTCTGGTAGACAATAGCATAGTCCCTGGGTGTGTGTGTGCGTTATAGAAACATTATCTGAAGACGAAAATTCCTCACTCTGAGTAGCCTCATTCTGGTCCATGCTACATTTTTTGCAGTGTGTTAAAAAATTTTTTGCAAGCAATCTAATTTCGGCAGGTAAAATGTATTTGAACTCACATTTCACAATATGAGATAAGGGTAGGCAACCTTTCATGCTTTACATTAGAATGTGCTATTTTTCATGTTTTTTCCTTCAATTTCTAACCCCATTGAGCTTTTTTTAGGGGTCAAATTAACGGCTCATTTTGGTGAGTGGAGCCAAAAGATCTGGCACATCAAAAAGACTCGGAATGCCCATCACTCATTAACCCAGTCAGCTCTGATCAGCAAACATTTTCATGTAAACATTTTGTGTGTGTGTATGTGTGTGCATGTGTGTTCTGCTACAGAGTGTGACAGCGGCAGAGTGTCCTGGTGTAACTCTGTCATATCCTGACAGTCAGCGGTCCCAGCTTCCCTGTTGATTGGATTACTGCTGAGGATACCAACACAGCTTTATCCCCTTCCCAAACACACACATTCAAATACACACACAAACTGCACCGCCTGTCCCGCCTTATCAGCTCAACTCAAATCACGACGTCTCTCCTCCTCTCACCTCGCCTTACCTCAGACGAACTCTCAGCCCTCAAGTTTTATACATACTCCCCCCACCCTCCCGGCTCCCACTCCTGCACAAAATACAGCTCTCGGAACAAATCTTTTAGACAGTTCCTGGGCAAGAGTTCAGCGAGAAAATACCCACCAATCACAGAAGACCTCTCTGCTCCTAGAAGACACAGGAGAGCCAATCAAGACATGAGTTTGTGGAAGTCACATCTTCTCCTATTAAGAAGCAAGAGGTTTCCGAACAAGAACAACATAGTCACTAATAACTGTACTTTGTCAAAGTTGTATGCCTTATTACTTGGTCATTACAATGTACAAATTCAACATCCAGATAATGAGCCTGTTGTAATATTCAGGGTTGGGGAGTAACGGATTACATGTAATCCGTTAAAATGTAAGGGATTACAAAAAACAGTAACTGTAATCCGTTATTTTACAAGAAAAAATATTGTAATCAGATACCAGATACTTAAAAAAAAATCGTTGACACTTCTGTTTTTTCAATGACATTCAAATCAGCATTGAAAAAAGGCGCACATTTAAATTTGTTCCACCTGAGCGAGACAGAAACCACTATGATGACACGCGAAATGTGTTTGATGGATTGCGGGAAAAGAGCAGAAATAGGCTCTTGTAGGCTACAACAGAAACTGTCTTCCAATGGTGCGACTGCTGTCGGCATCCAAAGATTATCCAACTTGAATAAAAGCTTTGCGGTAAGGATGACGGCGATACGGATATAACATATTATTGATCTACATAGCGCATTGATGTGAATCACACTGCTGCGCTCTCATTTAACCATTTGCGCATTATGGATAGTGGTTGTTGTGGATGGCTGTTAACAAATCGAAATGTGTATTTGAACCCAGTAATGGTTGAATTCAAGATGTTTAAGCTGCCTATCAATCATTGTTTTTTAAAACAGTGGACAGCCAGTGAAAAATGCGCTTTTGCAACAGCTGCATAGTGCGGATCCAAGCCTAATAAAAGTTGGGGTTTTATTGATCAAACTTTTGATAGACTTAAAAGGGGCAATCTGTAGTTGCTACATCAATTTTTGGACGTATACTTTATATATACAGTACCAGTCAAAAGTTTGGACACGCCTACTCATTCAAAAGTTTTTCTTCATGCAAAACAACGGAATAACACATAAGGAATCATGCAGTAACCAAAAAAGTGTTAAACAAATGAAAATATATTTTACATGTTAGATTCTTCAAAGAAGCCACCCTTTGATGACAGCTTTGCACACTCTTGGCAAAGCATTCCATTCCGTGAGCGCAGCATGTATTTTTCAACTTGAAACAACGAGCCCAATCAGTCCTCTATCACAATAAAATCATAAACAACAGAGTAGGGCTGGCTATGCTTCCATATTTCCAAGTCCTATTCTTGAAGATCAAGGGGTATAACATTTTTTGGAATTACTGGAATTCTGATAGACTTTGGTTTTTAATGTAAAGATATTTTTTAATTGTATTATTATATGTAGTAGGAAGCGATAGGTTAGAAGAAGCCTACATAACCAGCCTATAAAGTAAAATGTATATCCATATATGGCCAGCTATGTAAACTTTAACATTGATTTATCCTGCAATAGAGGTTTTTCAATTGGTAACATACATTTTTATCTTCTTCTAATGCCTCTTAAGGGGAAAGTAATGTAAAAGTAACGGAATGTAGTCAGATTACGTTACTGAGTTTGGGTAATCCAAAAATGACGTTACTGATTACAACTTTGGACAGGTAACTTGTAACTGTAATGGATTACATTTAGAAAGTAACCTACCCAACCCTGCTAATACTATAGAAATGCATCTCCCTTCCTTTCTTGGATAGTTAGAGAACACAATTAGATATCCAAGACGCCACGACATTCCTTAACCCACTCAGCTATGATCAGTAATCACTTCCAAGAAAGTGTTTCATTTTCAGGGCCAAGTATCACTCTTATTCTGTAGGGAAAAGGGAGGTGTGAACTGCATGTCTAGCCTATCACAGGCACATTGACTAGAGTGAATCAAGTTCCTAGAGTACCATCGTAACGCTTAACAGCAGATTCATAAAACAATGAACTGTGCTGGCCTCCCAGAGACCCTAACCCTATGGACCCCAACCCCATGGACTCTCTGCTTTCCATCTATTGTCCTTTCTCTGTGTGGCCTTCAAGACGACCTCGTTCGTGGCACATTAATAGCAATGTAACCCTCCCTTCAGGACAGTTCAAAACATCACCAACTCTATATCTGTTCCTGGTAAAACATGTTAGGAGTAACTACACCCCCTTTAAGATACTGAATGGATACCGAAGCTCACATAAATGTTTGTTTCTGTTTAACCCTGCTGAAAAAAACATCATAGACCAGCATAGGCTTTCGCTGTTTTGGACACTGGTGAACATTCTTCGCAGTTTTTTTTTTTGCTGGTGTCTTTGCTGGGTTTCTCTGCGAGACAGAGATAAAGAAAGAGAGAAAGAAAGAGCGAGAGCCAGAGCCAGAGCCAGAGCCATTCAACAACCAGCCGTTAACTTATTTCAGATAACTCAAAGAGAAGATTTGTTTTGGGATAAATGGGAAGCAATGTGTCGATGATAAAGCTAATTATTTGTTTATAATAAACACCTCCATGATTATGACACAGAATAGTTCTTAGAAGTAAACCACTGTTTCCTTTTACATGCTAACCTAAAACGATTTGTTATATAACGAAACATGCAAAAGCTAAACTGAATGAAATATTGGGAGGAAACAACCTAATCAATCAATCAAATGTATTTATAAAGCCCTTTTTACATCATCCGATATCACAAAGTGCTATACAGAAACCCAGCCTGAAACACCAAACAGCAAGCAATGCAGATGTAGAAGCACGGTGGCTTGGAAAAACTCCCTAGAAAGGCAAAAACCTAGGAAGAAACCTAGAGAGGAACGAGGCTCTGAGGGGTGGCCAGTCCTCTTCTGGCTGTGCCGGGTGGAGATTATAACAATTCATGGCCATTAAGGCCAGTTCTTTTGCCAAGATGTTCAAACATTCATAGATGACCAGCAGGATTAAATAATAATCATAGTGGTTGTAGAGGTTGTAGTTGGCATGACCACAGAGACTGAGGTTCGCCTATGCCTAATGTTGAACTGGTAGTGATCCACACTGTCTATAGACGACGTCTCTACAGACATACACACGAGTCATCACCTCCACAACAGAGACCAGAAAACAAAATAAAGAATTACTGTGTGTGTCAATCATAACATCACAATAATCATTATCATCATCATCCTGATAATGATCATGGGTTTGAGTGAGCATAATAACTATAGACATAATTCCCTGAGTGTTGGTCCGTTGGATGGTGTGGGAGCAGAGCAGGGCAGGGCAGGGCTCAGCAAAAGCTGGACCAGCATAGACTAGCATGGACCAGCTTGGTCACAAGCATACCAGCATGAGCTAGTCACCAGCATCACCAGCTTGAACACCTGGTCGGCCAACCTAACCAGCTAGACCATGCTGGTCAGACTAGCTTAACCAGCATGGATCAGCTTGAAATTTAGGTTGGTCTTTGCTGGGTGGGTTTTCAGCAGGGAATGCATTCATTTGTTGAAGGCATAGTTAATTGAAATACAGTAGACTACTGAAGTCTGAATAACCCTTTGAAGCCTATTTTTATTCAATATGGAGACAAAGAAGGAGACTTTGAAGTTAATAGGTGTGACTGACTTCAGTAGCTTCAGCAGACATATTGTGTAATGGTTATCTACATGTAGACTGGACCAAAAGCCAGTCTCAAGGTTGCTGTCCTGTTGTGGCCTCGGACAGGGTGAGAGAGGGACGTTGACTCAACTCCACCCACTCTGTTGATGCTCATATTAAATCAAATATTCTCTCTCTAAGTGGAGGCTACATACATAACCCCTGAGCTGAGAGACACACAGGAACTTGCTCCCGCACCAGTAAGGACTGTTATTTAGTTGGTTTTTTTCCCAGACAATTTTTTATGTTCTCTGACAAATGTGTGTTTTATTAAAGCAAGTGAGCACCACAGGGTGAGGTAGCAAATCCTAAACTAGGCATGTTCCTTAAGCCACCAATTTACACTCTCCCTCTCCTTATATCATTCTATTGCTCCTCTCTGGGTAGTTCAATTCACAACCCTGTCAGTGTCATAACTTCACCTCTCCCTCTTTCTCTCCCTCTCCTACTTTATCTCCTTTTATTTTCCATCCCTCTCTTCCATCTGTCAGCCATCTCTAACCCTCCCTTCCCCGTGCCACACCACTCCAGTCAGTGTGCTGACCACAGAGAGAGCTGTTTTGGTGGTTGATGACTGAGTGAATGGATCGCATGGTCCCATGATGACTGAGGGAACAGACAGAAAGTAGGTGAGGGAAAACCAACATCCCTCTCTAAGGAGCACAGCTGAGGACAGAGACTGAGGGATAGACTGGGATAATTAAATGAGAGGGAGTCACATCACTGCTGCTCCAGACCTCCAGGGCATTGTGAGTCAGTTTCCTGATTCTCAGTAGCTCCTTCCTGGGTAGCTGGCACCCTCAGTCCTCCTTCCCTATCCCATTCATCCACAGACTGCTGGAGAAGAGTGCTGAGTCATGGAGGCGCGGAGGAACACACACACACACACACACACATTGCAACAAAAGTAATGCTCGCTGTCGAATGTTTTTCCTAAAATATGATTGGACGTAATCACAATGGAGTCGATGCTTAAAAGTTCCAAGCCGTGTTTCCATGGCAATAGGAGCTGACACCATCCCGTCAAGACAAGATGCCTTTGTATACAGAGACCTGGGGTAGCGCCGCAGCAGTAAGATTTAACACTGGAGGTAGAGGGAGGTATACAGGAGAACAGGCACATAACTAGTACATGATCCTTTCTGAAAATCGCTGTTAGCCTAAACAAAACGCTCTAGCTGTCGGCAAAAACATTCAGCGACTTCAACGACCTCGTCTGAGAGAAAGAGAGAAAGAAAGAAAGATAGAGAGCGCGAGAAAGGAAAGAGGGAGGGTAACTACAGGGAGAGAGAGAGAGAGAGAACTTATTTTCTACATATCAGATAACTCAGAGTTGGGAAGCAATGTGTCGATGATAAAGCTAATTATGTGTTTATAATAACGATGTTATATAACGAAACATGCAAAAGCTAAACTGAATAAAAAATTGGGAGGAAACACATAATGTAGTTGGCATGACCAGAGACTGAGGTTCGCCGTGATCCACACTGTCTATAGACGACGTCTCTACAAACATACACACGAGTCATCACCTCCACAACAGAGACCTGAAAGCAAAATAAAGGATTACTGTGTGTGTCAATCATAACATCACAATAATCATGATCATCATCCTGATAACGATCATGGGTTTGAGTGAGCATAATAATTATAGACATGATTCCCTGAGTGGCTGAGTGTGTTGGTCCGTTGGATGGATAGATGGTGTGGAAGCAGAGCAGAGCAGAGCAGGGCTCAGCAGGGGTGCTAGACACATTGTGCGTAGGTGTAGCGGCTGCCACACGCCAGTCAGCCCTGTCTGCTCTCTAAGAGGCCGGAGAACTGCATAAACCTAGAACCAATTAAGTCAGGAGCTGGCACGGTGTAGCCAATTGGCTCACTACACCACCACCGAGTGCACACATCACAGAAATAGCCCTCACTTACCTCATCTATGAGGTTATATTGGTAGAGAACAGCTAAGATGTGGGATTTGCCTCAAGTTTATGAAATGGTGTTCTGGTCATATAACCAGGGGCGCCATATGGGGGGGAAAAGTTAGGATGATTCTAAGGGCCTGTGACTGACAGGGGCCCTAAAATATTATTCCAGCATTAGGTAAAAACATTTGAGCCCAATGTTATATATTTTCATGGGGCCCAAAATCCCTGGAGGCTCCCCTGCATATAACCACACTAACCAAAGGCTAGGTTGCCGGTTCAAATTCTTGGCTGGGTGACATTTACGTTGTTCACTGTATATTAAAATACACAATAAGTGGTATGCTATGGACATTGGAAGGTAGGCTTTTTGATCAACTCATACATAAATGTCGGGGACAGACAGTCAAACTAAACAAAAGAGACCTCTTGCCCAATGTGAGTGAACACTTTAATCAGGGCTAATCTCAGAGTATTTGGTTGTACCCTGGTCTGATTCAATTGTATAGCCCCCAGACTTTGACTAAACCCTCTAACAGGTCAGTGGTCATCCCATTTATGCAACATGCTGACTAAAATTAGTCTACTATGTCAAAAAATAACAAGGCCCTCCCTGTCTGCTCCATTGAATCAGTTTTATGCAACTGGCCTCTTGTCTAGTACACCAAATGCCAGACTAGCAAATCGCTTCAGAATGTCACTTGTTCAGTGAGTTCACTA